>CM021699.1:112706085-112781898 GCA_011074415.1 Stictonetta naevosa
AAGGAAGGAAGGAAGGAAGGAAGGAAGGAAGGAAGGAAGGAAGGAAGTCACAAGTCAGTGTAAATTTTCAATTAGAGGTCCAGTACTTCTAATAGAAGTTATTATTCTGGATATGTGAACTGTCAGTCTAGTCCAATAGGGAGTTGGAGCAAATGCTTACTTTCCTTCAGCATACAGATTGGATGAAGGAATTTGTTAATCACCTTAGATTTAAATCTATGAGACTTCCATATCAGATAGGGACATTTGTTTGAATCTGCTTCTGCTCCTTGACTTCATGTGTTAGGTATATCAATTATGCAATTTCCAGATCATGTTATGTTTGTTTACTTTATATCTACTCATATTTAACTATTGTTCTATGCATTTTTATTTAGATGTCAACAAGCAGAAATAACTAAGACATATGCAGCCACCTATAATATAAACATTTTTTACTGGTTACTTGTTTGTGCTGTACACCTATAAGCTTTATTGTACATTGAACAACCAGTGAGTTAAAGTTGCAAATACCTACAGATCTGAGTCTGCCTTGAGCAGCCTTTTTGGTTCTGATTCCTGACCTACTTTAAAAGGTTTATTTATTTTTTTGCTGAAGGTAGCACCCAGTTTTTCAAAACAACAAATGCTGATCTAGAGAAATATTTATAAACAGTAACTTAGTTTGAGAGCAGTCAGTACTTGTTGTCTATGCAAGTTCTGGGAATGAAGGATTATATCAAACCAAGGATCAACAATTTTGCTTCTCTAGCAAAATACACAATGACCTGAACTGGAATGTATGTGGGGAAATGTTGGCAATGGAGGAGGAAGGAAAGGATGAAAACCAAAGAATGATAGCTCACCCACTATTACTGTACATTGACATATATATGTCCCAACTTGCCTGATGACAGCATAGCCACAGGACTCAGTTTAAATAACAGCCACTGCAGCTAAAGAAAAAAAAAGAGTCGGTGGTGAGGGTACTAGGTGAAAAGACATGAAAGTTAGATCCATGTCCCAGGACACAATTAACTTGCTTTGCAATCTTAACCAGTGCCAGGTGCTTTCATTACTTGCCCAGATTTGTCTGTTTTTCCCATTCTTTCAGTCAAATTACTATTCCTAAACGTGGTAGGTATTGCATATGGCACAAGAAAAAGTTATTATTTGAGTGTATCATAATAAAAATTAAAAAGAATTTTGCATTTGATGCGAATTCTGCCATTTTTTATATCCAAAAAAAAAATCACATCATACTTTAAAACAACTCCTTGTCAATGACTTTCTCTCTTTTGTCAGACTTTCATCAATCAGTTGTCATCCTAAAGTTATGTGTGCAATACTCAGAAGTCAGAAACAATAGATACAAGTAAAATACAACTCCTTTGGGGCCCCTTGCTGGTAATTTTAATGTCTATCTCACATTTACATGTTACAGTGAAAGGATTTCAGACAGCTGATTAGACAGAGATTCTGCTAATAGTAATGCAAAATAAAATGCTATTATAACAAATACGTAATTTTTTGGAGATTAGGACTTTGTCTACAAAACATTATTATGAATATGTTATTCAATTCAATAATTATCAAATTATACAGGGAAAATAGAATATCTCCAGCAAAAGTGTAATCATGCCCCTGAATGCCTGCAGTTCTACAAAGGGGAAAAATCTAGCAGATTTCTGAATAAAAAATCAAATAAGATTTAACTTTTACAGTTTTGAGTACCAATAGGTAGATTAAAAGTTAGCCTGAAAAAAATGCCTGAGGGAGCAAACGGTTGCTTAATGAGGATACATGGAATGAAATTAAAATGCAGCCTTAATAAAGATAAATTCAAAATGTAATGTTAGGAAAGTCATATTATTTAAATAAAATTCCCATCTATAAAGTGACTACGTTTGGTCTACCTGGAAAAACAGAATGAAGGAAACATACACAAACCCTCTAATGATCGATCTCCCAGATCTCAAAGGTTGGCTTCAAAATTATGGAATAAGATTTAGCCCACAGAGAATATGCATGGTACCTATAGTGTAGAAAACCTCATCTCAACTTAGTGAATCTTCAAAGCTGTCTCCCCAAAAGGGCTGGATGTGCATGTTTTGGCTAGTGAGAAACAGGTTAAATTTACTAAATATTAATAAGCTTTTCCTATACCCTTCAATATTTGTTACATTCTTATGCTGCACTTCTTAGCTGTTAGAGTGTCTTATTGATCTGACACAGGTATTTCAGTGTGCAGTCACAGTGACACTGACCACACAGATGTTAAAAAAAAAAAAAAAAACTATCAGACTCAGACTTGAGTTGACAGACAACCAATGCCCCTGTCATTTATAATACTGAACTGGGTTGTGCTAACAAATTATCAATGATCTTCAGCTTCGACATGAGTGAAGACATTGCTTGCATATTGAGCCTTGCTGTGTTTGTCTGAAAATTGATGGAATATATGAAACCTATCCCCTCCTGCTCTGTGTTTTACCAAATCACCATCTTTCCAATAGTTATGTGAGAACAGATTTCCAACTGGGTTATCTACCTTTAATTGTGACACTTACCCTCAAAAGCTCTCTCACTGTCTGAGATGGACATTTGTGAAATAGAAAACAATTTTGATGGAAATAAGGGAATTTTAAACAAAGCTTCACTGCAGACCTTCCTCAGAGTCTAGTGAAGTCTATAATGAAGTTCTCATTGCCTTCAACAAGTGTGTAATGAGTGCTGAAATTTTTACTTTGTAAGATCTCCAGCATTCATTAATCTTGCTCTGCAATACTTGCATACTCTGGAGTGTGTTTGAAGTTTTCTTTCTTCTTGTAATTTGATTTATTCTTTACCCAAAGAATTTAGACACTTAAATATTTGGTATATTTAGTTATTCTGTTGAAATAAATAGGATTTAAAGGCCCCAATGTGTCATTGATTTCTTAAGAAAGTAAACACGTCTCACATCAGAGAAAATGTCCACATACTAGTCCTCAGCAGTGTCCAATAGGAAATGCTTACAGAGGAATATAAGAAAGAGAATATAAGAGTGATCCTTCCCACAACACATTCTTGCGGCCTCCAGCCATTATTGGTGTTGAGGCTTTTTGAACTTAGGATTTCATCTGAAGTATTGTTAATTTACTTCATTCCTCTTTGAACATGCTTACAAGAGCCTATGGCAGTGAGTTCCCCAGTTTAACTGTGAAGTGTGAAAGAGATAGTATTTATTTGTTTTAAACTTGCTGACTGTTAATCTCCTTGTATGTCCATCTTCATTTGTTATAAAAATGAATGATCATTCTGTTACTTTCACGATGTTATGAATGTTTGCCACATCCTTCCTCAGTCATTTTTCCCTGTTGAGGAGTTCTCACCAGGAAAACAAGCCTTTCTCTTCTTCTGATTACCTTTGAACACCTTTCTTTCTACTATTTCTAGGGATCTAGATTTGAACTGGGAGGAAATTATCTGCATCCATTATTCAAATTATAGGCTTACATGACTATATGCTGTCTTTAAATCCTATAATTTTGAAGGAAATGTCCATGCTACACAGGGAGTGAAACAAGAAAAATGGAACCTAATTCATGGCTGTTTGATAGGTGTTCCAACTTCTCAACTACTCTGTTTCCTTGGGTGTCAACTATAATTTCAGAAATAGTTTTGGGGTTATGTGAGGTTGAAGTTCAATGCAGGGTATCACACTTATTCTTAATAATGAGAGAGCTGATATACATAAGTCTGCCAACCCCTGACAAATATCCTATTACATGATACAGCAAAATGTGTCCAGTGTATATGGAAAAAGACATGTTGAAGCATGTCTTCATCCAATATTTCAAGTGACATTTTTAATATAAGAAGTTGGTTGTGAGACTGAGAAAAAAATTCTGGGAACAATTCTTTGTATAGTAAAGCCCTTCTCACATAGCTGAGACAGCCTTTAGCACAGCAGCATGCAGCATGTACTGCTCCAAGGCTTATTAGAATTCTGGTGAACAAACTTCTACAATTATGATTTGATTTTAATTAGTTTAGATATCAGCAGAATTGGCCTCAGCAGCCTTTAAATGTCACTGAGTTTCCCAGAAGGCCAAGGGTGTCTCAGCCATCTTTCCTTCTTTGTCCAAAGGGCCTCCGGGAAACCAAGAAAAAGCCAAGAAATATCAAAGACTCGAGTATACTGTGGTCACCCACACTAATCAGCATTGTGTCTGTTAAGTGTCTCTTTGACTTACATTACCAAACCTTTTAAAAGAACCACATTTTAACATTTTCCTGAAATTACCCACTAAGGGCATATGTAACATTTAGCACATTATTCTATACACTGCAGTGAGGTTCATCAATCAATCAAAACAGAGTGCAATGTGCATGTTTTATGCTACTTCAGAGGAAAAAAAAAAAAAAAGTTGTTGAGAACTTTTCAAAACACATTGCTACAAGTCTACTGGGATGGTAATTAGAAAGAAGGTGACGGGTGCAATTGTGTAGGGAGAAAATATTATCAGGTAGATTCGGACTGTGGAACAGCTTTTTTGTTAGCTGAAACAGTTGATTTTTTCCTTTGAATTGCATTAGAATATTGAAGACTTCAGCTTGATCTGCTAGATACAACTCAGATCTACAAAACCTCCTCCCTCTGGAAGAGAACCTGAAGTTTAGGCAAGACATCATGACAAAATGGTGTTTTGTTGGCATGAAACTAAGAAATAGTTCTTGTGTTCAACATACAGTCATGCAGAGGTCTTTGGAGTTGCAAAGCATGCTGTTATACATTGTAGTATCAGGTAAGGACAGAAGCCAAACCTGAAACATTTTGGTTCACGTGTCCCGTAAGGAACGGGATGTGTGTGCTGTCCCCAAGTCAAGCTTACGCTCTGTCTAGAAGTTTTATTCTTGCTACAGATCACAACTATGCCAGAGAACATGCCAGCAATAAAACAGGGTGGATGAGAAGCAGCTATGTAGAATCACTCTCAGTCCCTGTTTTGTTTAGCAACAGTGGTGACTAAGGAAAATAGGCTACACTTAGTCCATCCCATTTTTTCTGGTGATGTAGTGGGTAGCACAGGAGGTTGGAGTCATATGGGCAGTGCAGTCTAGCTCTTTGCTTCATATTCATTTTCTTCTGCTCCATCATGGGTCCTTCACAGACCACAGCCCCTCATGGGTGTTTCCTGTCCCAGGATGCAAAGAAACAATACATCTGTGTGCTGTTATTTTCCCCCTGAAGCAGTTTCTGTACTTTTACTCACCTCATATTGTAAGCCTGACTCTAATAAGAATCTGTGGCTTATGCAGTTCATCTGAAGGCGTGTGTATGTGCATGCTTTCATGTTTATCAGTTTGTCCCTAATGACTTTCTAACATATTTGTCATGGTCAACATAATTTGACAGATTGACAACTCTTTCAATGACATCAAATTACCAGAAACGTTATTGGCTTGCTCAGCAAAGGAAAAAATTCTCTCTCTTTTTTTTTTTTTTTTTTTTTTGATTCCATCTAGAGATGGCTGCAGTTCAAACTTATTGTGTATATTAGTCTGCAGGGAAGAGGAACTACATAGCCCACCAATGGGAAAATCATGGTGCTTTCACTATTGGACCTCAGAAAGTCCCAACTTGTCACTTCAAGCCATAAGAAACCAAGCTTCATTATATCTACTGTTCTTGAAAGTAGTAGTTGGCAAATATCTTCTCTGTTAAAGGGAGTTTATCCAGAGCCATATCCTGAAGTAGAGCCTTTCTGAATTAACTAGGAAAAGTGTTTTTTGTTTGTTTGTTTGTTTGTTTGTTTTTGTTTTTGTTTTTCCTTCTGACCCCTTTTCCTTTTGCAATTTAAAGGTTTTTTTTTATTATTATTTTATATAAAGATTTCTCAGTTTTAACTGCCATTCTACCCTCTGATTGATGGATAAGTTATCCTTTGTCTGTATATCTATGCTTACCTCATCATTGTAGGTTTTGAATGATCTTATAACATTAGCCTTACAGCAGGGTAGTGACTCAGATTCTGAAGGACTCTCTTCTGATTTGCAAGTAGAAAATTCTGCAGGAAGAGAATTATCTGACACCATGTAAGAACTGTAGGTCTTCATACCAAATCCTCTGTCCTATTTCTTAGTACTTGCTCAGGGCTCCCTCTTTGTTTACATATATAGGCTGGATTCTGGCTTGAGGCATTGCACAGCTGATCAAGGCATGTGCAAAAGTTGTGGATCCTTTTGATTAGCTCAGTTAGGTGTTGCGTGAGAGTTGCCTCTGACTTCCAGTCCTCACTTTACTTTGTTCTGTTTTGTGTGTGTGAACTTGGTGTGTATTCATGAAGCAATGTTATCTGGACCTGCAGTTTTGGGATAATACTGCCATCCACCCAGAATCCATTCATTTGTGTTATGAAACAACTTGGAAATGTGAAGATACAGTTTTGCACAAGTGCCTTCTCTAATTCCTCACTTATTACTGCAGGAGAAGTCAGCCCAAGGGATGAACAGAACAAGTACCAGTTGTGAAGGCTGCTTGGAACTGCCTTTTCCTAGAGTTCAGCTCAATCTACAGCCCTACATCACACAACACAATTTAGTAGAACGGATGCCACCAAACTTATGCAATTTTCTCTGCTCCAACTTCTAGTCAAGAATATTTGCAACTGAAACTATAGTTTGTCATAAGAGCAAGAAATGTCTTCAGTGCAAGTCTTTCTTCTCTTGTTCTTTTCAGTCACTCAGCTTTTGTCTAAGAGGATATATTTCATAGAGAGAGGAAAAGCAACTGAGATATGTTACATTAAAGGGCCCATCATTGACAGTGTTTTATATTTAATTACAGCTTTGATTCCTGTTTGAGAATAGCTATAAGGCATCTTATTGTTTACAGTCACCTCTGTCTCATTGACAGCAGGAAAACTTTCATTATTTATTTTTTCCTTCTACCAGCATTTTTTGCTTCTATGAAATGAATGGTGGATCAAGTCTGTCAATTCTGAAACTTTTAGGTACAGCATATTTTTATTTTTTTTAAAGGATATTTCAACCAGAATTTACTTTTCAAAGAAATTATGACTTATCAAGCTTATGAGATTTACCTTTTATATTCTTCTGCACTGAAGCTACAAAATACAGTTCCAACTCATCCAGCCTGCTTAACAACTGAAAATCTTTTCCCCTATATGACAGACACCTTATTTATTAAACAGAAAACACATAAATTATGCATAGCTGTTTTACCTATGTCAACTATTTTGTTGCACAGGAAGAGCTATACAAGTCTGGATAGATCTAATAAAAGTGTGAAAATTGGGAAAAGAAGCTAACCTGTTAGAAAATGTTAAAACCTATAAACTCATTAGTAAATTGTGGTAGATATAAAAATGATTAAAATATATATATATATATATTAAGGGCTAACATGCTTGTGAGGAAGATACACAGTTAAGACAGAGATGCAGTCACAGAAACATAATCACAGATAAGAAAGCATCTGAAAATTCCCCTGTGAATATTTTCTATGTAAATGAGTCATCTCTTTTAATTTTAAGAAAATAATATAGTCAAGTAGAAACACACATAGCTGTAATTGTAAACACATAATTAGAAACTGTAACTATGAGTTAAATGCTAAGAGACCACATCTGCTCCACAAGTTTGCTGCTAGAATTCTCCCCTTCTGTATGTTTCCAAAGACTGACCAGGGCTGTTCTCTTTCCTGGAGACCAGCTGAGAGGAGACAGCTTGCATCCATATGCTTATATACTTTTTCCCCTGAAAGTAGAGTGGCTGCATCCCACCTGTCACTTGGAAATGGTTTCTATATTGTGTTAACCCCTATATTGTGTGTGTACTAGCTAACAAGGTCCAAACCCACGGCTGGAAGCATTTAGACAAGTTGGGTTGATCACAGGATGATACTCAGCCTCTTTCTTTGTCATTCCTGGTGGGAGGACAGTAGATGAATAGGGCTCGAGAAGAAAGAACTGAGTGGAATTATTGATTCAGAAAGAGCTGCTTATCTTTCTAGTATACAGAACTGGGGAAGTCACTGTAGAAACACGAATCTCACCTAAGCAATATACAGAAAAGGCATGACAGGGATAGAGGATACTAGATGTATCCAGACGTAACCAGATACTAGATTCTTGAAATACATTATAATCCATAGATACCTTCTTCATTACACTGTTATTTTTCAAAATTTTAGAAATGGCATATGTATTTTTTCTTCCTCCTTTCTCTAGCCAACTCATTGTAATATATCTCATATACATGCCAACATCATGGCAGAAGAATTAGAGATGTACTGTGGCATCAAACCTTATTCTAGACTGTACATACAACTCAGTGCAGAGGATATGTCCTTTCATATAGTCTGCCACATCACATGGTTGATAAAAGTTTCCTGCAGCCTGTTCCCTTTTCCTATCCCCAAAAACAATGAATTGAAAAATGCCATTCTTCTGTCCTTACATTCCTGTTCCTACACTGCCTTCCTTGTATTCTCAGATGTATCTCTCAGAGTGTTTTAATATGAATGGGTACATTAAGAGTCAAATAATGTATTTAGAAAAGTTATAAAGATTTCTGCTTATCCCAAGGAGCAGGCATGGGGAACTCACAGTGATTTTGTTTTTTTTCTTGTGCAGCAGTAGGAGTTTGAGTGACTTACACCTTTATCAGAACTCAGTCATAATGTGGTTTTGTGTTTTCTTAAGGGACCTTTAGCTATCCCTTCTTTTTGGATGTCTATTAAGAGTGTTCTTACTGGGTATCTCTGTGGAAATTACATCTGTGGGTTACTCTGCCCTACTTTGCAGCTACAAGAGCAGCAATCCCAGTTACCCACAAATAAAAGGAAAAATAAGAAATGTTAAACTGCTCTTCACTGTGCTTCAGCTAGACCTTTCCTTGCAAAGGGGCAATGGGAATAGTTATTTTTCCAGTGTTGCACTGTCACAAGGAACAGTCAGGCAGAATGTAATGCTATGCTTCTTATAAAAACCTTTATTCACAGATGAGGGTTTTTTATTCTTTGCTTTTCTTCTCTTCACATTTTTTTTCTTCTCTTTCTCTCTCTCTCTCTCTCTCTCTTTTTATTTTTTATTTTAATTGTATATGAAAAGGTTTTATTATATCCTGTTATGGTGCAGTAAAACCCCATGAAGAATTACAGCCATAACCATATAAAGAGTAAAAGTACCCAGATAGCCTGTGCTAAGTAAGGCAGGATTAATCCAGCAGGGTTCAGTTAACAAAAGGCTCGGTCGACTAGGTTCAACAGAGCTTGGTTCACAGGGGTTGGAAAATGAACAAACACCTGCTACTTTCTTTGGAAACTCAGAAAAGGAAAAGGGAACAAAAACTGAAAAGAAAAATAACACCTCCTCACTAAAAGCTCTCTTCTTCACATCTCACCTTTCCTTCTATAGACCAGTGTTTGTGTTTTGTTTTGTTTCCTGAAAATTTCTTTCAAGCAGTCCTCCTTTGCATAACCTATACTTACTTTTTTGCCTTTGGGACTGAATGGGATGAAGGTCACATCATGCAGTATCTACAATGACATTGAAGTGCATAGAAGGCAGTTTTCTTTCTACTCAGACATGTAGACAACTTCAGATTTGTCTTTATTGGTCTTTTGTGTCATGGTAGTACCAATAAAAACATGACTTCTAACTCTTTTTCTGGTAGTTTTGAACTCAGAGACTAGAGGACTTTCCAGTGTTGTATGAACAATGCCAGCAAACATGATAACAAAAAACATTAAACTGATGATGCTGTGGGGAATGAAGAAGGTTCTGTCTGTTGGTGTTTTCCTGAAGAAGAGATCTTGGGAAGGGGTCAGTAAGGCTCTAGTCATGTGTCACACCGTCATTTTGGTATTTTTTTTGGACATTTTCTTAAACTATATTGCAATTCTAGTATGGAGGGTAAGAAATGTTTTTGTTTTAAAATCTGACAAAGGGCATCAAAATGTTTCTGAACATGTTTTTAAGTGTGAATTTATCATTACTAAAACTCACCCTTTAATGGTTTGATAGTGAAGCTGGCCACTCAAGAAATAAGGATTTCTTGAATTGCAGGGAAAAGTAACTTTCTTCTGACAGAAGCTGAATTGAGCCAGCCTAATATATGCATATATATTTATGTGTGAGACATACCTGAACAGTATAGGAAGAGAAAGAAAGTGAAATGGTGCTCTGCTGTAACTGAAGAATCAGGGGACGTGAGTCTATGGGCTTTGGCACACACTTTTTCCTCTGTTGGATCATACCAAAACTGCTAAGCTCTCTGTCACAACTTTCATATTGCTCAGTCAGATCTGTAAGAGAAGTATCATTTTCTAATAAGCTTTTAACCCATTTTGAGAATTTTGAGGTATTTTTCCATTTATTCTAATTAAAAAATAAATAAATAAAACAACACCAACCTTTCTTCCATTATTAAAATCATTAAGTGTGTGAGAACAAATAAATAAATGTAAAGAAGCAGGATTTCAAAAGAAAACAACCTGCTTTTCCCTAAGAACACAAAACCAAAGAATTCTCCATCTGGACTTACTGTTTTCTGCTCTTTGAGGCAGTTCACTGTGGACTTGGGAGCTTACATTCCCAGAGGTTCAAATACTCTTACTGATAAGGGTCTCCAAGCTCACAGATCACTTACAAAGTGCTGGCACTAAAGCTCTGAAAGATTAACCCAATTCTGAAGTTGAAGACTGCCTATTACAAATCCCTCTCAAGGAATATAGGAGATATTTGAGACTTCTTTTTTTTTTTTTTTGTTAGTGGGAAGACCAGAGAAACTTAAATGAACAAAGCCAAACAGTAATTCCACCTTTAATTCAACTACTACTTATAAATCTCCTCTGATTAAAGATAATTCCAGCATTTTAAAGATCAAAGTCTTGCTGGTTGCTTGATTGGTTTTTAAATTCTGGTTTTATATTGTACTAAACTATACACCATGAGGGAAAAAAAAAAAAAAGGAAAAAAAAAACGGAAATCAGCATGTGCAACATTGATGGATACTATCTCATTTTAAAATATGAGAATTGCTTTAGATTTATTCTGTTAGAAAGATCTATCTCATGACATCAATGACAGAAGATACAGTTCTCAACAAAGGACTTCCCATATTTTCCAGGGAACCATAAAGTTAAGGAAATTTTGGGGTGCTTTCTATGAGACACTTTAAAGATATGCTGCCAAGATGGGGTGCTTACAATGCCCTGAAATGAGGACCTGTTGAGATGTCACAGCTTGAGACATCTGAAATTTCCAGTTATGTTTGAAAATCTCATCTATGTTTGTAGCATCTTGTTATTCTTATATGTATACTGTTTTGAGGGAATCTTTTTGTATGTGTGAAAAGAAACTAATTCCAGAACTTTGCTATATCATTTTCATTACTCTGCTGTACAATGTGAATATTTTCCAGCTTTTCCTTTTTTCTTTATAGCAAAAGTTTTAGGAAGTTTATATAAATTAATAAAATCCTAGGCTCTGTGAAGCCAATCTTGCTTTGAACACTCTTTTATTGATCTTTCAGGTAAATCTACTGTGAATGTTATGAGCCAAACCCAGATCACCAACTTCAAACAGAATTGGCGGTACCTGTAGAGAGCTTTCCCTGGCAGACAAGCTTTCACTAAAGCCAGCAGACCAGAGGTGAGGATAAAAAAACTTGCTTAATTAACATTTCAGATGTATTGTAGTTTGAGTGATTTAAGGTAGCTTAAACTATCCCTGTTGTATTGTGGAGGATGTCATTTTTATAGGATATAGATCTCAATCATATACTACTGATTAGGCAGGTTAAAATGAAGAGAACAATTTAATTTACTTATGCTTCTGGTTTTGTTTCCCTCATTAGAAGACTACAGCTTCTTTTCATCAGTTTCCTGAAGTGAGGATAGTTGGGAAAGTCATAGAAGTCTTTTATTATTTGCTAAGACTATTTTTCATTATTCTGAGATAGAGGGAAAGAAAGATTCTTGTCTGTCTGCTGTTTTGTATAGTGCTTTTCCCTAAAGTCTTCAGCCAAGACCCACCAAATTTAACTGAAAGTATCAAGTCTTCCCTTCCATTTCCATTCCCCCCCCCCCTTCTTTTTTTTTCCCCATGGGCAAGGCAACACATTCAGAAACACTGTCCCAAGGTGAGGCTGGTGCATCTTGAATAAGAGTGGTGAAAACTGATTTTTAGAAGTCCAACTTACAAGTACTTCTCACACATGCAGACTATTAAGGAAAGGAAGCAGAATACTAATCTGAAAAGTAAATCAATCTTGCTATATATTTTGTGAACTTTTATTGGTGACAGAGTCCAAAGAATCTCATCAACCTCTCTGTAAAATATATTACAGCAATTGCATCCAAAGAGGATTCATGTAGTTTTTCTCAGTTCTGGACTCAAATCTCCAGGAAAATGAAGGGTTAGTTAGAAAGTGGACAGCTGACAGAGATTTGTGCGGTATCACAATATTGCTAGGATTCATGGAGGTTCACCTGAATGCTCAGCAAATTTTCCAAATCCAATTAACCAAAGGGACCGTTTCCTATATAATAAAAATGATGAGTGTGATAACAACTGTTTCACAGCTTGAACTATAGCTTAAACTAAGGATGAGTGAGCCAGCTTGGCTATAAAGAAAAATAAATGGCTATGCTTGCCATTTACACTATACTCACTTCATCCTGTGCTGGAAGCATAGTTGAGCAATTTATATTATTGTGCAACAATAGCAATGCAGCAATTGGTACCTGAAAATAATTTATGTTCACAATGATAGAATGCAGTGAGATATACGTAGTGTAAATGAGAATTAAGATGGTCTGAAATAAATACAGATTGGAATAAGTGTAAGAATTTTTTTTTAATGATCAGAGATGCAACTTGTTCTACAAAGTAAGAATTATTTCCCTATGGTTCATATGTCTGTATATACTCACACATTCATGTTCTTGTCATTATACAGTACCAACAATGAACATTCAAGAGTGGATTTCCATTACGGACTAGGAGAAGTAACTTACAGTTCAAATTATTATAGCCTGAATAGTTAAAAAAGGAGTGGAGGGGAGGAATAGGGAAACTAATGGCAGCCATGTTGTTATCAAATTCAAATTTAGGATGAATAAGATAAACTAGAAAGGAGTGGATAAACAGAAAGACAAAAGCAAAGCTAGAGAAGGCTAGAAGATGTGATGAACACCCAGAACTGAAGAGAGAGGAGAAGTAAAGGGGTTATTGTCTCCTACCTGCATATGACACTAGAAAAGATAGGACCTATCTCTACAGAGGCAGAAACAGATATAAAAACAAAGTAAAACTCTTTTAAAATTATTTTTGTTAGAAGTAACATAGGCTTCTAAAGCACCTGTATTATTTCCTTCCCTTTTTATAAAAGGAAGATAGATAATGTTGTCTGTGGAAAAACTGTTATGTTTCTCTGGCACATCAGAGCAGGAGGTGGAAAGTAAGACAGGAAAAAAAAAAAAAAAAAAAAAATCCTTGTGTATCTCAGGAAATCCTTGAAAGAAAGGAGGGGGAGACTTACAAGAAAAAAATGCCTCTTTAATTCAGGGCAACAATCAACAAGGAAACCTAAAACAACATCTCTCATAATATGACAGAAACCTTGATAACTAAAACACAGATTTTTTATCCATTCTGAGAGAGACATGAAATGACAGAGAATGCCTGGTTTTGTGAATTATGACACTTCTGATTCTGAATGTTGGTAATTACAACAAAGATGCTCAGAAATAGAATGATGTTCTTGCAATAAACTCAATCACAAACTGTCAGCTCACAGGACCAATAATAGTTTCCTATTGTGTTTTAGTTTCCAGTTGTGTTTGTAGATGTGTTTTAACATTGGAAATACATATGTGTGATATGGATAAGAGTGAAGATGCAGTATTTTTAGTGATATTTCTCATGCAGGTTTTCCTTGGTGAACATCTCTAAAAGCCACTGAACATGATCAATCTCATTGGCTTTGCCTGTTCATTAAAGCATAGGAATTTTCTTTGGGGGATAGAGCACAGTCCAGATTAAATCTGGAAAATTTCAGATGAAAGATGAATTAGTTTATCAAATTGAGATCTTTTCATAAAGCTATCAGTCCTTATTTGACTTATGTGATATGCTGATTTAGAGAAAAGAGCTGTAATCACATTTGCAATGGAAATATGACTGGTAACATTGTGATTTGAGGATGACACTGGTGTTAACTTGATCAAGAAAGTATCAGTCACAAAAAAATGAAATATCAGGGTTGTAAAATGTTAAAAAACAAGATAACAATCTGGAGATAGAGAAACAAAAACAAAAACAAACAAACAAAAAAAAGCCAAAGAAAGGGAAAAGTTCAATTTCTCAAATAAGCAAGTAGTATAAGGTATTATAAGCCACAAGCTGCTATAAATATCCCTTTTCCTATAAAATTCATAGACCAAAGGACCTCAGGTTTAAAATATTTCACTTGCAGAAATTGCTAGCAGGATCAGGGCCCAATCTTATAACTTGTAGAAGAATATTTAGTTCTATGGAGACACTGCAAATGTGTCAAAAGAAAGAATCTCTTGATGCCACTTTTAACAGTAAATGACACTATTATACTTCAAAATAGACACCAGGCCTCAAGTGAACATTATTTCAGAGATGAATTACTGAGAAGATTGCTACAAACCTGTCTTACTCTAAACAGAAATTAAGGTGACAGGGTACTTGTGGGACTGAGACAAGTTAAAAGGAACTCTATTGCAACACTAAAGTTAAAGCTGACTCTTCTAATCTCACATTCTTTGTATTACCAAGAAAAATTAAAAAAAAAAGGAAAATAAAAAAAAGAAAGAAAAAAAAAAAGCTACAGTCTATTTTAAGATTGCACAACTACAACTCACATTGAACTGAATATGTTTAAAGAAGTGCATATGTGAAAAGCCCTCCCCAAACCAGCCCAGTGCAAAACATGATATACGCAAAAAGAAGATTCAATCATTAGTCCATGCTCTAAGCTGTATGTCAACATCTCAGTAAAAGATGTAAAGCTCCAAATTCACATATTCAAGACAGAACCTTTTGAAAAGCAACCATTCAAAACTGCCAACAAACTGAAGACAAAATGAGATTTGATAGAAGTGACAGAGCCTACAGCATCAGATTAGCTCTCTATTTGTCAGAGTGAGCAAAATAAGTGGTACTCACCCTGACAGACTCACTCATGACCTTTATTCTGCCAACCGAAATGAAAGGGAGGACATTGAATACAATATTGCAATCTGGAATTGTTGCTCAGGAAGCTTGTAAATGGTGATTTGAATAGAAAATGAAAAATCTGAGCACCGAGACTGGGCTGAGCTGTCACTTCTCGGCTTTACCATTTGCCTTGTCTTGTGTTCAGATAGAGGTTCAGTTATCAGCTCACAGAGGAGCATTCAGAAGACAAAAAGCCCACCACCTCCAGATGTCTCTTCAGTATGACATTGCAGATGGGCACCATCATGCTTTGGAATCCACATTTCTCTCTCGTGCTTGCTGTTTCCCTCCTACACTTCCAAACTCCAGTGGGAAAGGTGTTACTGAAAACAGCACATGCTAACACTCTGTCCATATGGGGCTGAGATGGCAAGAGGTGAGAAGGGATATTTGGTAGGTGGAAAAGCCCTGTTTCATGACAGCTATCAAGGGAGAGCTATCAAGGTCCCTTGTCATTTGCCTCACTCAAAGATCCAGGATCTGATCCAGATGCTGATCCAGATGCTGATCAACAGTATCAGTTGCTTCTAGATATATATAAAGTGATGATTTAAATACTATAATGTGTAGGCACAATACTGAAATACTATAGCTTAAGGCACAAAAGATCAGTATATGTGCAGTATGGGTAGGGAAAATGGCTGAGGAAAACATCATCAGCCATCCATAGATAGTCCAGTTCTACTCCAAAACAAGGTCCTGCCAATGATTGCTCTTTAATTTAAATAGCTGATGACCAACCCCTGAAATTTGTACTATTTCTGTAGTTGATCTTTACACAAAAGAGGACAGGGGCAGGCAAAGGCAAGTATTTAGAAAATATGGCTGTTTCTCTCCTGCTAAACAAAACAGGTCTTGAGAAAGATCCAGTGCTGGACCATTGATCATTCCTACTGCTTACCTAATATCACAGTTTCTGAGGTATTTTTGGTTCTAACTAGCACTCTGTAACTCATCTATCTTTTTAGAATAAAAGCAGGGTCTGAGAACTGGCATGTGAATTTTAAATAGAGCTTAATTATTAATCTGAGCTAAAGCAGTGGGTTGTTTTTTTGTTTGTTTGTTTTGGTTGGTTGTTTTTTGTTGTTTTATTTTGTTTTGTTGTTGTTTGCTTGTTTGTTTGTTTTCTGGCTCTCCCACACCCTCCTTGAGAAACCCTAGCTACATATAGAAAATAATTCAAAATATAATTCCTAACACTCAAAACTTTTTGCATCTGTATTTTTTAATACTCAGATTTCAAACCTTGTTGAAGTCTCAGTTGTGTTAATTTAATTCTCTTTGGTGTTATTAATGAGTTTTTGTAGCACATGGCTTTACTTGGGCTTTGAGGTTCCCTTTCTCTTTTTTAAACATTATGGAGTGCATTTGATTCATTGCTCGATATTAAAGATGTTCAAGACTTTAAAGAAAGTCAAGATGCAGTGACTTTCCCTGTATATCTGCTGCCTGATTGTCTGTGACCTGGAATACCCATGGCTGGATTTGTGCTGTCTGAAAATTCTTCTACCTCTTGCCTGCTGAGATATGGATTCCATGAACATCTCTATACAATATGTGGAGAGTCCTGTTCCTGCTGGCTTCTCATACCAAATCTCTGTGCCAAATATAGAAGGATACACATATTTTTGGAGACATACCTCTCTTTAGCTTCTCCTACTCTCCAAGTGGTTAAATCAGACCAGAGGGAGAAAATGTCACACACAGATTAAGGGGCAAAATTTATGAGTAAAAGGAGGAGCAATTATAGGAAAAATATTTCTGCTCAGTCTTGTTTTTTGTTGTTTTTGTTGTTGTTTTGTTTTCGTTGTTTTTTTTTTGTTGTTGTTGTTGTTGTTGTTTTTGTGTGTGTGTGGGTTTTTTTGTTTTTTTTTTTGTTTGTTTGTTTGTTTGTTTGTTTTAATATATCTCAAAATATTTGTGATCTGCATGCATCCTCTCATTCAGATTTTTATCCATAACATTTATGTCTGGAATCATTTCTGTTCTGCTATCTGTTTTCTTGTTTGTGCCTTCTTCTCAGTGAGGACAGGTATTTCTATTCCCAATCCAGACTTTGCACTTGGAGTAGCCTCTGAAATACGTCACTGTCTATCAAACAGGGACATATGTTTTTCCATTTGATTTCAAATGATTTAGACAAATCTCAAATTCACACATCTTCAACAAAAACTTACAGACCCAATGTGTTTTGGGTTAGATGTTTCTTTTCTTTCTACTGTTAAGAAAAGAAAAGAGAAACTCTTTTATATCAATCAGATGCAAATTCTGTCAACTCACTGAAAATATTTTGAACGTATTTGTTTCTGTGTAGAAACTACTAAGATTTTTAAATATTTTATGAACAGTATGTCTTTGTTCCTGTTCAAGAAATGAAAACAATTTTATTCAAACTTCCTTGTTTTCTATACCATTGCCTGACATAAGATGGTTGAGCTCTGTAGGATTTACTTTGTAATGACAATCAATTTTATTTAGTTCCCTTCTGTTACTCACCCCAATGAATATGTTACTCTGAAAATACAGTGGATACAGTTTTAACACTGAATTAAATAAGGTTTATAATTGATGTGAATATAGGAAAACAATAGTTACATTTACTTGTACTGCAGTAAACTAAGTCACTGTAGATGTATTTGAGCTACCTTTATGTCTGCTTCAGTGGAGTTCAATAATATTGCAAGCTTGGCAACAGAAGAGTAAGCACAGTCTGAAGAAATATAGCCAGGATTAAATATTTGGATGGTTAACCTGTACAACACTTCTTTAATACAATGGTACCACTATCAATAGGCAAATTTCCCTGGGAATATGAACTTAGTCTTTAACTACACCATGATGTATATCTTTGTCAAACCCTGTTTTATCTCCCTAAAGATGATACTTGGTTTAGAAATACCATAGTTTTAACTCCTGGATCAGAAAATGCTTTAATTTTGGCTGTTTTGACCACATAGCAAGCATGTAATAGGCCCCAATCTCTAAATTTGTAATCTGTCTTGATTCAAAAAAATAACCTAGTAATAAAAGATTTCATCCCATTAGAATGTCCTGATTCATATTTTGACAGAGTACAAGAACATGCTTTGAGATGCTGCCTGGTTGGAGATGAACCAGAAAGGACGGTGATGTTACTGAGACACTTATTTTGATGCCATCAGTCTGCATTCTTGCTGTCCTAAGATCCTGCTTCTAAAGGGACTAAGAGAAATTTTGTGGGGTGTTCAATGCCCTCTAATCTCCTAGAAGTTGGAGCTGGGATCCACTTCACCAAACAATGTACGTTTATTGGCAGGTAGTCTGACAGCTTTTTAAAGTTGCTTGGCAGCTTGTTTTGAGCAACATGTTTTTATGTTCAGTATTATCACATTGCTTTTAGATTTGTGTGATATTAAAAGAACAAACCTCCAAGCCATCAATGTGGGGTACAAAGCAAGACTAGCTGTAAAAAATCAGGAAAATACACCTTAGGGTTTCATTCAAGCATCTTAACAGTTATGTTTCCTGTGCAGTTGCTTTAAAGGGGATTTTTATTTTATTTCTTAACCTTATCTTGCAGATGTCTAAGGCAACTAAGCTGAACAGTGTTCAAAAATCTCTTCAGATATCTGTGAAATGCTATCCAAACCACTTTCCAGGAAACTTAAGACAGAGCAAGACACCTTTGTTGGAGTGTGATGTGCTAGTCAAACTACCTACTATTCAGGAATACAGCTGATTGCAGTTAATGGGGAATAATTGCAGTACTCAAGTTCAGCAAGTGCAGTAGGTTGTAGACGCCGCTTTTCTCTGTTCAGAGCCTGTCTGTAAACCAAATTGAGATATCATAAGAGGCAGCAAAATATTTTGTGCTGTTTAAATAGGTGTGCTGAGTACAGATAGCTCTGCTTGATTTTTGTTTTTAAATTGGGGTCAAACAGTTTGGTGTATAGTGACAATTAATACATCAAGTGTATAGGTTCTATTAATTCTTTTGTAAACCGAATGTGCTAGTTTCGTATGCTTTTGCATATTGTGTTCCAGGTAATAAAATATAAATTATATCGTATATATCCTCCAAAACTGAGCTATTGGTAATGCCTCTATCAGATTAAATAAAACTGTCAGGGTTATGCAGTGAAGGGGTTCTCATGTTGACAGTAGCAGAGAGGCTTTATTCTGCATTGGCTTTCAGAAGCTGTGCTCTCCAATAACCTCAGTTGTAAACAGCCAAAGACCGTACAAAATATATGTGGCCCAGTTCTAAACAAAACAAAACAAAAATTGTCCGTATTCCCAGCTTCTGTGCCTGTCCTTCAGACTTATACCAGCAGCAATAGCTGTTCTCACTATATGTTGTGTCCAGAAGAGGAGAAACGACTGGAAGGTCCCAGCAGCAGCTGGCAAGTAACAATGATTGAATTCCAGATGGATCTAAAAAACTAGTGATACCTCCTGGGAAACTTTGAAAAACATCTTCCTTTGCAATGATCCTGTTCACATCACACTCATTTTAAATATTTTTCCTTTGTTCTTGGCACAGAAGGAACAGATGAGCTCCTGAGAAATAGTTCCATTTTGAGAGTCCAGCCCCTGCTAATAAAGGCAGAGAGAAGAGATAAGACAGGGAGAATTGCCACTCTGTTGTGATTTCAGTTAGTTGTTCGCTCATACTCTTCACTTGTGCAGTTTCAGTAGTCTGAAAAATACTTTTGAAAGAGTCTTAGTAGAGCTGTAGGATAAGATAGGTTAGAAACAACATTTTACAGCAACTTACTGGGTTCAGTATTCTCATCAGAGCAGGGCCAAATTAGTTCAGGTAGCTCAGGTCCTCAACCAGTGCCTATTTTCTCTATGCTCTCCTATTAAGTACTTCAAGACAACAAAAAGTTCTTCATTTAACACTCTCTTCTTCATGTTCTTCTTAATGTTGAACAAATCTTGAGCATGGGGCTAAAAACTTGTAGGTTTCCCTGAAAGTCCACTTCTGAAATTTTCTAAACCTTCTTTCTTCACTTGAGGGTTAGTTCATGCCCAGTTCATGTAATTCCCTTTCACAGCCAGACACGTCTCCTGCTAAACAGATAAAATGCTCATGACATGCTCAAAATGCTCTCATTAGGAATGATAATTCTATGTTGTGCCTTGATTGTCTGAAGGGCTCAAGGAAATTTTATTTATTTATTTATTTATTTTTTCTGAATGCATTGTTATCCAGATATACTTGGGGTTGGCTGGATTCTTTTTCTCAGCCATCCTCAGATGCATCAATGATGATGATGCTCAATATTCAAAGATGGTACAGAAAATTCATGTTCTTTCAGAGCACTCACTGGATCCAGGAACTAATTTCCTACATAGGTCTGAATCTTGTGAGTGTAGAAGGTTGTCTTTACAACAATGTTTGTCTCTCCATTAGAGTACAATAAAAGCACAGTTTGTCTTCAAGTATCAAGTGGAAAAATTTAGATTTGATTGATTTCTATCCTTTGCAACCTTAGGCTCTGGTCATACCTTGACTTCACTTTTCCTCTGCCAATGACACACAAATGAAAAATCCTGAAATTTAAATGTTTTGACTAACTCAAATCGGGGGTATGATACTGGGTAACACTGAATGTCCAATGATAGACAGAAGGTCAAAATTTAGTGGGATCCCTTGTGGTTTTATACTCTATGCAATGAAAGCCATTAACTCATTTTGCTATATTGAAAGATGATGGCCTCTGGCATATTAATCCTTCAAATAACTCTGACTTATAGCCCCTTTGGCTATAAAGCCTTACGCTTTTCCTTCAATACCATGGAACTGGAAACTGCACTTAGCCTGAAAGTTTCCAGATTAACTATGAAGCAGAAAAAGACTGCCTGTAGGATTGTTCATGCTGTAATATCACAGCATTGAAAATACTCCTGCTGAGCTTGAGTAAAATTTGTTAAAATGCTGTTTTTAATTCATTTCATTTGAGACAGCTCATGAGATGTAATTATGAAATGTCTGAGAGCTTACCAGTGCAAAGCCAGTTAGCTAATTAAAATCCATTTTGGGGGGGCCATCTATTTTTAAAAACAGCTTTTTGAATGGCTAACCAGATTTCCCATGCTGTTTATATTTAAAAAACTAATTTGCCAGCCACAGAAACGGATAGAGAAGTAAGACAACACATTTAATAATTAGATAGTTAAACTTAGCTGAGATGTCATGACTGTGTCATCACTCACTGAAAATCAAGCCTCTTTAAATCACATGCATATAGAAGCTGTAAAACAATGGTTAATTATTCCAAAGGAGAACTGATAGTAACTGTCTTCCTTTGAGAAGTATACTTGGCAGTTTTGTAGAAGAAGCATTAACCCATTTTTTTTACCTAATAGAAAAAGTTACTACTCTTCAACTTGTTTGGATATCATTGAATAATTCTGTGCTTAAACTAATCCATCCATTTCATAAAAATAAAATAAAAAATTAAAACCTTCATCTAAATTTGCCTGTGATAGAATATCTGTCAAAATCCTTGTTATAAAAGTTAATTCTTCACATTATTCAAGTACATGTCTTTTGCTCAATCTGAACTTGTCCAGTTTAAATTGTATTTTGTATTTCTTGCATTAAGTGTGATTCAACAACATTGTTGCATGATAGACAATCATGCCCAGCACATCTCAAGGCCTGTCACAATTATGTCATGTTACACCGTAATACAGTAGTAATTCTATCTTGTTGTATAATTTCTGAACTCATTAACTGCAGCTACAACTTAGTAGTCACTGATCTATTCAATTTTATTTTTATTTCTTGCAAGTGCTTGTCTCTTTTTTGAGCTGTAAAGAAACAATCTGACACTTTGACATTTTAAATAAGAAAGTAAAGCATGTGTTTACCTCATTAATTGAAGGAACAGTTGGTCTCAGTATTCAAAGAAATTAAAGTAAAATACCTTCTTCTCTATTAACTACTGGTACAATTTGGGATTTTCAGTGAAGTAGACTAAAGTTACAACACTCCTGAGAAGATGGACTCACAGTTTCAGTGATCATTTTTTGGGGAAAGCTTTGTGTTGTGTTTACGTTAGGAGAGTCACTGTGAAAGAAAAGTATTTATTTTGAGTCAGAGAAAGAGCTTCTGAGCTCTGATGAAATATGCATTAGAGTGTATACTTGATATTCACTTGTATTTTTTGCTATTGTTTCTGTCAGGTTTTCCTCAAGCAAGGACACATCTAACAGAACCAAAAAATAAGACTGCTTCAGCAGTCAGAGTGCAGAAGCCTTTGAAGAAGTCTACGGGTAAGGTCGAAGTAATTTCACCAGGTCCCCTCAGTTTCCCTCTCTGACATCAAGTATGAAGATATAGAGATCACTACTGGTAGCATGCTAGTGCTACACGACCTGGCCTAGTGTCTTCTGTAGGTGGGAAAAAGGAGAGAATAAAGAATTGACAGTTTTTGGATTCTTCATCTGAAGACTCATGCAAACAAGGAAGACAATCTTGAGTATTTTTCCAAGATCTGTTTTGAGAAGTCAAGTACAATGGATATTCCCTTTTTGACTGATGAAGTCCCACTAGCAGATAATATCAACTTTGGTGTTTGACCAGTCTGTAGCTACTAGGGAACTGTAGTGACTACAACAACAGCTTACCTGACTGATGGGCTGTGGTCAACATTGCTTTGCTGGAAGCTTTGAGTAGAAATGGGGGACTGAGAATGGGATGGTTCAGAGGAAGTTTCATTTTGCAACCTAAGCTAGAAGTACACTAGGGGCAGCAAAAAAGAGGTGAAGGGAGTGGGTATGAATTCATTCACCAACACTTTTTCCTTGCTAGAAGAGACAGGAGCCAGGAGTTTAGGAATTATGAGCTGCACAGCAAGGGATCTTTAGTTCTTCTTTGCACGTATTTATTTATTTTTTTATTTATGAAGTGCCTATCACCATATTGATAAACACTCTTTGGAACCACTCTGAAGGCAGGGGTAAGAACAGGAGTTGGCCTGTTAGTACCTCAGCACTTCTGTTTCCAACCAATTAAAAAAAAAAAAAAAAAAAGAAAAAGCCACAAGACTGCTGATATTTTGGCTCTTCCTGCTCCTGCTGAACAGGAAATGTTTGTGTTGGCTTATGCAGGAGATGACAAATCCTAGAAACAATTGTCACCACTTTTGGTTTCACACTGAATTAGCAAGTCTAACCTCCTCTAGTTCAGGACAGTTCCTGTCTCATCTGTCTTCTCAGGAAAGTTGTTTGGGCTCATCCCTGGGGCTACAAAACTATTCTTCAACAACCTGAACTGATTCTGAAATGGTTGTTTAGAATATCAGTGTTTCCATATGGGCAGACTGAAAACTTTTTAGGCTACTGGGTGGTCCTAGAATGTAAATACAAATGAGCTTCTCAGAGTTAGACATTGACAGCAGTTACTCAGAATTCTTTGCTGTTGCCCTTATATTTACCAGCTAGAAGCACCCTGTACATTCTGTAGGATTTCAAATCATCTCCTTGTACGACTAACTCATTATGTAAGAAAGGTGGCTGCTGTCTGTGAGAACCATCCATATGCACTGGCCTCCATTTTACATTTTCAGTTGAGTGCCCCAAAACATTTCTCCTGTCTCACATTTCGACCTAAAACCAGGCTACATTTGACTATAATGCAAACCATTTCACCACTGAGAATAGAGAATTTGATTTACATGGGAAGTTTATCCACTTATTTTGCCAATGGAAATGTAATCTGAAGACTTTGTTATGCAGTCTTCTTGAACACATTGGATGGAACAACAAACTCTTTGGATTCTTGAGCAGTCAATGTATATGTATGCTCTATCATGAAATGCAGCTATGATTTTCTTTTTTTAAAAAAAAAAAAAAAACAGTTTGGAATCAAATTTACTAGAAGATTTTTATCACTATTATTGTTTGCCAGATTAATAGTGACTCCATTGCTATTTTTAAACCTCCATCATGCCTTGCTTTACAAATTCAGCTCTTTTCTTGACTTAGAGGATGAGAAGCTAAAATGAGATGCAGGCAGCAACAACACAATATGTCTGACAGTCTTTGACCTCTTGCTTGGTTCAGGAAAGAAACTTAAGCTAGTAAAAATACCACTTTTTGTACCTTAATGTCTTTTTAATTTGGGGCTTGAAGCAAAGATGTCAGAATGTTTCTGACTGTAAAACAGAAAATTTCTCCAGTGTGAGAAAGAAAAAAAAAAAAAAAAGAAAAAAAAAAAAAGGAAATCTAGCCTTCCAGTGACTCTAACATGTTTGAAGGTTGAAGGTGTAACATAACTGATGTAGAAAATCCATCATTGTTGAAGGATTGGGTCTTGCCTTAGTCTTCTGAAGAAAACTTCACCTTTCAGGAAGAAGATGACTTTTTTCATGTGTGTCTGGTTGAATTAAAAAAAAAAAAAAAAAAAAAAGCTGAGTCTTGAAGAAGCAGATCAGTGAACTAAAGGTTTCTGTGGAGGTCACAGGTACATTATGAATAGATTTTCACAGAATCACAGAATTGTAAGGGTTGGAAGGGACCTCGAAAGATCATCGGGTCCAAACCACCTGTCAAAGCAGGTTCCTCAGAACAGGCTGCCCAGGTAGGCGTCCAGACGGCCCTTGAATGTCTCCAGAGAAGGAGACTCCACAACCTCCCTAGGCAGCCTGTTCTAGTGCTCCATCACCCTCACCGTGAAGAAGTTCTTTCGCATGTCGGTGCAGAATTTCCTGTGCTTTATCTTGTAGCCATTGCCCCTTGTCCTATCTCCACAAACCACTGAGAAGAGGTTGGCTACATCCTTCTGTCTCCCACACCTCAGGTATTTATACACATTTATGAGATCCCCACTCAGTCTTCTCTTCTCCAGGCTGAACAGACCCAGGTCTCTCAGCCTTTCTTCATAGGGAAGATACTCCAGGCCCAGTATCATCTTTGTGGCCCTCCGATGGACTCTTTCCAGGAGATCCCTGTCTTTTTTGTACCGGGTAGCCCAGAACTGGACACAGTACTCCAGGTGAGGCCTGACCAGGGCAGAGTAGAGGGGGAGGTTCACCTCCCTTGACCTGCTGGCCACACTCCTTTTAATGCACACCAGGATCCCATTGGCCCTCTTGGCCACGAAGGCACATTGCTAGCTCATGGTCAACCTGTTGTCCACCAGGACCCCCAGGTCCTTCTCCTCAGAGCTCCTTTCCAGCAGGTCATCCCCCAGCCTGTACTGATATGTCCGGTTGTTCCTTCCTAGGTGTAGGACTCTATACTTGCTCTTGTTAAAACTCATTTGATTTCTTCCTGCCCAGCTCTCCAGCCTGTCCAGGTCTCGCTGAATAGCAGCACAGCCTTCTGGCATGTCAGCCACTCCTCCCAGCTTTGTGTCATCGGTGTCCTTGCTGAGGGCAGACACTATTCCCTCATCAAGGTCATCAATGAAGATGTTGAACAAGACTGGACCCAGTACCGACCCCTGGGGAACACCACTAGTCACAGGTCTCCAGCCGGAATCTGCGCCGCCGATCTCCACCTTCTGAGCTCGGCCAGTCAGCCAGTTCTCAACCCACCTTACTGTCCACTCCTCTATCCCACACACTTTCTCAGCTTTGCATTTTCAGTAGTTTCAGCATTCAGCACATACACATTTCTTTATTAACATCCATTTGGAATTCTGAAATAACTGAAAGTGCTCAATGATGAATTACTGTGAAAAGAGTTCTGTAAACTTGTTGTCAGTTTTACTGAAAACAAATCTTGACTACATATATCAATTTCTTTCAATTTCTTTACCCAATATCCAGTTCCTTCATCAGCATCTGTTTCTCCATGTTTTGAGGTCTAACAGAAAACCATAATTACTCTGAGCTGGAGACTTTCTTTTCAGATATGTCAAACTTTTTTAATCTTCTCAAGGCTTTCAATGAAACCCAATGTTTCTTGAATTATTATTTATTACACATTACGTAATAATATTTAATTTTAGTCCTGATGCTTCCCTTCCCTTCCCTTCCCTTCCCTTCCCTTCCCTTCCCTTCCCTTCCCTTCCCTTCCCTTCCCTTCCCTTCCCTTCCCTTCCCTTCCCTTCCCTTCCCTTCCCTTCCCTTCCCTTCCCTTCCCTTTTCTTCCTATTAAATTCTAATATCCTCAAATACACCACTAGGAATATTTTATATAAAGGATAGAATTGGGAAATTTTTGATGGTCTGCAAAACACAATTATCTATACCAACCTATTGGGATCTGTCAAACTACATGAACTAAAACTTTCTTGACCTTTCCTGCTGGACCAAGTTTTAGAAAGGCATCCAGGTCTGTATGATCTGATGGTGACAGCTGGAATTCAGGTGGGGCAGAGGCCTCAGTATATGACACCTTGAGGAGTTTCTCTTGACTTTATTGTGGTTTCTCTACTATGTAGGTTGCAGAGCCTGAAAGGCTGCTCCTCACAGTCTTATGGAAGGCAAGTGAGGGTCTTTCCAATTAGTTTTGCTCTTTACTGAATCTTTTTTTTTTTTTTTTCAGGAGCACAAAATGGGTTTGCAACTTAGAAAAAAAAAAAAAAAAAAAAAAAAAAACATAAAGGGTGGGGGGAGAGCAAAGAGGGGAAAATGCAGCTGCCAAATTGTGATTTAAACTGAGATTGGCATCAGCAGACATTTCCACATCAGCCTGTAGCACATCTGGTCCAGACCAAACAAATAGAAGATTTATTCTGTCAGTGAGATCATTTAGCATTCCTTTTTATGCTTCAGAAAGAGCCTGTACCTGTCAGTCACCAAAGCACTAGGCTTTTGGTGGCTGGGCTCTGTTGCTCTTTCTGACTAGCCTTGATCTGAGACTTCTAAGAAGGCTTGTGTTCACCCGCTCCACCTGGGAGACCGGTACCCATGCCAAGTTCATTTCCATAGTCTTATAAAAATCTCCTGGAGGATTTCAAACATCTGCTCATAAGTAAAGAAACATTGTCTTGAGATATAACAATAATATAAAGGGCAACTGAACCTTCCTTGCAAATAAAACTGAGCTAATAAATTATTTTGTTTCAACAGTTTTATACAATTCAAACAAAAAATGAGTGGAGCTAAACAGGCATACACACATGAAAAATCAGATACGGAGGGTTTTCTTCTAATGCCTTCAGATTTTATTTTTTTTTTCTCTTTTGGTCAAGAGTTTGTTTTATTGTTTCTGAGCATTTTATGCTAATTCTTGAAAGGAAGGCCTTATGGAAAAAGGTGGATGATATTATTGTTCTAACACCAATAATAATTTGTCACCTTCTCCTAGCACTTTTCAATATTATAAATATTAACTAATGAAGCCTCACTGCAAACCCACAGCAGATCCCATTCCCTTTGTCAGGTTCATTGGCAATCAAATCTATAAATTCATCTCATCAGATAAAGAGCTACTTCAGACATGGAGAGTGTCAGCTATTAAACAGATTAGACAATAGACAGCAATAACTTGGTCAGGAAGTGAAGACAGCTAAGGGAGCTGAAGGATATTAAGAAATATAAGATGCAACTGCCTGCACTGTAATTTGACTGTGATCCCAGAACTGAACTATCGTATTAATAAGAATGGGTCCGGATAATTTTATTGTTTCTCAAAATGGTCCAGGACCTCTGTTGTACGTCTATGGTTAACTATAGGAATGTCAGTTTAAAAGATGAATGGACAATGTGGAAAAATACCACTTCTTTGAATGTATATACTTGAAAATGAATGTCTGGATAGTTTCATTTTTATATCATCACAAATTCCAGACTTTAGGGTTTAGAAATGGATTGTCTAGCAGCTGGGTGTTCAAGGTTATCAGTCTTCTGCTCCATAACTTGTTCTTTGTTCTCTGCTGCCTGGACAGAAACAAGCAAAGACAGTAATCATATCTGTCCTGATCATTCCTGTGTGGGTTTCTAAAGGAATACCAACAACCATGATATCAAACCTCAAACTCTTGTAGAACATATAAAATATGTTCATAACATGTGGTGGCTTTCTATGATGGAGGGATTGCATCAGTTGACAAGTGAAGACTGACTGATGTAATCTACCTGGATTTCTGTAAAGCCTTTGACACAGTCCCACATGACATCCTGATCTCTAAATTGGAGAGATATGTATTTGAAGGGTGGACTATCTGGTGGATAAGGAATTGACCTGAAGGCCACATCCAGAGAGTAGAGGTCAATGACTCTATGCCCATGTGGAGGCCGGTGATGAGTAGCGTCCCTCAGGGGTCTGTCCTTGGACCGGTACTGTTTAATATCTTTATCAATGAGATGTGATTGACTGCAACCACAGCAAGTTTGCAGAAGACACCAAGCTGAGTGGTGCAGTTGGTCCAACAGAAGGGATGCCATCCAGAGGGACCTAGACAAGCTAGAAAAATGGGCTCATGTGAACCTAATGAGGTTCAATGAGTCTAAGTGCAAGTTGCTGCACCTGGGTTAGGGTAATCCCCCACGAGTACAGACTGGGAGGAGAACTCATTGAGAGCAGTCCTGCAGAGAAGGACTTGGGGATTTTGGTGGACAAAAAGTTCAACATGAGCCAGAAGTGTGCACTTGCAGCTCAGAAGGTGAATTGAATCCTGGACTGCATGAATAGAAGAGTGGCCATAAGGTGGAGGGAGGGGATTGTCCCCCTCCGCTCTGTCCTTGTGAGGCCTCACTTGGAGTACTGCATCCATGTCTGAGATCCTTAGCACAAGAACGATGTGGAGCTGTTACAGTGGGTTCAGAGGAGGGCCACAAATATGATCAGAGGACTGGAGCACCTCTCCAATGAAGAAAGTCTGAGAGAGCTGGGGATGTTCAGACTGAAGAAAAGACTCCATTGTGACTTTATTACAGCTTTTCAATACTTAAAGGGGGCTTATAAAAAAGATGACCAACTTTTTTCTCAGGCAGACAATGTCAAGGAAGAATGGTTTTAAACTAAAAGAAGGGAGATTTAGATTAGAGGTTAGGAGGAAATTCTTCACTCAGAGGGTGGTGAGGCACAGGCACATATTGCCCAGAGAGGTTGTGTATGCCTCATCCCTGGAGGTGTTCAAGACCTGGTTGGATGAGGCTCTGGGCACCGTGATCTAGTGGATGGTGTCCCTGCACATGGTGGGGGAGTGGAGTTAGGGACCCTGCCAATCGAAGCCATTCTATGATTTTATGATTCTATGTAACATGTAATATGTAATATATCTGTAACCATGTAAAGACACTGAAGTTGTTTTATCTACTTGAAGTCTGTTGTAATGGTTGCTGATTAGGAAGCATTAGTTTACTCCTATAAACAGGCATGAAGATATTGCTCTTTATTGAGTAGGTCGAAGGGTTAATGTCCAATATCTTAATAGCTTTTCGTGTCATTATGTCATTGTTATAGACAATTTTAATATTATAGTTTGAAAAGGATACCCTCATTCAAAAACATTTCATTCAAAATCATCTCCCTTCAAAAAAAAAAAAAAAAAAAAAAAGCTGCTTAAAATGAATAAAAAAAAAATAATTTACGAATGAATTCTCTACAATTTGGACACAAAGTGGGTCAGGCTGACCTCATTCTAGAAGCATTTATCTTCTGAGATTCCATCAGTCATCAATAATAGAAACAAAATTGTTCCCTTAGGATTGAGATTCATGAGAATGGCCAGACTCTGAGGTTCTCCTGGAAGACCCCATTTATGTCTCAACATTTATTATGGAGAAACACTAAAGAGGTTTTCTTTCTTGGGCTAAAATTAATAGAATTGGGCCACATAATACATTCTATACTTATCTAAGCAGAAGAATCATTCTCAGCTAGGAAGGTAATGAACATTGATGTAATATAATGTACTGCTCTTCCAGTCCAGACCTCCTTACCTAGGCAACCATGTCAAAGCCACAAAGGAAAACAGTTGTTCTCTAATTGACTGACTCTTGTTTTGCAAAGTCAGTAGCTATGTGTGCTCATTAAAGAGTAAGAATCAAGGGAAAGGGAAATGATGAGAGGAGAGGGAAAAAGAGACCACGTCTTTGCAAAAGAGATGGGTGTAAAGAAAGGATGGAAAAGGGTAATGACAGAAAAATTGAAGATTTAATACATGGGATTGTTGCACAAGCCCAAGACAATTGTATTAGGAACCAAAGCTGTAGTAAAATGTCTTTGGGAGAGCTTGAAGGTGATGTTAACCCTCTCCCTGGTTCCAGCGGTCTATTGTCATTACCTGAAAATCACACAAGCATCATCAGTTATAAAATGTTTGTCTTGGAAATTTGAATTATATCAGTAACATAAGCACAGAACCAACCTATATACTTACACAATGCTTACCCAACTCAGTTGTTGAGCTGAGCTGCTCACAGTTCTCCCTGGCTCCAAATTGTTTGAATAGTGGACCTGTCACCTATCTGCAAATTCAGCCTCATGATTGGCTCTTATTCCACTCATGCACACCTTCCCACCTGGACTGACATGGAGAAAAACACCTGAGCAAAACTGCAGCCTGAAGGGAACCAGTTGTCCTTCCTGCAATTATCTCTTGTCAATCCAACAGGACTGTGACTTGGCTCTCAATATTCCTATCACACCAGGCTGCCTCTCCTACAGAGAAGTCTTTGCAGTATCCCTTTTTAAAATTTTTGCAATATTGAGTGGACATGAAGGTTGTAACATTGTGACACTTGTTCAAGAGGCCTCTGGAGGTCAAAATACCCAAGCTATGCACCAAAGACCTAAATGAAATTGACCTGATTTTCAAAGGCACTGAGCTCTGAATAATTTTAAGATGAGGTCAATGTCTCTGAAAACTAGTTTTCTTTGATTTAAGGGCCTAATTATGGATCTGGCAGCCCAATAGTAAGCATCTATGTCAAAACATTCAAAATCTGCTAGGGAATTTAGCTACTGAGATTTTAGCCACTTTGAAAATACCTGCCCTGGGTTTTAAAAAGTAAATTTATAACTTGATTTTTTTTTCCTTTGACCCCTTCACTGTTAATTGTTCTTTTCTCACACATTTTTAAATCCTTACAGCATTTTGGAAATCTGCTTTAATTCATACAGTACCTCTACACCCAGTCCTTTCCTGTTTCTTACTTGTAGTTTTCACTGTGACATATTATTATCATTATCATTGCTCTGGTCTTTGCTTTTTCTACCTGCCATCTTTATCCATGTAGTGAAGTCTGTTGCATGCCTTCCCAACTGCTTTACTATTTGTTTTGATAAAGACAACTGGTTTTAGTCCTACACTAACAAGCGTTGTGGCTTGTTATATTGCCAGACAAACACTTCTTCTATTGTTCCCGCCACCTATTCTTCCTTTTGGTGTCAACAGTCATGCTACCCTTAGGTATAAAGATGCTCAAAGTTTTCTGATTCCAATTATCATTATTTGCAACAGTTTGTGTTTTGGCCTCAGTAGGCACTCAGATTTTCATACATGTCCCAACTTATATACGTGGAGGAGCAAGAAAAAGACCAAAGACACAAAGGGGAGAAAAAGCACCACAGGTTAGCAAATAATTGACTTACCCATGGATCATTGCATACCATGGCTCTGCTGTTGCATTCTTCATTATCCTCTACTTTTTACTTAGACATGCATAGCAGTCAATAGCCACATATGACATGACATGTTGAAGCTGGCTTATACCCTGTTGTGGCATTTAATAAACATGATTATGACTAGTCTATAATGTGACTCCTACAGCATAAGCTGCTGATAGTCTGTAACAATTTATCAGAGAAGGATGACATGGAAAACAAACCAGACCAATAAGTATTACCCCTTTGCAAAAGCTGTGCAATGTTTCATTTATTTTGTGCAGTCCAAGACAGAAAGTTCTATAAGCTCCTAAAATTTTCTATGCCTGGGGAGATATTTGTTATGTCACATTAGGACAGGACTCTGCCCACACACGAGAAATGCAAGACGAGGACCCAAAGTGACTCAGGAAAACCTCTATAGTTTCCAAACAAGAGGCTATTATTCCTTCCAAACAAGCTAACTAGCAAAATGATTGACTTGACTCCTGTGACAAAATTTAATATTTTATATTGCAAACAAAGTTGCTGGCACTAGTAAAAAACAAAACTAAACTAAAGTAAACTAAATAAAACTAAATAAAATAAAATATACTTTTTTTAGACACCGTCTGAGGGCAGACGGAATCTGAATCATCAGGTTCTATGATGCAGGTTCATTACTGCAGGCAATAAATTTCATACTTCTAGTTTGTTTGTGGTGTTTTTGTTTGTTTGTTTTCCTAATTTTTCTGCTCTTGTTTCTAAAAAGATTGATTTATCAAAAACTCGAGTTTTTCATCTATTTAAATTTAGAGAATGTACAGTGAATTAGTACACATAAATGGCAATCACTAGAGGACTTAGCTCCTACATCCTCATTATCTACAGAAATATGTTATGGTGGTAATGAAAGCCGATCTAATTTCATATCAATTTCCTTCCAGACATGATTTTCTGATGTACACAGCAGTGATCAAACAAGGGACTAAGAACATACATTTATGACTTTTACAAACACAGATACAATTTAAGAGAAATAATTCTCCAACAGCATATTCCTTATATCCCTTAAGAGAGTTTTCCCCAGATTTTGCTACGAACCCAGGCACAAGAATTTTGTCAGTTTTGGTCATTTGAACACCATCATATTCCAGATACAGGCATCGGAACTTTATTGAGTTATTTTGTTGGTATAATATCTGAGACATTTTTTACTTACTCAAACCAGCACAGTACCATGCAATATTTAAGCAGAATTTCTGAATTGACACAAGCCAGGGACCATTCCCAGTGGACATTTTGAGTATATTTTTGAAACTAAAAGAATGTATGGAAATATCTGGTCATTTGGCCTACAGACCAGAAAACTGTAACTGGCTGATTAGTTTACCAATATAGATGTAGCTGTGTTGCTTCCTGTATTCCTATGTGAAAACCTATATTTCTTTATATTCTCCTGGTGTCCTAGGTAGCAGTGAATAGTGAATCTCATCCATGAATACTACATTCAATACCTTGTTGCCTTGGAAGAGCTGGGGAAAAAATAAATAAATATATATACATATATATATATAAAATAATAATAAAATAAAATAAACAGTTTTCTCTTGAAATGATATCAGTAGCAGCCAGTAAAATTTTCACTATACCTTCGTAAAGTGAGTTGAGTAATTGTAATTTGGGTCATCGCTTTTTGCCTACTACAACTATAATCTAAGTCCAAACTGTATTTTATAGAAGTGATGGCTTGATTTGTTCAGTCACACCCCAGGGAGTAGAACTGATGATGTCTTGAATCTTAGTTGCTGTAACTAAAGCCAAAATTACAAAAAATTCTAAGGTATGTAAAAGAGTGTTAAGAAGGAAACTGTGTGACAGAATCATTCATGCGCTTGTACTTAACATCCATATCAGCAAATGCATTTGTTTTTCTTTCAACTTTTTCAAAGCCCCCAGTTCCTATATCCAGCTTTTGTTCCAGGACTTTCTGAAATAACCAAACTATAAATGAAGCTGTGAAAACTCAAGAAGCTGGGAGAGGAGCCTGAATTTTGCTTATCCACTTTAAGGGGTTTCAAAAAGTATACAGATTCACCGCAAAAGCACAGTGAAATTGTGTTGACGAAGGTGTCAAAATATGTACATACAGGGAGGGATAGCTCAATACAAATTTAGACATAAAATGGTTTATTTTCCTGAGGTTGGAATCTGCCAGATCATTCACTTTTCTGTCATGTATCTGTGATGTTGAATACATTTTATAAGAGCAAGAAAGCAATTCAGCAAAGATTGCCAGAGAGACTAAAGTAAGTGTCATCTAGGAATGACTTCTTAGCCATGGGTCATGGGAGAACTTGTCAATATAATACTAGAAAGCATCAGAAACATCAGCACTTTTTAATGTAAGACAAAAGGATTTTTGCATAAATGCAACACAAGCAATTATTTGTGAAAGAAAAAAAAAAGAAAAATGTGTGTATGAACAGCCCAACAAGATACAAAATATATCTGTGATGAGGTTGTATAATCATATATTAAATGCAGAGTTGTACAGAATCATAAACTAATGCTCATAGGAAGGGACCTCAGGAGGTCTCTAGCCCAACCTCCTTCTCAAAACAGGAACAGAGGCAGATCAGGGCTTGATCCACGCAGGTGTTCAAAAACACAGAGGATAGACTGTACAACAGTTCTGGGCAACCTCTTCCACTCTTTGACTGTCCTCATGGTGTAATTTTCTCCTTAAGCTCTGTCTGTATGTCTCTGTTTCAGCTTATGCCCGTTGACTTCTGTCCTTGTGCCATGTATGACAGTGAGGGTTGTGGACCTGTTTCCTTGTTATCCTTCCTCTGTGTACAAAGGGCCATTGTGAGCTCTTCCCATTCCCCCCACTATCCAAAGCCCAATTAAATAAGCCCTTTCCCCCAGCCTCTCTTTATGCTGACTGTCTTGGTGGCCCTCCATTGAAGGCATAGATGTCTTTACTATTTTGTGAGGCCCAGAACTAGACACTGTATACCAGATATGATCTAATAGTAATGGATGATTTGAACGATAAAGACAGCAAACAAAACAAAACAAGCCAAAACCCACAGTTTCAAACCACTATCAATATTTTCGAGAAAAAAAAAAAAAAAAAAGACTCTTCTAAGGTTACTGTAATTACCATTGTGAAAGATAAGGAGGGGAAATTTCAAGTGGGAGCTGGGAATGGTGATGTTCATTCTATTCCTGGTTCATTCAATGGCCAAGAATGCAAATCTCAGCAAGTTGTTGCTACCCATCTGTGCCTCAGAGTAAAATGGGCTTGAACAGCATAGTTTTCAAGCAGAAAACACAGAGTAACATATGTTTATCCAGATCATCCTATATTATGCGAGTAAGTGGATTTTAATTTTTACTACAGCCCTCAGTGAGACACATTTTTCACTTGTTGTCTACCTGAAAATTTAGTGATCAGAAATCTTTGAATAATTTTGTTTGGTTCTGAAATCTAAACTGAAACCTCTCCGGCATTATCTTTGTATCAATATAATATGACAATGGTTACCTTTATCTATTTTATAGTCTCCTATTTTTGTTTATTTGTTTGTTTGTTGTTTGTTGTTTTCTGTTTGTTTTTGGGGGGGGGTAATATTGTAAGAGGATTGTGTAATAGATATTGCTTGAAAGTATGACTTTATGACTTCTGCTGTAACATTAGATTGAACTACACTTCTTGAAAACACATCATATCAATGAAGCTTAGTTTCTTTACGTTCTGACCCCCCCCCAAGCAATTTACATATAATACTAAATAATTATTATTTCTTAATTTTTTAAGATCTGAAATTAGATAGGGGTCTGCCTATTGCATTGGAAGCATGTCTTGTGGTAACAACACACTCAAATTTGATAACTGCAAGACCTTTAAAAATATGTGTTATTCCACACTGTTGAGACCTGTTAGCATTTAGGCAGGTAAATTCTCATGGCTAGAGTGAGATTGCTCTGGTGGAGCAGAAGGAGTACCCTGAAAACAGGACTCAGAAATAGGTATCTACCTGAAAGACTTTTTAAAAGTACTGGTGACTGCCACTCTTTAATAGCTGATGGAGAGAAATGAGCACTTAAAGGTGGAGGGCTTTTTGTTTATTTGCTTTTTTGTTTGTTTTTGTTTTGTTTTGTTTTTTAACATATATGTATAATGGAATGAATAAATAGTGGGCATGAAACCTCTTTTGGCTTATCTGTCCTAATGAATTATGCAATACTACAGCAGGAGCACTAAAACATGACTATGTATAATTCTAGACCATTTGATAGTCCCTGGCATAGATTTGCTAGGCCTGCTAGGACTCTCTTTAGACATTTCTCAGGAATACTTTGGCAGTAAACATGGGCCACAAATTATTCCCAGCAGAGAGTTTAGAAGCAGTCAGCTGATTTTCAAGGAAAAAGTTTAGTATGGACAAAATTAGATCATGACAGTTGACCTCAAGACCAAAGGCATCTTTTAGTTTGCTAATACAGAAATAATGTAGATGCTCAGATGAAGACCTCAGAGAACCAGAATCAAAGATACCTAAATCTCAGGTCTGCAAGAAAACAGGGATGGTGTGTATGATTGTATTATATTCTTCATTCCTCTCTGGTACTTGGTATAAAGGGATACAACTTACTATTGTTTTCCTTTATACCATATATTGTTTTTCCTTATCCCATCAACTACAAAATCACATATAAACAATCACCCCAATCTGTTAACTGGATTGTAAAATCCATCAGCTCAGAAGTTTGGTGTGCATAGTCTTCAGGTTACCTCTATTTGGCTTTCTCAGCGTAGGGTTTTTGTACATGTACCTTAAAACCTAATTCCATAAGACTGTCTTTTCAGATAGTTTGCTTCATCCATAAATTAAAATAGTTCAAATACTCATTGTTTATTTTCATGTTATTTTAAAGTTTTCTAAAAGGTTCAGTGAGACTTAGGTTCATATTTGTTTGTGGTTTTGTTTGTTTGTTTGTTTTTCTGTTTAAAATCTCATATGAACATGCTTATCATAAATTATTCCATTAATGAAAGATTTCCCACTAGGTTTAGTTCTATCCTCATTTGCTCTGCTCTAAGATTGTAGTGACTACAGTAAGGCTACACAGATCAGCAAGAATGAAAAATTAATGCACAATCAAAGAATGGGTCTTCTTTTCACAATATAGTCCATTTGGATTTATACCAGTATGATCTCATAAAAAGATGGCAGCTCCTTAGTTATTCTTTCTTTTTCCCTTTGTTCATTTAATTTCTGCCAAAACTGGTGACTTCTTCCTTAGAAGGCTCACAGAAGCCAACTAGTCTTTCCCTATCTTCCCCTAGCTCATGAGAGATATTTTTCTCCTTGTATACTACTGCCCTATTTATCCCTTTCACTTTCTATGTGCAAACGCTAAATTTTCCACAGAGGAGGTGCCCTGGAGGGGAGTTTTGCTCACACCCAAGAAGGGATGTCAGTTAATATTTGGACATGATTAATTAACAGTAAACCCTAAGGCAAACTTCGCTATTATGAAAATAAGACAATATTCCAGATTACCTGAGTGGCTGCCTATATGACAAAGTTACCCAGATGCTCTGAAATCAACAAAGATTTGTCACAGATATATAGGTAGTTATTATTTTATGAATTTCATGTTCAGATGAATTACCCTTGTCCTTTTTAGACATTATAGGAATGAATTAGGAATAGATCATTACTTGAATTCCCTCTCTGATATTTTCAAACACTATTACACCTTTCTGATTTTACAGAAAATTATTTGGAGCTCATATTCTTTTCCTAATTATATTATTTTCCTCATCAGTGGCTCATTGGTACTTTACCACAAAAGTGGAATCCCAACCTTATGTTGCAATATATGCAAACCTCTAATAATATTTGTAGCTCCCTTTTGGATGGAACATAACCACAGTTTGACAAATAGAGCCACATCATATCATGGCTCAGCTTCAGAAAGAAAAAAAAAAAAAAAAAAAAAAAAAATTTTCTAGAAGAAACTAAAGGATTTAATTGTGTAGAAAAATTACAGTCACAAATATTTCAACAGAGTGTGGATACTGGGATAACTAAATGAACTCTGCAGTGAAGGCCTACAAAATGCACAAGCAGAGACATACACATAGATTAAATGTGCTATTGAATCTGCAAAGGCAAGATGTGGTCAGAACCTTTATTTTATGTCTTATCTGAAAGAAACAGGAAAAGGCTTAATAAGTCTTCATTATCACAGAAAATTACTTGCTTGTTTTGTTTCATAAAATAAAGATGTCAATTTCTTTCTACTAGGGAACATTGCAAAACATTCCAAGGCAGTAAATCAGTATACTAAAATGCTCTATCACTGTTATTCATGTATTTTCATCTACCTCAGGCCTGGGTCTAGAAGTATTTGGAGACATTGTGAAATCATTTCTTCTGATTAAGAGGAAAAAAAAAAAAAAAAAAAAAAAAAAAAAACAACTTTGTTAGGAGATCAACAAAAACTTTGTTATGTGTTACCTTTTCAACAGAAGAATTTGAGAGAATAAAAAATGAACTCTTTGTAGAACAAAGAAAAGAGAAAAAGAAACTTAGGAACAAAGAAGCTTAGGAAAGTTTAAACCAGAACAATGCAGCCAAATAGCACAGAAAGGTAGGCTTTCAAGATTTGATTCCTCTTCTAAGTTCTACAAATACTTTTTTCTTTTTTTCTTTTTTTTTTTTTTGATGAGGTATTGTGAATGGGCTGGGAATGACGAACTATGTGTTTCACACTTGTAACTCCAAACCTCTAAACCTAACTTGGCAAAGAATGAGTTAAAGCTATCAGCAAACACCATACTGAAATTTCAAGACAGATCCTTATCAGTCAGTTGGCTTGTGTGTCACCAATTCATAACATAAAACATCTTTTCAATTCTGACATGTGAACATCTGTCCTTTTCATTTTAGAATGGTTCCATCTCTAATGATAAGTTAATTCAATAACAGTTCATAAGCTGTTATTTTTGTAGATTCTCGATCCTTATAATAAGTGAGCAAAAGAAAATTCAACCAGAGAACGAGAATTTTCCCCTGGGAAATTCTCAGTTGATATAAGTTCTCTCCAATTTCATAATGCTACCACTGAAATGTGCTAAGGTCAGGGCAAAATGCAATAGAGGATCATTTTGCAGTTCTCCCCTACTGTAAAATCTTTTAGGCTATATCCCAGAAATATAACCAGATTTCTGGGCCAAGTAAAAGTGCTACTTGTGTACACATAGTAGAGACCAAAGGGCTCTTTCAGATCACACATTCTTTTTAACCTACATATAAGAATGTGGCTCACTGCTACATGAGCTGCTGTTGCTAATTTGAGTTTTCTAGCAATAAAACCAAAGCTGAGACAGGCTCTAATGTGATATGTGGAGCAGCACAGATACCTGAAAGATGCAGACTGAATCTACAAGTGTGATATCTCAAACGTGACCAGACAGGGAAGTGAATCTGTTATATATATATGCTTTTTTGATTGTTTGTTTTTTAATAAATATATATACATACATATATATACACTGGGTCATTAGGGGCTCCAATTATAAAATAGAGAATAAAATTATTAATTTATTAATTCATTATCTGAATGACAAGGTAGAGTGCACCCTCAGAACATTCACAGATGACACAAAGCTGGGAAGAGTGGATGATTCATCCAGAGGGACCTCAACAGGCTGGAGAATCACAGAATCACAGAATCACAGAACTGTAGGGGTTGGAAGGGACCTCGAAAGATCATCAGGTGCAACCCCCCTGCAAAGCAGGTTCCTCAGAGCAGGCTGCCCAGAGAAATGGAATAACAAGAATCTCATGAAGTTCAACAAGGGGATGTTCAGAGACATGCAGCTGGGAGGAATAGACCTATGAAACAGTACATGCTGGGGCCCATCCAGCTGGAAGACAGCTTTGCAGAAAAGGACACAGGAGTCCTGGTAGACACCAAGTTGAACATGAGCCAGCAATGTGCTCTTGCTACTAAGACTAACTGTATCCTGGGTTGAATTTGGCAAAATATTGCCAGTGGGTCAAGAGAGGTGATCCTTTCCCTCTGCTCAGCACTGGTGAGGCTGTACATGGAGCACTGTGTCATGGACATGGACATACTGGAGATACTGGAAAAGAATCTGCTTTAACTGCATTACTAGCTTTTTCTGCACCAAGTTCTAGAAACACAATCTGCCACTGAGGGAGAGAGAGGACATCCCTCAGCAGCAGCTGCATCACTTTTCCCTTCCCTTCCCTTCCCTTCCCTTCCCTTTCCTTCCCTTCCCTTCCCTTCCCTTCCCTTCCTCTTCCCTTTCCCTTCCCCTCCCCTTCCCGTAGCCAAATACTGAACAACTCTGACTCTCCGTAGCTCCCTTCCTCTTTTTTCCTTTCTCCTTTCTCCTCTCTTTGTGATTTTCTGTAGCAGCAAAGGTCCTGCCTCACTTCTGTAACTTACAAGCAGCAAAACCTGACTTTGTTCCCACTTCTGAGAAGGTCATTGCAACATATACAACTGGGATTCTCTAAACAAACAAACAGAAAAGCACCAGTTTTGCTTGCTTTGGAGCCTCTGTTAATTGCAGTTTCTATCCAGCTGTAATGCTTTGTTTACGAAGCCTCTTTGCTGTTCTCTGCGTCCCCTACAAATGTTGTTTTGACATCATGGTCACCAGGTGCCCCACCACCCCTTCCATCAACAGACACTTATGCAGCAGATGGTACAAATGGGTTGGCAATAATTTAGTGCCTCAGCATTGGATTGCCTTGTCTGGTGCTTGTAATGGTGACTAGACAGGGTTAATGACAGTAGCTGGGAAAGAAATAATAATAATTTTAAAAAATAAATACTGTAAGGGTACATTTTCAAAGAAGCAAATAGATCTTCCATGAACCAGATGCTCTGATGAAAATCACTGTTCTTAAAAACCATGATCTGTGTAGGAACAGAGGTTTACTTTAGAAAGGTGCCTTCAGCTTAATCATGTTAACAATGTCAAGACTTCCCTTTTCTCCTTTGAACATTATAACACCAATGACACTGTTATTATCTTCTGCCTTAAATCATAAGACTATGGTTAGTTCAGCTGTGATGCTCTAAGGATGGAAAGGAAATAAAGCTAGCAAAGATTTGTGGTGCCTTTCATTAGACCAACAAATAACTATGTACTACGGCACCGAAAGGAATAATTTTAATTATAACCCAATGGAAAATACTTTTGGACGTTTTTTAGTCTCTAGTTTAGTTTTTGCTACAAAATATGATAGCACAACCATTTTTATTGTTGTTGTTTGGTTGTTTTTTATTTGATTGTTTTTGGTTTTGGTTTTTCTTTTGTTATAAACCAATATAAAGGTAGAGGTCAATACAATGTGAATTACTGTAAAGTTCAGAGGTTTTGGCATGCAAGGTTCCAATATCATCTTGACTAATCTACAGCAAAATGTAGGTCACTCAAGAGTGAGAACTGAGTCAAAATTTGTTCTTTTACACTGATGCTGGCTTCTTCTTTGGTAAGTAACTCACTTTAACCATTTTCATCCATTTTGTTGCTTCTAAATTGGAGATAATATTCCTGTCATTACTGTAATGACTAATTAATCACTTCAAGTCACTTGGGATTTGAAAAGGTGTGTGTGTGTGTAACTTCACATATAGAGAATATAAATAAATATTTCTGTTACTTTGTGTGTTAGACATAAAAGATGTCATTCTAGAATCAGCACTGAATTTTTGAGCAAGAAAAAAAGATGTCTTGGGAATTTAGGCTCTCAAATTCAAATGACTGTCTTACCTCCCATCTCCAAATTATCTCTAGATATGAAGTTCTCTCAAAATCATTTCCCTCAGAAGACTCAAGAAGCTAAGGTTATTGATATTGAAAAAAAAAAAAAAACATATTGCTTTCCTTTTCCGGCATGATAAGGAGTTTTTTGTATTTTGATTTGTGGGGTTTTGTCAGACTTTGTATATTATACTGTAGTCTGGGCCATTGAGTGGTGGTACAACTCAGTTCCCACCATTGCTTCTATGAGGGCAAGAAACAGAGAGAGAAATGAAGAAAAGTGTTATTTTAAGAGAAAAATCAGTATGGATTCATTTGGGCTTCTTCAGCAGCATCGTTAACCTTCAGTTCTCTGTACTATCACAGGAAAGAATGGGCAAATGATCACTAAAAATCTGGTCAGTTGTTCAGAGCTGTTTTCTGGGAGTTCATGTGTAATCATGAGACCAGCAGGAATAAATAATGTAGTTCTAAAAAAAAAAAAAAAAAAAATATTCACAGACTTTTTTTCAGAATAAAATGTGAATAAAATGTTGCAATTAAAAAAAATGGATTTTAACTTATTAATGGACATAGAAAATTTTCCTCTTCTATATTCACGATGTGATTGAGTCAAAAAACAGTAATATTTTGTTTCCTACTTCTTGCTTTTAAGCTGTAACTACATATACTTTTACTTCAGTGGAAGGCAAAAACAAACTAGAGAGTAAGCCATGGCATACATTTCCAGCTCAGCCTCACATTCTTGCATGATCTTGGGTAAATAATTTAAATCCACTATGGCTCACTTCCCCATCTGTTGATCAAAGGTAACAATATTCCCTTTCCCCTGCCCTTTCCCTGTTACTTTTGTCTAGACTGAATACAGTCAGTTGAAAATTTCCAAGTAAAATACTTTTCAACTAGATTCACCAGAAATGAAAATTTTGAAGAAATGTGTCCATTACACTGAAGTTTTTGACAAGGAAACCAGAAGGATAGGATATACATCCTGATGTCCAGTGGTACCCTTTTGGCAAATCAGTTTTGCTTCTCCATACATGTCCCAAACCTTTGGGATGAGTTGGTTTTTACAGGTTCACCAATTTTATAGCTGATCACATAAGTAAAAATGCAGATTAATCATCTTATAGATCATTCCAAAGCTCCTTCTCTAGCTTCCCTTAAATAGCATGGTCTGATTTCCAGTCTTTGCAGAAAACTTCTTGTGTTGACTTGGATATGTTGCTTATTCTCGGAGCCTCTCTGACTACCCAGCTGCTTTTGTGGTTCTTTCTGCTAGCTGTATATTGCACAGACAGGTAAGCTGATCATCTCCTGCTCTTTCCAGGTCATTTTCCACGGTGATCTGGAGTACCTGTAAACATTTGAGCTTTAAGAAACATTCAGTCCTAGTCCAACTTTGTAAGCATGGGAGCACCTTTGCCTTCAAAATAGATGTTATTTTTATACAATCATAGAATCACAGAATGTTTTTTGTTGGAAGGAATCTTAAAGATCATCTGGTTCCAACTCCTCTACCATGGGCAGGGACACATCCCAACAGCCCAGGCTGTCAAAAGCCCCATCCAACCTAGCTTTGAACACTTCCAGGGATGGGGAATCCATGGCTCCTCTGGGAAGCCTGTGCCAGCGCCTTACCACCCTCACAGTAAAGAATTTCTTGTATATCTAATCTAAATCTACTTTTTTTTTTTTTTTTTTTTTAATTTAAAACCATTCCACCTTGTTCTATCTCTACACTCCCTGAGAAAGAGTCCCTCTCCATCTCTCCTGTAGGCCACCTTTAGGTGGAAGGCTGCTGTAAGGTCTCTCTGAAGCCTCCTCTTCTCCAAGCTGAACAATCCCAACTCCCTCAGCCTCCCTTCCTGGGAGAGGTGCTCCACCCCCTTGATCACCTTCATGGTCCTCCTCTGGATCAATTCAAATAGGTCCATGTCCTTCTTGTGGTGAGGGCCCTGTCATTACATTCTGCTGTGAAGGAGGGAACAATGAATAATGATAACTCTTAGAAATATTTCCTATGTTAATGCAGAGCTATAAATCAGAATCTGGGGAATGTATGGGAACTAGAGACCTGAACAACAACAAAAATAATATCCAAATAGAAAGAATGATTTCACAGACTTTCTAGTTGCCAAACAATTCTACCTTCAGTGAGGAATTACTTCCAGCCCTACCTCTCCACTCATTCAAAAAATAAAACAAAACAACAAAAAATCTTCTAACCTTCTTGACTGGACATTCTTATGGTGTTTTTGAGAAATTACATGAAAATTATTATTTTTTTTTGGGGGGGGGGAAGAAACAAGACTCAAGAGTCAAGAAAAGATGCATTTTGCAAATATTGGTGATAAACAACTATAAATATTGCTCTCTGGGTACTTTTTTGTTAAAAGTGTATTTTCCAAGAAGACAAATGTACAGAAGTTTAACAGGGGAAGAGATGAGCGTCCTTTGCTTTCATCCTCCTTTTTTGTTTTGTTTTGTTTGCTTTCCCTATATCTCAGTGTTTTAAAAGAGGTCTTGAGTTTGTGTATGTGTGTGTATCTGTATGTAATGACATATTCATAACATCTCAATTAGATATGTATTGTAATGGGCTCATTAGTATAAATACATATGATTGGCCTCTGTTTTGCTACAGAACCGAACTTAATCAGTTAAACTTCAAAGGGCAAACTGAAGGATTATGCTTCACCTCATGGGGAAACAGTCCTTTCTTTGAAGTACCTGTTGGCATCCAGAAAGTTCTGTCAAGTCATCAATACATTTTAACTACCTTGGGGTAGTTTCCTTTTTTTTTTTTTTTTTTTTTTTTTTTCCTCTCTGATGCAAAAAGCCTTCCTTTCTCTCATGCAAACAGTCTGATGAGCCCAATGAGATCTGGAACCCCAGCTGATGCCCCAAATACCATCATCACAACCAGAATTAACCAGTTGTCAAACATTTACTTCCAAATATCCAAATGATATTATTTGGTTCAGCACGAAATATAGAACTATAGCTATAAAATAGCTTTGATATTAGGAAGGCTTCCACTCCCAGAATGGGCTTACAGGATGCCCATTCAAGTGCTAACCAGGGTTATACTCATCAATTCAGAATCAATTTTTCTGCTTATAGAAGTATTCACTTAGTTCAATGATTAAATAAAATCTCACAGCTAAATAATACACTTGCCTCTTACTACTAACAGTAGACAACTTAGGCTTTCTCTCTGTTTATTCAACAGCAACCCACTGTTATTTGCAAGACAAGAAAGCAACACAGTGAAAACACTGAAATCCTTTTTTTTTTTTTTTTAAAGCCACACAGACAGAAACAGCCAGTCATTTCTTCCCTGCCAACTGATTATACAGCCATGTTGTTTGAAAGCTTGCATAATTTACATTAGCATGCCTAAGATCTCAGGTGACTATGCCTTTGAGGCTAGCATGATAGCCCCAGAGGACCAAGATTTGATATTCTTCCCAATATCTGACCCTTTCTTCCTTGTTAATTATAGGCAGACTTCCCTGGCCTGGGCCCGGATCTGCACCTGTTTCCCATCTCTGAGCAGCTGCTAATTAGGTTGCTAATGGTGGGGCTGAGCAGAGCTGGCCACACATGCTTGAGCAGTCTATTGATCAGATTGGCATGCCATGCATACAATAATTACTACCTTCTGAACCCACTTCCCACAATAAAGGCTGCTCACAGAAGCCATGCTGTATTGAAATAAAAATTGTATCTCATACTGATGATATGTAATGATATTGCTCCAGTAGAATAAGGGATGGGGATGGCAGAGGATGGATTTTGGATTCAAAACAGCCTTGTACAGGAAGAACTAATGAATTTCTTAGGTTATGTATATTTAACATGGAGGTATGACTCCAACTGACCATCTAAAAATATAGGAATATTATGAGTTGTTGTTGTTGTTTTTTAATGTTTTTCTCTATGGCATGTATTTATTCATTTATTGGTCCTAGGATAAAGCAACTTCCAAATCTTATCTTGAGCATGGAGCTGTGAATGAGCCTAAAAATCTTATACTGAAATGATCCTAAAATTTTAGTTTGATTAGTGGTATCTTTTGTGCTGAAACTCAAAAGAAGGTAAAGGTGATATGTCAGTATATGTCAGCTAAAAAAATATCTTCTCTTTGCCATTTAAAATGAACAGACAATAGTGAAAATGTTTTATCTCATCCTGGCATGTAAGTGTATGTTTCTCTCTCTTGATTATAAATGGCATTAAGATATCCATCTTAGATGTAGACTGTTGTCCTGTACATGTCTCAGGTTGGATGAGATTATCCCACAGAAAAATGGCACAAAAATAAAACTCCTTTTTCAAAAAGAGAAGGTTTTTGATATCATCATCCTAATCCTGAATTAATACTCATTCCTCACATGGCATGGGTGTCTTTCCAGAGCCTTTCAGATTGACCTTTCTTTGTATGTTTATCCATGGTGTGGAATTCATTTGAGATCAAGACAACTGAATTTAGGTGTCTACAAAGCCATATTTATAGACATGATAGATGTCTAAGCTTCTGCTATAATTAATGAAAATCTAGTCAGTTAGGGGAGGACAGTTCAGCTGACAAGATTCAACTTAGGCAATCATCAGTCGTTTAAATATATGAATTTACTGTCATTTGAGATGCATTAGGATATTGGAGACATTTAATGGGATATGGCAAATGCTTTGACAAGGATATGTGATTCTTATGTTCTTCTAGAGTAAGAGCTGGAAAACTGGTATTTCAAACAGCAGTAGATGTGTTTATGTATTTAACTGAATTAACCCATATTGAACAAATGTCCACTGACTATAATGGGACCTTTGGTGTCTAGGGAAAATGTAGATACCTATGTGAATGTAACTAAACTTAGTTATTTCATTCGGAGCTGAATACCAATGCACCTGTGTCATTGTTCAAATATTGGTGTTCAGTGCTGAATAAGATGCTCCAATTCTGTGGCAATATTCAACAACTTAAGCTAATTTTGGAAACCTAAGATTACGTGAATTCCTCCAAAATATATTGGATAGGGAAAATGTGATATAAAGAAGCTCAGCTGACTTGCCTGAACAGGTAAGGAGGGTCACTGCATGTCTGAAAGGGATCCCAAAGATATCTTAGACTTCTAGACCCAGTATTATATCTACTGCACCACTCTTCCACCTAGCTGGGATGTGTAATTCCATGTGGTCATAATCATAAATCTCAGGGGATCTTCCATTGAGGTCAGTGAATCATTGTCACTAATGGATTGTATGACAGGACCTCTTTCTCCGTTATTGTAGGTCTTAAATTCAAGAAAGAAAGAAAGAAAGAAAGAAAGGTTTTTTTTTTTTTTTTTTTTCTAAGTAATATTAAAATAAATAAAAATGATTTTATCAGCAAGAACAAGTGTAAGAAGTGGTCTGCGATAGTCTGGGAAATGCATGTGTCTTTACTTGATTTTACATCAACTTCCAATGAACAATAATGCATCCATCACCTGCAAATTGGGCGATCTACAGCCCACAGGATTCTTCACCAAAAGAAATATTGCAAAACATTTTTTTTCATACAATGCAGAATAAGTCAGGGATTTTCATAGACAGAAAATCATGTGAAACTCACCCTATAAATAATTCACTATGAGTTATTTGCTTGTCTTAGGATCTGCAGGCCAGATTTCCAGCTGGTGTAAATCCACATCATTCTGTTGGCTTCAGTGAAGCTATGCTGATTTACACCAGCTGAGTAACTGACCCAATGTATTGATGAAGAAAATTTCATCAACATAATGAGACAAGATACACTTTGAGGAAAAAAAGATAAAGAGTGATATGCAGTGAAAATAGTATCAAAACAGTTCAACAGCTCTTCACAATCTTAACATGTCTGTGGATGGTGCAAACTAGATAGAACCCCCTTTGTGCAAGCTAATAGCACGGTAAGAAGCTGCAGCAGGTGAAAACACAATAATGGTCTTCCCATTTTTCAGGAAATAATGATCTGAAACAATAGTTGGCAGCTTAACTCTTGTCAGACTGTTGTTTTACAAAATCCAGCATTTCCTCTACTTTGAATTTATATTAGCAGAAGATGAATCATTGATGCTGTTGGATCCCCTCATTTTTCATATACAGCAGAATGAATTATTTTCATATAGCATGTCATGAGCTTTCTCTATTTTTATATTTTCCCACTGCAGTTGAATCAAAGTGAATATTTCATAGGGATTCCTTTTTCTGTAGGGTTTGACCATAAATCAGATTTGCTGCAATCTAGCTGCAGAGGTGATCTGTTTTCTCAAAGCTAACATGGAGAGAGGAAAAAAAACTAACCAAATATTTCCATACATTCATTCCAAAATATCCTTTTAATTACAGAAATGCATTAATGAATATTTTTTAAAATTGAATTAACTTACCTTTTCTCAAATGTTTAAATACATTAAAATGTTGCATAGAGTTAGCTTGAATATTTTGGACAGACTTGGGATATAGTCTGTCTCAAGTCAAGGAAAGAGGAAAGCAGAATAGGTGGTGGGTAAATTTACATCAACACATGACTGGATATGAGTGGTTATATTATAGTTAAGTGCATAATGAAAGATTTAGAAAACTGTGGTCTTGGCTTTAGGCTTAAAGTAATTAGCAATTTTTGCATATATGAATCAGTGGAGATTCTGAATCTAACTTTAGGGGCATTAAAGTTTTTAATATAATCTCTTAGCTTGTGTTCAGAGGCAATGTAGTAAGGAACACAAGGGGATCTGTAAGTACCTGATATAATAAAGCAGTACTTGTATCTTTGCACTTCAGTGAACTGATTCTTCTAGGACTGAATCAGATTTAAACTCCAAAAGTGGAAGTTGACCAAGATTTATTGGCAGAAAGTTTCTAGTTATGAGGCCAAAGAGTTTTAGGAAAAGTGTTTGAACAGAGAGAAAAATGAGATTAAATGTCAACACACATACTGCTGCTTTTTAAGCAGAAGCTTGAGCAGGTATGAATTGATGGACTGTGATTACTGGGATCTGAACTTGATAACAGAGGAAGTTTTTTCAAATGTCATATTCCTGGGAGACCCTGTCCAATGGGTAGGACAAATAACTATAATTTCTGGTTGATTATACTTTTTCTTTCTTTCTCAAAGAAAGTGTTTCAAAGTCTTAAAATGCACCATTATTTACTCTTTGTCTTTTAGGGAGAGCCATCTTCTGTGGTTGAGTATTATCCCTTCTTAGGATCAGCTATGAAAATTGAATGTAGGAGTTCCTGAGTTAAAAACATTCATGTTTCCTTCTTGGTCTGGAAAACTTGGTCACAGTTATCCAAAGCAATAAGATATTGAGAAACCTTCTGGATAGTTCAGCCACCAACTGAAGACACAAATCCAGCACAAATTATCCTCTGGACTAATAAAATGCCAAAATGTTCTTTTCAAAGCTAGAGGTGTTTAACCTTGTCACTCAAAAGCAAAATGTTTGGATGGAAGCAGAAAAAATCTACAAATATCCACTCATGTAAACAAGGATCTCTTGACTTCGGTGATCTATCATACACCATGAGTAACGAAGCACAAAGATTTGCTGAAAATTTGTCTGATTGTGAATAACCCATGAACACACACACACTGGCAATTAATATGTTGAGTACAGTTTTTGCAAGAAATTGTTTATAGACTTTTTTTTCCCCTCTGATTTTTTTATTATTCTACTTCACATTCACAGTAGGTAAGCAGACCTTGTCTGTGACTAAAGTATAGATGCCTGTTGAGGGATACAGACAAAACTCATGCACATGCCTGTATACTTGAGCTTTTTCCTGTCTCCTTTTTCAGCAATCTTACCTCTGTTTTCAGTTTTATCTTTTCTTTCTTGCTTGGTTCTATTCAACATGTTTTCTTACATTTTAAGATTAGATCTGGAAGGTCTAGATAAGCTTGCTTTTTATTAATGAAGAACATTAATAAAAGGTATGTCTTGATTAAATTTTCTTGTGTAATTTTCAGGTGTGGCTGAATAGACTCCAAAACTTGTTTGCTTTTGAGTAGTGACATGGAAATGTCACTAAATATCTTTGGAAACATATTCAAGTGTGAAATGCTCAGAGAAAGAAAAAGAGAACATGTTGTCTGCCAACATTGGTGTAAATACATATTTGGACTTATCTGGGAAAAAAATAAAAGTCAAACTTTTTAGATTATCCTCGTCATGGGTACTCATCAGAGTATACACAAAAGGAAATCAACAGGTTTGAAGAAATTTAGGTATAGGTCTAAAAATGTGCAAATCTTTCACAAATCTTGTGAAAAATCAGATGAAACTGCTCATGGGTGTTACTTCCTGTATGACTAAGCTCCCCTTTAAGTCAATAACCAACTCTATTTTATCACCAAAAATAAAAAATAAAAAAAAAGCTCCCAAGGATATGTTGAGGATTGCTTCACTTGCTTAATGACATCAGAGATTACCTAAGGTGACCATGTATGGTCATGGTGGTTGTAGGATAGGACCTACAGGACACACATGATCTTCTGCTCTGGAAACATAAGATCATGGGGGATAGCGTCAGTCATCTCTAATGGTATGGGTGAATATGTATAGGTAACTGAACTAAAATAACAAAATTATGAATTATGGGAGCTTAAAAATGCAATACCTATTCGCTCACCTACACTGCAAACACAAAAATTTAGGCATACTATTCTTAAATTTAACCATAATCTAGGTAACTAGTGTAAACTAGGCACAGCTGTCTAAAGATGATTATTTAGTGTCATTTGGGATAACCTGAAGTATTCCACCTGGATTTCAGCTGCGACTCTCTAAATCTCAGACTAGCAACCACAGAATGTGCAAGTTATTAAACTGAGACACTAAATTTTAGATTGCTAAAATTAGGTTAGATGAATCCTGCTTTTAGGGCTTCATGATCCTACTTTTAAATCTTTTACACCCTATTAATCTGACACCTAAAGGCTAAGACTGGGAATAAAAATTATGCCCTTCATAGACTTCTAAATGAAAGGGATTATTACTTCTCAATAGGAGCTAAGGCCTGAGGATATTTTACATCCTGAAGTCTTACAAAAGCATTCAATGTATGAGCTTCTGTAAGCATGAAATGTTGCATCTGGACAAAAATGATTTATAATAACTCCAGATTTCTTTGAAAGGCATGAGCTTGGTCAATGGATTGGGTGGACAGAATGGGATGTACGATATTTTTATATAGGTGGTACCACTTAAAATTGACCATCACTATTTTTGCGTGGTTTTAGCAGTATACTTTCAAAGATTAACTTATTCAAACTCTTATTAAGGTCTGATGCTATTTTTCAAAGAATAATTTATTATCTGAAAACCTTCTAGCACCTCTCGCTATTTTAAATTTCTGCAAAATTTCCATTAAAATGGACTACCTAAATTGCAACTTCAATTACTCCCTTTAGCTCCTGTATTTCCACTACTAGATTTTGTAATAAAATGAAATAAAAGTTTAAACAAATAGATAGGGGTGAAGGCAAAACAGCCAGATCCAATAGGTTACTTAGTAGTTTCGTCTGAGAAGAATTAAAAATCCCTTCTACTTCTGCTGTTGCTGTAGTACCATAAAAAGGATTCTAGATACATAAAAAGTAAAAATGAATGCCATATTGATGCCTAGGAAACAAATAAAATCAACACCAGACCCCTTTTCTTGAAGTTTGTGTTATATAACAATTTTGTAGAATAAAGCCAGTCAGTCTCACCTCTGAGCCCAGCAAGATCATGGACCAGATCATTTTGGAAACTATATTAAGGCACATAGAAAACAAAGAGATGACTGGTAACAGCCAACTTGGCTTCACTAAGAGCAAATTGTAACTGACAAATTTGGTGACCTTCTACAATCTAGTTAAAGCATTGGTGGATATGGGAAGAGCAACTGACATCATCTACCTGGACTTGTGCAATGCATTTGACACTGTCCCCCATTACAACCTTGTCTCTAAATTGGATAGACATAGTTTTGATGGATAGACCACTTGGTGAATAAGAAATTGGCTACACACTCAAAGAGTTGTGGCCAATGGCTTGATGTCCAGGTGTAAATCAATGATGAGTGGTGTCTGTCCCTCAGGATTCAGTGTTGGGACCAGTGCTGTTTAACATCTTTGTCAGTGAGATGGACAGTGGAATTGAATGAACCTTCAGCAAGTCTGCGTTTGACACCAAGCTGGGTGGTACAGCTGACACATCAGGGGGAAGGGATGCCATCCAGAGGAAGCATGACAGGCTTGAGAGGTGGGCCCATGAGAACCTTATGAAGTTCAACAAGGCCAAGCGCAAGGTGCTGCATCTCAGCCAGCATCAAAAGAAAAATAGCTATCAGGTCAGTGGAGGGATTGTCCCCATTGTTGTGAGACTACCCCTGGAGCACTATTTAGCTCTGGGGCCAAAAGCATAATAAGGAGATATTGGAGCATGTCCAGAGGTAGCTACGATGATGATCAGAGGACTGGAACATCTCTGCTATGAAGGGATGCTGAGAGAGTGGTGGTTGTTCTGTCCAGAGAAGCGAAGGCACTGGGGAGAACTCACTGCAGCCTTTCACTACCTAACAGGGGCCTACAAGAAAGCTGAAGGAGGACTCTTTATCAGGGACTGTAGTGGTAGGATAAGGAGTAATGACTTTAAACTAAAAGAAAGCAGGTTTAGATTAGATATTTGGAAGAAATTCTGTACTATGAGGGCAGTGAGGCCAGGTTGGATGGGGTTTTGAACAACTTGGTCTACTGGGAGGTGTCCCTGCCCATGGCAGGGGGATTGGAACTAGACGATCTTTAAGGTCCTTTCCAGCCCAAACCATTCTATGATTCTAAGATTCTATGATACTGTGATTCTGTGATTCTATGACGATGGTGGTCAATGTTATGGTTTCTAGTATTCCCAGGGTAATATATTCCATTTTATTTATTGGTATCTTGGAAATGGAACTACAGTGTTTCTTCTTTATATAGATGAAATTCCATTACACTGAAAAAAGTTATTGGACACAATTTTGTAACGAGGCACGGAAAAGATGGGATGGGACAATTTGCCAAACAAACCAGAGCTGAAGATCTTGAAAAGATATTTTCAAACAATTGACTCAAACTTAAAGTTGCATTTTTTCTAATAGTTTTCTAATTATTGGAAAAACTGGATAAAGATGTTTAGGCTGTCACAATGCTTTGAATTTATGCATCCCATCTTCTTGGGTCCTTCTGACCTTGAATGTACATGACCCAAAGGGATACCAGTCACATGTACATGACCCAGAGGATACCAGTCACAAGTTCTCTTCTCTTTGAGCTTACTGGACATTATATAACTCTCCTTAGTGTTACCAAGAGCTATATGCTCTGTGCATTAATATTTCATCTATTTCCTCTTTCTTTTCTTTAGAAGCTAATTTTTAGAAGTTTTACATAGTGGTATTCAGGAGAGACTGGTTATCACACAGGACTCCTGGATCTTCAATTCACCAAAACATAGGCATTTTTTACCACTTGTAATGTGGATAAAAAGGTAGAAGACTGGATTTCCAGCCAAAACACAAGCTAGGATTCAGAGTAACTAGATTGCATTTCTAGCTCAAAATAATCAATATGACCAAATGCAAATTAATCCCAACTTGTTTTCTATCAATAAATAAATGAATCAATGCTAAAAATATTTCATTTTTTTATCCCTTCTACTTAGACTTGGTAACTAAAATCAAGTCTAGGAATTACATCTAATTTCCACCAACATTAAAAAAGTACCTGAATGTGCCATATAGCCAAAAGGAAAAGGTGTGCAACTAAGAACACCTTCAGAGGAAGGTCTTCTCTGCCTTACTGAGGTGTTTAATCTAAACAAGGAGATAAAACATGAGGCAAATCTCTTGAGCAAGAAAATGATCATAAAATACAGAAGTGTTAAGGCTAAATAAAAATATATATATATTAAAATCTTGAGCCAATATTTATTTATTTATTTATTTATTTATTTATTTATTTATTGCATTGTTTGCACTATCAGGTACAAACACATGTTCACTTGACAATTTTTTCTAAGTATAAACTGTAACTGTTTACTCTTCTGTTTCCAAACACAGACTAGAAGGCTATGGGGTTAAGACTCAGGAGACCTGATGTGTTTCATGGCCAATCCACTGCATACCTATCAGGACACTATCTTCTGGTTTTGTGTCACTCTTCACACTCTCCTCTCCCAAAAATTCAAATGCAAAATCCTGTATTTTAAGAATTTAATGTATTAAATTATCAAAGATTATTCATGTCAGTTTATCCCATATTTGAATGCTTTCTTCTACAAGCAATGGTAGAGAAGGCTTCATTCTACTGCTACAGCTCTTTTCTTGAGTATTACTTCTTTCAGCACCCAACATTATTTATGTCACCTCTCTTCAGTGTCACTTTAGAGAGTCTCAGACTTCGGACTTGGTGCCTTCTCGTCTTTTAAAACCAGCTCCATTTAGCTCCTCTATCCTCCTTTTCAATGTGACCACATCACAAGATGAGGAAATTAAGAGGAACATAGATAGCTTCTCTGTGGCCTTGCAGGACTCCTTAGTCCTTGGTCCTAATTGGATAAGCCCCAAAAAATAAATAAAAAATGTACAGTTGAGAAGTGACCCAATGCATCATCATAGAATCAGGAAAAGATGAAATGAAGATTACAACTAAACCATTTCCATGAGACTTAAATTGACAGATGTTTTCCTAATTTATTATTATCTTCAGTGATAGGTCCTTGATAATGAAATAGCTTATCTATTCCAAAGCAAGTTTTTCTTAAAATCTTGTTTTCTTACACACCAGACTTGTTCTTAGAAGGGAATAAGAATTCTTGACATGACATCATGCCTCCAACAAGCAGTCTCAGTGTTGCCATGTTTAAGTGAGGATCCTTAGAAGATTCTCTTGGTTAAATAATACTATTTTATTTTCCAACTTAAAGAAAAGAGTTATCCGGGTACAATATCTAGAATTCATTAGTGTTAGCTGTACACATCTGGAACAGGATTAAGTGTAAAATAAAGGACACAATTAGGTTCAACTAAATCATATGGCTCAAGTATCATCACCCAAAGCTCCTTTATGCTCAAGGGAAACAGATGCTTCTAATTGTAACTCGTATGATACTCCTTGCATTTATATTTTTTTTCATTTGTTCTAAGATGAGATGAAGCACCTTCCAGAGACAAAAAGCAAAAACAGAAATAAAAAATAACAGCACTGTGACTTCTTTGCAATCTCTGCTACTAAACTGCAGACTAAGAGAGAGTGTATTTCTGAAGTTACCTAAGAAAACCTTGCCTCCAAGACATTAAATTTTACTCAGCACCATTCTGAAGTTAAAGAATGAAGATTCTGTCTTCTGATTACTACATTTAAATTCCAAATCCAGGAGTTCCAGTGCTTTCTAAGATATATAATGTACAAAATCCCTCCAGCTTTTCTCTCATATCTCTATTTCATTGCTATAACCACAAAGAATACTCTGCATTCCTGTCATTTGTAGTTAAGATAGAGGTCTCTGCATTTTCTTCCCAATTACTCTACCTTCTCCATCCTCCCCTGACTTGTGTAATTCACTTAGTTTCACCTACCCTTCACTGCAAGGATTCTTGGTATTATTTTATACAGTGCTTTGTGGTAATTTTAACTCTACTATAATATAATTATAGTGACTGAAAATAATATGTCCTCTAGACTGTTTGGCATTTGGGAAAAAAAAAGTCTGTCACAATTCTGAATACAGGCTGAAGCTGTATTTAAACCAAAAGTCCAAGTCTTAAAAGTAAAAAAAACTATTAAGGGGTATTAAGTGGCACATTTTTAAAGAATGAAAATGTTTTCTTAAGGTATTATTTTATTATTAATTACTTTCTCAATCATTTCATATAGACTACTGCATTATATTGAGATATTAAGTATTTATCATGTATTTTATTTTGTGATAAAAATGATCTGTATTACCAACATGCAGTATTTAAACAGTGTCAACATATTTATTTTTAATAGATGAAAACAGACTGATAATGGAAAAGAAATAGATATCACAGAATCACAGAATGGTTAAGGTTGGAAGGGACCTCTGGAGGTCATCTGGTCCAAACCCCTACTCAAACAGGTTCACCTAGAGCCGCTTGCCCAGGACTATGTCCAAGGGGCTTTTGAAGATCTCCAAGAAGGGAAACTCCAGCACCTCTCTGAGCAACCTGTGCCAGGTCACCATCATCTTGCACAGTAAAAGAGTGTTTCCTGATGTTCAGAAAGAAACTCCTGTGTTCCAGTATGTCCCTTGTCTCCTGGCACTGGGCACCAGTGAAAAGAGCCTGACTCTTCCCATATATACGACTCTTTCTCTTCTCCATATACTCCTTCCCCCCTCTCCTACTGTCCTTTTTATCAGCACTTAAGATTTCAGTATTAGGTAAGTATGGGTTTTGGAATGAAAAAAAAAAAAAAAGTGATATTCAATTTGTTGTTCAGACTTATTCCACCTGTCGGAGAGACCTTTAATCTATGATTAAAAGCTACAGAAATAAAGCATAAAAGACGGTGTTTTCCTTAAACACTTCACTTAATGCCTGAGTTCAACTGGTTAGAAATCTATAAATACTGTGGCTGAACTCATGATATTCTATGATTCTATGATGATTCTATAATTCTATAACTGGCAGTTTACTCAATGGAAGCAACTGTAATAAAAAACTTACCATTCTACAAATTCCTGAGTTGGAAGAGATCCATAAAGATCATGGCTCCACACAGGACCACCCAAAAAACAAACCCTGTATCTGAGAACATTGTACAAATGCTTCCTGAACTCCAGCAGGCTCAGTGCTGTGCCCACTGCCCTGGAGAGCCTGTCCCAGTGCCCAACCACCTCTGGGTGCAGAACCTTTCCCTAACACCCAGCCTGACCCTCCCCTGTCCCAGCTCCATGCCATTCCTTCGGGTCCTGTCGCTGACCCCAGGGAGCAGAGCTCAGTGCCTCCCCCTCCACACCCCTCATGAGGGAGCTGCAGGCCGCCATGAGGCCTCCCCTTAGCCTGCTCTGCTCTGGGCTCAACAAACCAAGGCACCTCAGCCGCTCCTCACACGCCTTCCCCTCCAGACCCTTCACCATCTTTGTAGCCCTCCTTTGGATGACTTCTAGTAGTTTTATATCCTTCTTATATTTTGGCACCCAAAACTGCACAACGAGAACCATCAGTACTGTGATGAACCATCAAGACTACATGAGCCTACTGACAGCTTAAGTTGGGAATTCAGGTAAACCTAGGGAAAAAAATAAATAGGGGGAAAAGGCGGGGGGGGGGGGGCAAGCAACTATATTACCGATAACCTTGATGAACAATCACTTTGTACAGAAAAAAGCCTTGAAAGTAACATTATTTGGTTGTATGTAAAAACAACATGATCTAAAACTCATAATGAAATCTCACTGACTTCACTGAGTCCCCTTGTATACCTAATGCCTGTACATTAAAATAAATATATTATTCATAAAATGTTACATAAACATATGTAAACATTGATTATGTTCTCTCTGGGTTTCTATATCTACCTCATTACAGAATTCTCTCAGATACTTCCAAGGCAATAAATGATGATTAAGACCTACCACATGTAGGTTGTTCTCATTGTCTCCGGAGAAACATTTGAGCAGAAAAGTGTTCCATTTCTGATAGATTTTAACTTTATATATACATATTATTATTTTATTTAATCTGTACATTATTTTGAACATAATATAGTTTCATTTCAACCAAATGTTTTATAAAGGTATTTGGGGGACATTCTGGAGCACACTCACTTCATTTCTTATGGTCAGTAGTTACATGTGGCATTAGAGTTTGCTAATTACAGCTGTGAAATGCTTTTTTTCTCAGTATTTGAAATCCTGTGTTTCAAGTCATGCTGTAAGGCAGGTATATGGCACAGAAGAGAAGCCAAGGAACTAAACATGTTGGGAGTGCATTCTATTTTGTCCACACTCTGAAGCAAACACCCTTCTGCAGGACTGCCATAAGGGTTTTCTTCCAGCCAGCAACTCAATACAATCATATCAAGCATGTAATGTCCAGATCTGTGTAGACACTTCTGCAGTACAGGGATGTAAATATGGGAGGTGCAGCTTCAGAGGAGCAAAAGCTGTCATTCACTATCTAAGACTTGAGTGGCCTGTGTTGTTTGCTTTAGCATAGCTCTTAGAAACATCTCTGTACTAGAGTGCTGTGCTGTTATGGACAATAGGATTGTCTTTATCTTTGTAAAAGAGTCCTGGTTTTAGCCAGAAAAAGTCTAAATCAGTCATCAAAGTTTATTGCAAAGGAGAAAGAAAGGGTTTTTAAGAGTGTGGTTCATCCTATCCTAATAGTGATATCTAAACTAGAGTGTATTGTCTCTGGAGGTGCCTGTCTCTATCTTGACTGCAGAAAAAGTCAAGATGACTGACTGATTTAGAATAGATGCCTAACTTTTAGACAATTATATTTAGACAAGATGACTGCCACCTAAATTTAGCTGCCCTAACTCAAAGCCTTGTTATGTATGCAGAAAAGACCAATAAAGAAAGTAAGTTTCATTTCACAGGCTGGGAAGTATGTGGTAAAAAGGGTAGCATTTCCACAAGCACTTCAGTGACACGGGAACCCAAATCTCAGAATATTTCTTAGATTCTTGCAAAAATGGAGTCAGTAAGATCAAATGACTTGCATAAAATCACACACAAAGTCCATGTATAAGCAGGAACTGAAGCTGTCCCCCAGAGTCCCAAGCCACTGCTCAAACACAACTCTATCCAACCTTCCTTCGTCAGCCTCATGACCTGACTAAACATTTCTTTAAGGATCCTTCCCTTTTCTTTCTAAAGGAAAATCTGTGCATGTCTCTGAAGTTAAGCAACTTTCTTCTGTTTTACACATTTAAATTAAAATCTATTTAAGAAAAAAACTACAAGACATAGTGCAATTTTAAAGTCATTTGGCAAACTGATTCTGTCAAGAAAGCTTAGTTTCATTCTGTTTGCTTGCAACAGCTTTTTTTTTTTTTTTCCATAACTCTGCTGTTCTTGTTCTTTTAATACATTTGGGAGGCCTGTCAAGGCCTATCCACTCTCTAAATAGCTTTGCAGATTAAATTTTTAACTCTACTCTCTTCATGCAGATGTATATTTCTGACAAAGAATTGCACTGACATGTCATCTCCCATCTTTCTCACAAGAGAAGAAATAGCTACGTGCCAGTACTGCTCGAAATTCTGACTCTCCCCATCAAACAATAAAATAAAATAATTATAATTATAAAACCCTGCATCAAGAAAACCTACTTCTTTATCTGAGCCTTTGCTATACTAATTTCACTTGTCATAGCAGTTTGGGTTTTTTTTTCTTCTTCACCTTCAGCAACACCAGTAACCAACTAATGAGAAACTGCTATGGGAGACAAGAAAATGGGTTTTGTTGATTTTGGTCCTGCTCCAGACACTCGTGAATTTCTAACCAACAGCAGTGCAGTACACCCAATCTAACCTTCCACTCTTATTTTTGCTTGGAATTATTATTATTTTTTTATATACTTTTTTTTTTTTTTAATTAAATACCGATAACATACAGCTCCACTGCAGACAGTGCCTGGGAGTAACTAGTTAAAGACTTTTAAATAACAGTTGTTTCCTAGGAGGGGCAGTAGGCAGTAAGGAAGAGACAAATTGCATTCAGTGTACAGAATCCATCCCTAGGTTAGGTATGTAAATTAAATGGGTCTTCAATGTGTTTGTTATCTTAGGTTCAGTTTCCTTCTCCCCACAGAATCAACTGCATGTAAATAGGTCGTTGCTTATGCATAAGTCATTGCTTATGAATTCTTATTATCAAACACTTCTTTGGGACTCGAGATGTTTTTCTGAGGTAAATATAGAGCATGAATGGTTGAACATGGAAGAAAAAATACTGGTAAGGATAATGGGAGATCTCTGGGGTAACTCCACTGTAGCTGGTACAAACGCCCATTAAAGAGTATGAGCACTTATGGTCATAAATACTTATTCTTGGTGTGGAGAAATCAACAGGAATACTTCATGATCAAGACTATTAAAAAATAAAGGAGGTTGCACTTTCCAGGAGCTGTTATAAAAGCTAGTAGTTACTCTGAAAGCAACTGGAAAATGCCAGGTTTTGTCAGCAGAGGGTATTTTCGCATTCCTGTGCAGTGCTGGGGACAGGAACTAAGCAGAGCACTTCTTCTCATAATATTATCATGTGCTTTGGTTTGATTCTCCCATTCAGAGTTTCAGATTAAAAATTATTCTTACAACTGTGATGCTAAGACATTTTTTCCACAGGTCGCATTACAGAAAAAAGTCATGTTTCATTTTATTTTATTCTATTTTATATACTTTGCAGGCAGAAAAAAAAGTGTCTTCTTCATGCACAGGGCATGCCATGATTCCTAGGATTATCATGTAATTTTAGTGAACAAATTACCTGTTATTGTGGGGTTATTGGCCTTTGATAACACTTGTACTGTCCCCTGCTCTTTGTCATATTACAGCTGAAAATTTTAGTCATGCACAGCAATTCATGTAGCAAATACCTCCTATTTTCTCACTGCCTCCTATGAGGCAGTGTCTTGTGGCCAACAGCTTATGCTAGGGTGCATAGCTGACATTTATGGCTTCTTCTAGATGAGGCATCTATTGTATATTGTATGGTTGCCCATTTCAATAACTCACTCGATAACTCTGAGGGAAAACAAGGAACTGAGACAAGATACTTCACTTTGGATTGTCACCCATCCAGCTGCTCAACCTGACTTCAGATGATACTTTTTGAAGTAGTGGAATTCGTTACTCCACTGATTACTGTCTGACCATTTACTAGAAATTAGTAAAGTCTTTCTGCTTGGAAACAGGTATTGTGTATTTTTTCAGACACAAGTGCAAGTATTTATTAGCTTTTACTGGATTTCGTATGAAATGTACTTCTTGTGTGCATATGCTATTGATCTCACTTCAATACATGAAAGATGTTAATAATCACAGAAATATAGCAAAGTTTTAAAGCAGTGAAAAAAATAAAATCTTTTTTTTCTTTTTTCCAGTCTCATGAAGTGTGAACAACTACATGTTTTTGATTGTTCAAACTGACTCAAGAATTTGAGTTTTTAAATGTGATGCTTTTAATATTGGATTACTGAGAGGAGGAATATTGAAATATATAGCACATGCACAAACCCAGAACAGTCAAGAGCCAATTACAGACATTAGAAAGAGTTGTCTATTAGTAGGCAGTCAGTCTGCATTGTTCTGCAGTGGTTCCCAATCCTTTGTTTAACCTTTGAAATATATTGAAATATATTGTGATTTGATGTGTGGTCGAAGAGGGAGGCTGAAGTAAACAAGGCTTTCGGTAGCAGAGCTTCTGAGCCAGTGGTGATGGAAAAGAGAATGAAAGGACTGAAAGAACTGAGTTAAAAGGTGTTACTAGTAATTTGTTTTTTGTTTGTTTGTTTGTTTTGTTTTGTTTTGTTTTGTTTTGTTTTCATATTTCAGCTTTTTTTTTTTTCCCTGATTCATGTGCTACCATGAAGCAGGTGAAGACTTGAAACCACAACTAAAAAGTAAACTTGACAATTTGTTGAGAAAGTGTTACATTTGAAAAAGCATCCAAATCTATTTTGCTTTTACTCACATCTTCCTTAAGGAATTTCAGTAGAGAACATAAAGTCTGTCAGAAAAATATTTTAGAGGAATAAATCTATCAGCAACAAAATAGTTCCAATATGAGAAAAGAAAATACATTTGTGAAATCCCATGACGTTTGTCATCTTCTATAACCATTTGGGTACAAGGAACTTCAGTTCCACATAATGGCTGACAATACTTAAAGCACTAAAAGCAGGTTATTTCCATTGTTTCTCTAATTCCTGGAAGTCCTTGAGGGTTCATAGTTCATGCTATGGTAAGGCTGGAAGTTCAAATGATCCGGTAGATTAGTTGTGCTCAGCACCATCAGACTCACAGACAGAAATCACTGCCTGCAAATCTAATACCTTAAATAATACCTTGCTAAACAAAAGAGGAAAGGGTGAAATCCTAGCCTTTGGAAAAGTGGAGGTACCACTGTGTTATGAGAGGACACTTGAATGACATAGGAGGTCTAAGAGTGGAAAGGTCTCATATTAACATGGGGATTTCAAGGCACAACTTGCTGATTTATTTACTGAGGAGCTAATTTTAACTTTTCTGAGTGAAGTCATTATTACTACCAAAGGAGAAAATCCAGATAGTGATTCTGACAGATTAGAAAAGGTAAACGTTTATATCCTCACATCTATTCTATTTCTTGGTGTGTTGTTTAAAATGTTATTTTGATTTTGACTTTTTCTCTCCTTTTTTTTTTATTTTTTATTTTTTTTAAAGATGAGTTGTCAGTTCACCTTTGCGAGAGATGCAGTCGCTGTTATGCCACCTCTTCTGAAAGGTTTAAGCCTGGTACTTGATGGCAAAGCAGATCTGCACACACAAACAGATGTACACTTCACTTTGCCTATGTTAGTTATACTCTTTATGGCACTTGTAAATTCAGGCACAGAGTGATACATAAGAATAATAAACAAAAATGTTGTTACATTTGACATGTTCCCTACACCCATTTGTCTCTGCCTTGATCTGTTCCTCTTTGAACCTCTTCTAAGTCAGACTACCTTGTTCCATGTTATTTCCCTTCATACAAATATAATTTTCCATTGATCTTGACCATAGTAATTAAATATTTTCTCAAATAAATGGATATTATTGTTTCTACCATGACCTTCTTCATCTGTGCAAGTATTTTAGGCAAGAAATCTTCTACTCCCTTTTTGGTGCAAACTTGACCTCTGTTGTCTTAGCTGGAAAATGCACTTGATTTCTAACAAGAGCTTTTCAAAATGTAACACTGTTGATTTGTTGGATAATGAAATCCAAATTGTTCCACAAAAAAAAAGGTGCAATTATACAGCGTGTAATACACAAATAAATTGACTTAATGTTACATTATAATGAAAACTGTGCAAAATCCTCTACACAAGCACAATAAAATAATAAAAAGTAATAGAACAGGTAATAGATGTAAAATAAATGCTAAAAAAAGTAGTTCAAATCATTTTCATACCAGTCAAAAGATACTGAGAAGGGCGCATCCAATCACAATAAAACACCAGAATGAAACACTTCTAAATAGTAATATAAATTTTTGTGGACACTTCATGTCCCATGATGTGGAATTGACATATAGTTTGATTTTCTTTTTCCTAATGTAAGCCACAGTTTTACAGTCCTACTGAAAACATTTTATTGCTGGGGATGTATTAGACATGGTTCATTTCCCTTCTCAGTATGGCTTTAATTTTCCACATCCATGGCTTGACACAGACCCAAACACCAGAAGATGGTTGTCTGCTATAAACTGTTTGGTTTTCTTTGATTGCTTTACAATTTAATCTATAGTTCATTCCATTAACCCTTTCCATTTTAATGCCACAAAAGTCTTCCCCCTCTCCTTAATATAAAGATGAACTTCCCCTGAAACATTTATGCTCCAATGTCCACAGGATTACAAAGAGAATGGGAAAGAGAGTGGTACTGGGGGTTTGAACAGTCTCCTTCTTACTTAACTTTTCTGTGGCCATATGTAGTTGGTGAAATAATTGAATGCAACACAGCAACAGGATTTTCCCTTCTGTTTTCATAATACATTCATAATTATTCATTCATTTAGTTTGGTCATATTCATACCAATGTGCAGAGCCAAGAAAGTGCCACTACCATTCTAACTTTCTCCTCAATCCGTGCTCTTCAGGGGGAAAAAGAAAAAAAAGAAAAAACACAACTTTCCTGTCTGCAGTGTTGTCACATCCGATATCCAGTTCCTTCCGGCAGAGAAAGTGTATCTGGGAGGGTCACCAGATCAGCCTGTGCCTCGGGGCTCCTCGCCTAAAGTACAAAAGACTCGACTCAACTCACGTTAGTCATCTAGGTGGCCTATCGGTGGTGACGGACTGCCAGCGCGGTCTGTGGGCTAGCCGTGATAACTGCCTTGAAATGCTAAGTGCTTAATTAAGGACCTTTCATATCAGTTATTGAGGGCTCCATCTCCCATAGCCCAGGGCATTGTACTTTACAGAGGACTCCCCAGAGCCACAGCCAACTTTATTGCAGTGACAAGCTAAAAAAAAAAAAAAAAAAAAAAAAAAGAAACAAGTGGTTTTAATCCTCTTGCAAGCTCCCAAAATCTAAATACAAGCAGACAGCTGAGCCGACTTCATGATCCCCCTACTAAAAATACATTTTTTTTTACTGTTTATGAGAATATTGCCTGCTCGCATTTTGGGTAAGGTACAGAGTCATCCCTGACAAGATGATCAGACCACTTGTGTTAACCCACAGTGATATTTTGCAATGTGTATCTTTTCATTTCCCCTAGAATGCTTAGTCCCAGCTAAAGGGATATGTTTATTTAACAGCAGGAAAAAAAAATGTTTGTAGCTAAACCTTGTATAATTAATATTTGCTTTTCATAAACATCAGATCTTCTTATGTCAGGGAAGAAGTATTTCACAACCATCTAAATAGCTGAGGATATGAAAGAAATACCTTTTGTTTCTGTCTGCAGTAGAAAAACGGTGTGAGAATAATCAGCTCTACTTTTGATTACTTGTGAGCATATCTATGAGCAGTAACTCCACTGAAGTCATTAAAGTTACATCGCTGCAAATATGCCATAAGGACAATCAGAGTCAGATCCAAAGCCCTTATTCAGGGGGTTTATAGATAAGATAAATAAAAGGGGTACATTTCTTAATTTCCTACCAATTTCCTACCAGTATCACTCTTAATTTACAACAGTGTAGAAGTTAAGAATCAGGATAAAGGACAAAATGTTGCTTCCAATTCTTTCAGTGTCAATTCAAAGGACAACCTGTCATGTAGTCCTGGTTGAATTTTCAACAAAAGCCAACTAAATCAATCATAATAAGAGGGCTAATTATAATCTTAATTAATGCCACCACAGTGTAGCTCAGGACAAGGACTGAGTGAAAAAAAAACAAAATACTTAAATCCCGAGTCTGCTGAGCGAAGATCTGCTTGGGAAAAGCCCCCAAAAGTCAAACTTCACTTTGCAGAAACATTCACGAGCCTGCGATTGGGCTGGTCCATTGATAAATTCTGGACAGAACCTCATGCAAATATCCAAAGGTACATACTTCTCCCATGTCCCATCTGAGAATGTGTATATGTTACCATCATCCCCAGCAAGCTTATCTGCTAAGCCAAGCAGGTACAAACAGCAAAATAACCATATCAAAACCTCCAGCAGACATGGGATGACAATTGTTTTCATATGTTTTCTCCAATATCCTTTCTTTCTCTCTCTGTTTTTTGTTTGTTTGTTTTGTTTTTTTAAATCAACTCACTCAGAGTCCTTAGATGTACCTCTAGCTCTTCACCTTCTGTACCTGTTTACTTGCCAACTACTACAGAATAGTAGTAAAAAACAAACAAAAAATAAAAAAATAAAAAGACTAAACTTATCATCCTGGAGCTTCCACAGTTTCCCAGTGAGACTTCAGTCAGGGTTTAAGTAGCCAAGGCCAGTATTATCTGAGATACACATTGCTTACTGCATCTAGAAGAGATGCAGCACTTTTGTTCATATGAAATATTCTCACATTCCTTCTACACTTCACAGTCTCCAAATAAAAAAGATTAAACCTATTGCTTGCTCCTTGTAGTAAGATCCTCTGAAATGAAAAAAACTGTATAAATGGAAGATGTGATTGCTTCTTTATCTAAATTTGTAATTAAAGTCACTTCTGTTTCAAGGCAGAAATCAGAGAGCCTTCTCCTTGTGTACAGTTTTTCATGCCTAATTTAACAGATTATATTTCTCCCACATCCTGTGACAGTTAAATAAACAGACATAGGAAATATCTTCAAAATCATTTAAGGTTCTCCATTAAGAAAAAAATAAAAATAAAAATAAAAATAAAAATAAAAATAAAAATAAAACTAAAAACGAAAGAGTATGACATACTGAAAAGCACAATATACACCCAGAAAATTTGAATATTATGGCCATTGTTTAATTTCTGAGACCAGGTTACCAGTAAGATTATTGATAATTCAGAGCCTGAGCATCTGTGCTCACTCAACAGTGTGATACTGACAATTATTAACTACAAAACTGTTCGGTGGGTAAGAGTAAATAAGCTATCACCATGGAGCTGCACACGCGAACGGCATTCCTCCGGACCATATTTTACTACAGCAAGCTCCACCTGATGACAGCTACAATCAACAGTGGCTCCAGGCAGCTGCTTTGCTGCAGGCCACATTCAATTATGTCGCCCTGCATTAGTCCCTGGCGAAGCTGTCACCTTCCAGCCTGTGAAGTGATAGCATGAAGAGTCTCCTGAAGTCTCTGCAGTTCTGCCTTCAGTGAGGGGAGTAAGGGAAGCGACGTGAAAAAAAAGACCATTAGCACTGTGACTGCTTGCAGAATTCATTTTGCTCATGGAGGGGGGGGTGGGGGGGAAGCGGAAGTAGGTGAGCTAGATTCAGAAAAGTTGTCTGGTGTTGGATATATGCAATTTTTTATTTTATTTTATTTTACTTTTTAACTTACAAGTTAAGGGTAAGAGCAGAAGTTGTTCCCTACCCTGGATTTTCGGAGTTACTTAGCCTTCTGCAGAGTGGCTCATGCCATATTTACAGGGAACAGTGCTGTACATTGCCCTTTTGCAATGTCTTCCCAAGCAATAAGAAATCCCATGCAACCTGGGGAGGTAGGCAGTCCTAAAGGAGTCTGTTTTTTTTGAAGCCCCCAGTAGGGCTTCAAGAAGCCTCCTGCAGACAGGTGGGGAAGCACATGGCTCAGGGGAGGATTTGATGTGGAGAAAAGGATTCTTCTGTACCAAGTGAGTCTGCTCATGCCCAGACCAGACATGAGATGAGAAATGGGTGACTTTTCTGTGCCACCAGCTCTACATCTCTGCATCTCCAGCACTGAGACTAGACTACAGGCTGTATGTGCCATACCATGTCTGTGTAGCACATAGCACAGTATGAACCTAAAAGCAAATGTTACACAGGGTGGATTACATGATGCATTTGCATTTTCTTCTCCCATTACTGCTACTTTGATGTGGTCTGTGCAGTTTTCCACACAGCGGATAGCCATGCTCTTGTGCAGCACCATCCTTGCAAACCTTCTGCCCCCCCTCTTGCATCCTTCTGCCCCCATATTTCCCATCGCTGCTTTCCAAGATGCAACTGTGCTACTGCTAATAATATAAAATTATGATAGTTTTTCAATTTATATATCTAGTTTGTATACATTTGTATACAGCTTTTGTGTAAATAATGTACTAAAGTTATTAAGTAATAATACCATGGAGATAAATAACCAAGTGACTGCCCACATAGCACTGAAAATCCTCTTCCTTACATGAAAAGAAAAGCAAAACAGGCTTTTGGTGGTGATGGTGTTTTTCCCCATTTAAGTCAATATAAACTATAGGATGTTTGGTTGGTTGGTTGGTTGGTTTTGCTCCTAGAGTCATATTCAACTTTAGTGTTCCACCAGCTTGATGTATTTGATTAAGAATCTTTGTATTTCATTTCAAAACGTTGTATCTTTCTGCATCTTTTCCTGCATCAGAGAAGACAAATCCACTGCATTACAACTCAGTTTTAAAGAGCTGTTTCCAAAAATGATTAATTCATCCACATAGATCACTGAATAATCAAAAGAGATAAGCTCCTGACATGAAACCTACTAACTAAAAGATCTCTTGGAACTCTTACTGCCCTCTTTGAGAAATACTACCTGGGACTGTAACATTCTTATAATATTTATTAATCACATATTAGCCCCTTTTCAGTTATCAACACAGGTAAACATTAATATGAAGCATGTTTAGAAATGCCATGACAAAGAAGCCCGGTTCCACTCCATACAATCTCACAGGTGCAGAAACATTCCCTTTTGTAGATTTTTAAAAGTGAAGCATAACCATTTGCCTTAGTGCAGCAAAATAAAACTTTAAAAGTCCTACTAAGCCCCCAAAAAACTGCACAAGGAACAGATTGCAATTGCACCTGGGGATAAATACATTATGGACTTAGATCCATTATCACACCTCTTCTCGTCACAGCCACTATCTGAACCCCACAGGAAATCATTCATTGAGACGCAGAATGTCATTTTAGTTGTAGCATTAATTTCCCAGCTGCTGGTAAAGATATATTGTGCCCCTTCATTGCGTATAAAAGAAAATGAACACAACTCCATTTGATAACTTCACTACTGGATGTAGGTTTTATTAAGGGCCAGAATCTCTGTAGTGTAAATGTTAGTAACATGCATGTTTCTTTCTAAAGATGGGCCCTCTGATTTTATTGTCTCTCCAAGCAGTGAATAACATGCATTGACATGCTGATGAGGAGGTTCCAAATGAAGAATATGGCCATAACTAAAATGATATTATTTTGTCCCCTCAAGGGAAGGTTTTGCTCTCAAATCCCAGCAGGAGGCACTTGTGATAAAACTCAGTTTGGGACATTATCTTCCTCATGTTTATTTACTTTTCCCTTTTTTTATATATATAATCAATATGAAAATGGAGCCAAATGTATGTAATGCCACATAAAACCAACTGTTTTCTCTGTCTTTATTTTTGTTATGCAGCAGATTGAATCCTAAAAGCTTCTACCAATCTGAGCACCGTGGAGAGATTTTTTTTTTTTTTTCCCCTACTGCAATAATGCAGATACAAGGTAGAAAATATACTTGGTAGCAGTATGCAGTCTGATGCTTTAGTTTTATTCACATGCCCTATTTTAGACACTTGAGTTAAGATGAAACCTATAACAAACTAGAGCACTTACTTCTTTCCACTGATTGCACAGAGACCAGCAGTACTACACACTACAGTGAGTAGTACTCACTCACACTAGAGTGAGTAGCTCAGATTTAGATTTCTGTGCCTTAGATGTTTGGATATTGTGAGACAAATCCTCAACATATTGTTAAAAGTACCTTTGTTGTTGGAGGACCTGACCTGGAACTGTGGCTGACACAAACTAGAAGTATCTACTATTCGTAGATACTCTTATAATCTACTACTACACGTTTATACAGATGAAAGAAACCCCATCCATACGTCCATCTGGTAAACAAAACAAAACAAAGAAAAAAAATGAATAAATAACAAAAATCAGAGTGAAGTTAAAGGTAAAACCAATGTTGTGTCAATGCTGTTAAATCTCTACTTTCCAGAGAAGGAAATTCCACCTGAGAGGAATGAGTCAAAAACTTATCATTACATGGCTGGAAAAAATGATAATGAGACTTGGCATCATAAACTGCCTTCCCTTCAAAAGCCTGCACAATGTCAATTTTTAATCTTTTACCTTCATATTTTTTTACACTGAGGTGAAAATATAGTGTGGCAGAAGGAAGAGGTGACAGATGCTCTGTGTGATATACATACTGAAATAATACAATAGTAATCATGGTGGATGAAGAACCTCTAACTTTGCCAATTTCTATGTTTAATAAAAAGTCAATATTAAATCATCCATGTAGCCCAGGAACTACAAGGTCATTAAGTCTTTCACAGTATATTAGAAAAAAACAGATATGTTTATTCTTGCGCAAAATGCCTAAGTATATGCATGACTATTGTTAGTTCAGCCATCCATACCTAAGGCAGAATAAGTATCTAAATTATTCTAAGAGTATTGTACTCTTTTTTAAACAAAACATACAAACAAATAAACAACATCAATAAGATAATATATTAGTAGCAGAAATTCTATTCTTCAAAAATGTGTCCAATAATTACAAATTATCTTCTAGTCACAGTCAAGGGACACACCCCTGGGAAAACGGTCTATCACCTCCGTTCTGTCCCCATTCCAGGGATCAGACAATTTAATACTTCAGACTGCTCCAAGAAATTAGCATTTAAATAGTTCTCTGTCTAAAACTGGAGAAGCATAGAGGAGCAGTGAGACAACAGTATTCCCAAAAGACCAAACCTTGTTAGGTTCTCACTGGAAGAGAGAGCAGAAAAGTAGATGGCAAGTCAATACCTTTATGGCTTTTGGGATCCCCACATTAAGCTTTATGATGTAACAGACAAATGGGCACTTCCATGGTGAATGTTTCAAGTTGGAGGAGCTTCAGACCTATTGTGCAGACTCAGTAGGACTCATCCTATATGACCAGCCTGCACATATGCAGTGGCCATCTGCAGAGGAGTTCCAGATAGCAGTCTAGTAGAGCTAGGATTGTTCATCAGAATGTTGAATGTTGGAAATCAGAGAAAATCATATTATAGCACAAAAGAAAGAAGGAAAGGAGGACTTTGCCCACTCATATACTGAAGGAATATAACATTATGACTGCCATGGAGAACGTGAATAAGAAATATTTATTGTTTCTAACAATTTAAAAATGTAGATTGCATTAAACAAAATTCCCTGGAAACTAGTTTCAAACAAATGAAAAAATCTAATTACATTTTCCATGCACAGTGAAACTGTGGAACTCTTCCTCAAAGGATGTTATGGAGGCCTAATGATCAATGGAATAAAAAAGGGATGAGACAAATTCATGAAAGAAATTTCCATCAGAGGCATCATTATAACCTGTCACTCAGCATGAATAGACAAAGTTTATGGCTTGTTTCTGATGAAGATGTGCACAGCCACCTTCCTGCTTCTCCTTCCCTTGCTTTTTCCCATGCTCATCCCCAGCTCTAGCCTTGTAACACTTCCCTCCTATCAGCTTTTGGTGCTGCTCATCCAACTGAACACCAAAATTGTTCAGTTGAGAATAAGAGAAGACAAGAATCTGAAGAGAAGTGGCTTATTTTTGGCCAAGTTAGTTTTCAGCCCCTTAAGAGGATTTAGCTGGAATTGTCATGCTATGAGATGTATTCAGTCTTGCTCAAGGTGAGTGATGAGACTAAAGAGCTCCTAATCCTTTTTGTTGTAGCAAACAGTTAATTCAACTCAAGCTGCTTGTGAATTGATTCCTTAAGCTAGTCTTAAAGAATCATATAATAATGCAGCTTGGAAAAGACCTTCAAGATCATTATGTCCATACATAAACCTGACTTAGCAAGTTCTATCACTAAACCATGGCCCTTAGAGCCACATCTATACATCTCTTAAATACCTCCAGGGATGGGGACTCCACACTTCCCTTGGCAGACCTTTCAAACATTTGACCATCCTTTTCATGAATAATTTTTTCCTAATATCCAATATAAATTTCCCCTGGCACAACTTGAGATCATTTCCTCGCATTCTATCACTTGTCAAATATCAAAAGACACTGACACCCACCTCACTGAAACCTCCTTTCAGGTAGATTTAATGAAAGCAATGAGGTCTCCCATCAGCCTCCTGTTATGCAGACTAAACAAGTCCAAGTCCCTCATTTAGTCCTCATAACTTTTGTTTTCTAGTCCCTTCACCATTTTCATTGCTTTTCTATGCACATTTTTGAGCAACTCGATGGTATTGACTTTCTTGGCCACCTGAGCACACTGCTTGGTCATGTTCAGCCATCTGTCAATCAGCATCCACGGGTCCTTTTCCAGTTTTCCTGCCGTTCTTCCCTGAGCCTCTATGATTGTTATGACCCAAGTGCAAGATCCAGCACTTACCTTTGTTTGTTAATATACAAGGGACTCAGCCCATCAATCTAGACCATCCAGATCCTTCTACAAAGCCTTTCTATCCTTAAGTAGATTGGCGAGCTTGCCTAACTTGGCATCATCTGCAAATTTACTGAGTGTGCACTCAATCCCTTCATGAAGATCACTGATAAAATTGTCAAATAAAATTGGCCCCAAAGTTGAGCCTTGGGGCGTGCAATTGGTGGATGACCACCATCTGGATTGAACTGGATTCACTAGGACTCCTTGAGCTCAGCCATCCAGCCAATTCTGCACCTAGCAAACTGTACAAGTGCCCAAGCTCCATGTAACTGGAGATCAGATGCATCCTGAAGGATGACTTCCATTCAATGACTATAGTGTTGTTTTTTTTTTTGTTTGTTAGATTTTTTTTGTTTTGTTTTTTGTTTGTTTTTCTCATTTTCATTGTCTCCATTCTTTTCCAGGAGATTCCTACCCTCAATACATAGAGGGCTGATGTATTTGTAAAGCTGTTTCAAGCCAAAATATTAAAATGAACTTACTTAGGTACTGGTCTTTTATAATGATCAAAGCTATGGATTGGTTACTAGTGCACAATTATTCTTGTACTTGGCACAGTCTGATGACAAAGTGCATGGTAATACTTGAAAACAGAGCACCCCTTTTCTCAAGTCATTGTCCTCATTTAGCTAGATCTTTAATATGGGTGAACTGGTGGGAACATGCACCGGAAAGTTTTCAGTACCCTAATTAATTCTGAAGTGCTGTATTTAGCCAGATTCAACAAGTTTAGCGCAGAAGAAACCATAAAACCTTGGAACGGATGGAAAAAAAAATGAATTCTGATCCCCTCCCATTGATCATTAGGAACAGCACCATTAAATGCATATCAGTTGCTTGGAAATGTGAGAGCCCCATAGCTCAGCCATGAACCCAGAGGTGCCATTTTATAAAGCTAGTGCATATGAACAGAGGCAGTTTAGGGCAAGGTATTTGCTTACAGGGAAAAAAATAATAATAATAATCTTCCAGTTTAGAACTGGGGATCCCTTATTTCAGTTTCTTGACATCTCCAGATGGTTTGGGGCAAAATAGTTGTGCTCATTTACTCATGTATATGGGATTGCTTGAACTGCACTTATTTCAGTGGGAGTTCAAGGCCTTTGAGATTCAAGACCTTGATTGCCTTAGCTCCCCATATATAAAAGTAGGTGTTACAATGCTCCTGCCTCCTTGGGATGTTTGGAGAAAACTCCTGAGCAGACTGAGGTGCTTACATGTTTAGTACAGACTTACAAGCTCCTAAGATAAGTATCTATTATAAAGAGATGAAGTACATATGCTTGATTTCTACAGCCTTGCAGGCATTTGCACCTGCACAAAATGAGTGCCAAATAAAATTAAAACTCAGAGTAATATCATTTGTGTAGACTTTGTACAAAGACAAATGACTGCACAAGCTGCAAGGCACTGACAGCTGAAAATGTAGGCATATCTCAATAACCAGGAGTCCCGTGCTTTCAAATTTTGTTTATAAATAGATCTGAAGACTCAGCCCAAAATCATTTATTTTCCTCTTAGGTAAATGTTTTTCTTGAGGGAGATGTGAACAAAACCTTAATTTTATTTTGCTAATTACTTTAGAGGATGCTCAGGCTTCTGTGTCCCTTTTTACAATATATCTTCATGGTAGCTACTCTTCCATTAATTATCCCAATAGGACTAAATGTTCTCAACATAACTCATCATCATATTCTAGTGCAGCAGGAAAAGGGAATATTTTTCTATGTTTATGATTGTTATGAAAAGTTACATTTTTGCGTCTTGTTTAACTAGTGCCCCCTCTTGTGGTACTTTGGCAGCAATATCAAACCCCAAATCATTTTTCAGTCTGGATGAGAAAAATACAGGGTTTAATATAGGTTTTATTTGAGAGGCGTTTTAAATAAAATGTATAGTAAGATAAATAAAATTACATAAGATATAAAATCAAAAATATATCTATCAGCTATCTCTGTTACAGCAAAGAACAATGGAAGGGAATACGTTAGAAAGTATGCAGCACGTAGGGAAAGATGATGTGCCTAGTTGTTAAAATCATTCCCTTTCTGTTCTGAACTGTACTTCTTGCTCTTGAACAGCTAACTGACATTTTAGATATAACTTTTCTGTACACACAGCTCATTTGAGCATTCTGTTCCTCTTTTCTATTGGCATTTTAAATCTATTTCAGTTTTGTTTCATCTGTAGCATTAGTTCTGCAGTTTTGCTGCACTCTGATATGTATATATATATTTAATTCTTGCTGCCTCTGCAGCCACATAAACACGCAGGTCCAAAAGCATCTCTTTTTTTTCTTTTTTTTTTTCTTTTTTTTTTTTTCTTTTTTCTTGTTTACCACTCTTAGCTTGTCTTTTCATAACCACTTTTTAAAGTCTGTCTGCTGATGCAGCATTGATTTTCTTTTGAGATTAATTGTTTTTGTGCTTTCAGGAGCAGGAGGAAAAATAACCCCAAAATGACCATTTTGAACATCGACTTACATGATTCTGCACGGAGAAGTTTTAAGCCAGTAGATGTATCTTGTTCTACAGGGATCTCTGTCAACTTCTCTTTTTATGCATTTAATGTTCCTCCCTAGCGATAGCCTAAGGGTGCTTTCACTAAACAATTAATGTAAGGCATCTCCTGGGAACCTAATGGGTATTTAGCAATAAGTTCACTTCCAGTGAATTGTATAATGTGATATTTTGACAATGGATATAGTGAGGTTCTTGAAAGGTGAAGTTTTCTCCAAAGAAGCAATAAAATAACTAACAGAACTTTGATAGCATTTTGTGGGGTGGGATAAGACAGAGAGCAGGTCAGAAGTAGTAGGTAATTTAGCAGAGTGTTATGTGCTGTTGTACAGTATGTTCTTTAATTTTAGTGTCATCCTGTAATAATGTTCACTTTCACTAATACAATGTAAAAGTCGTAATCTATTAGTGAAAATAAAATTTGCTGTGACATTTGATATGAAAGCCGCTAGCAATGAAGGATGTAGTACTACAAGTGATATTTGTATTATGTTAATAAAAAATGATATTAACATATGAAACTAATACTAGGCAGCAAAAAGTGTTTAATATTAAGGCTTGAAATGCAGAAAGTAACATGAAATCTCCAACCTGGTCTGTTAATGATAATGCTGTGTTCAAAACTGCACTCCCCGAGAAGACTGTAAACAGTAAGTTTTTTGTGAAGTCATTTTTAAATTTTATTAATAAAAATGTCAACAGATATCACACATACATACACAATAGTGTAGTATATTAATCTAGCCATTTTACTGTAGAAGATGTCATTTGAAGTTGAAAAAATTGTAGGGCATGCATTCATAATTGAATTTTTTTTATTAGAATAGTTATCACTGCTTAACTTAAGTAAAACTAAAATTTCAAAGATATGCTGTGGGATTTTGTGGCATTTATCTGTAATATGATAGATTTGGAACTGAAAAAGATGTAGAGTAATTTAGAGATATGGTGGCAAAAAGAATTATACAATTTCATAAAAAAAAAAAAAGTTACATCTAAGAAGTTACATAAAAATAGCTTTGCTGTTTCTATTTACTCGCCAGCTGAAGGATAACAAGCTTGGAGCAGAGGTTCTGCTTTATTACTGTGATTTTTCCCTAAGAACATAGTTTTATAGTAAAACTGAATAAATCTGAGTTAATGACACATTTCTGTGAGACAAACACACATACACACATGCTTAACAACAGACAAACAAAATGACAAGGAGATAGTTTTGAAAGGAAAATAGGCAATATTTTACATTGTTTAAAATGTTACTCCAAAAAGGAAATTAGTGTTTTACCTTAACTTTCCATTGTTCTAAAGTACAAAATAATGAATGAACATCCTAAACCCAGTGAAACTACAAGAGGCAAAGAAAAAAAAAGTTCTCTTAACCCAGTTTCATTGAATATACCTTTACTTTTGCTAATTAACTTAAAAAAAAAAAAAATTAGTGATCTGTATTTACTGGTTCTCTGCAGGTTTTCAGTTATGATGTACTACTGATTTTATTTTCCTTTTAAAACAGAAATTAGGCAGTTATACTCAGAATACAGTCTATGTAATATCTAACATCAATAGCATAAAGCAAATAGCTCTAGAAGTGCTGCATTTCACAGGACTGTGTCTGCTCTTCTCAAGAGTTATGACAAAATTAGGCTCATTATCATCTAAAAAATCTTATTTTTTTTTCAAATATGAGAACAGAATATGTTAAGATTTAACAAGGGAATTTCTAAGCAATGAAAGCATGCAGGTTCTCTTTTTTTTATTTTTCTTTTTTTTTTCTTTTTTTTTTATTCTTTTTTCTTTTTTTTTTCATTTTGAAAAGAATCTATTACCATTAAACCCAATGACAAATCTAATGTTTAATATTCTAAAAAAAAATAATAATTAAATAAATAAAACATTTTTTACATTTCTGTTTCCCTTTTTTCTTTTCTTTTCTTTT
>CM021699.1:112782298-112823886 GCA_011074415.1 Stictonetta naevosa
TTTACATTTCTGTTTCCCTTTTTTCTTTTCTTTTCTTTTTTTCTTTTATTTTCTTTTATTTTTTCTTTTTTCTTTTATTTTCCTTTCTTTTCTCTTCTTTTCTTTTCCTTTGTTTTATTTTCTTTTCCTTTCTTTTCTTTTCCTTTTTTTTTGTTTAACAAGTTTTTCAAAATCAGTTAGTAAATCACCAACCCCTAACCTTCATAATAACCTATAGGATTCTAATGCTGATCCAAACTATTGTTAAACTAATATATTGTCAAATAGCAATAAATACAGCAACAAAAGTGCAACAAGGGAAAGGGGTTTTTTGATTGTTTGTTTTTGTGAGGTAGATGCATGGCTATTGAAGTAGCAGCCTTTTCACATTTTTTTTTTATTCTATAACTGCAGTCAGAGAATTTCTAAATAATGATTTAAGGATTTTAATATTTGAAACGATTAATAAAGTCCTTACTGTCTATGAAAAATGTCAGATTGTCCACTGATGTACCTTGGTGTGGTTCTGTTAACATCACATAATTCTCCTGAGTTGCATGTACCGACAAATTCATACCTCTGCCTTAAAAAGCACTTGTATTTGCAGGACAAAATACAGCAGAATACTGACAAGCATTGTCCTTTGCAATAGTAACATTTCTCACGATGTATTTGCGAGCTGATATATGAGTTTAGCATTGCAATGCATAGCTTTAATTTTCAAAGTGGTGATTGCAGTATTAATCTATGTGCTACATACAAGCGTAAATGAAAATTCATGCCCAGCCTCTTAAACCTGTATATATAGGTTTCACTTCAGCCACTTGACCTTAATGATCTTGGTGTCTGAACATGGTGTTTGCTATTCCATAACAAATCCTTAACTGCTTATTTTTGTAGAAACAGAGCACAATTGCAGTTAAATCTGGGTAAATGTAGACTGTCTTATATCAAGTCTGTAGGATTGCTCAGGATTCATATCTGAACATTTCAGTTAGCATCTGGCCTTTGGGGTCTGCATTTCAGTGCAAATTGCTTAGGGCTTACTTTTCAGAAGGTATTTGTCTGCCAGATAAAACAGATACTTCTGTACTTAAAATTATCCCCTTGAACTTATTTTAAAATCATCACTCATTATTCTTCCTTTCTCCTCCCTTTTTATTCTCTAGCAAGTGCTAGAGCCCAAATAGAGCCAGGGTGGACTTCAGGCCTATTCCAGCCCAGACCTACTAGTTTTTGAGCATCCCTCAACCTGCATCTAAAGCTCTGTGTCTAAAGCTCTTCCTCTGCATGATCACGGCCTTTGGAGCACTCCCACCTTTATTTTTACTGGAGTCTCACTGATATTTGGAAAATGAGCATAAAAATGACTGAATTCCACCACTTAACTATAAGTCTAATAAATGGAGACCAACTTCACTGAGGGGACTCAAAAACAAACTCTGTATTTCTGTAGAATGTTCAAAGGCTGTCAACAAAGGTGAAAGAGTGAGCTGGGTGCAAGGTGTAAGGCAGAAAACATTCCCCTTCTTTTTGATGGATGCAGGACAACTCATGAATGGAAAACTTTTTAGTGGGGACAGAAAGATTGGAAACAGGAAGAGGCAGGGCTATTAGTTTGAATACTCAAAGAAGAAGATTGGGTTCCAGTCTACTGGTACCATCTGCACCTTGCCAGTCAGGCTTCAATTTAAAATGAATAACCAGAGTAGGAAGACCAAGATTAGGCAATTGCCTGCCTGTCTCTTTCCTTTCATCACTTACTGCTTTGGTCAAGTAAAGCATATTATAGCTACCAATCCATTAGTTCAAGTGTGGGTGGTTTTTGCCATAGGTCAGGATGGCAAATATTGAAGTTTGCTGAAGAGTATGCAGCTACATACAAACCAGATATTTAAACCTGCATTGAGATCTGACCTGTCCCAGCTATGTCACTAGGAATAGCCAAGTTAGCTATTACAGACCCAAATTAAGAGGTACTAATTACTGAAGAACTAAGTCATTAAAGTCACATGGTGGTGAATGAATATTCCACAAACACTGCTGTACTTCCCTTTTCAATGATGCTCATCAAAGTGTCATATATGAGGATTTTATTGAAGGAATGTTTGTTTGTTGGCAATTGTAGAACAAGACATTTCATAAACTTTACATACCAATGTGTTTTGGAGTGTATCAAGGTATTGCTGGATAATTAAAAGATGTTGCTGTTGAAATAAATAAATTAATAAATAAGGCCTCTAACTAAGAATGAACTGTGGGTTTTTTTCTGTAATTTTTTTGAATGGAAGTTACATTCTGTGGAAACAACTAGGACATTTTCCTGGTTATGACAATAATGCTCTCACAATATTTCTCTACTACACAATGGGGTTATGAGACATTGCTGAACAATGCTTTTATTGTTCTTGCAGGAAGCTGAATGCTGCTTGTATGTGAAACATTACATTTAATTGCCACACTAATCGAAAGCAAGCTAGCTGTTATACAGACCAAATCCATGTTCCATTCTGTCCATTTTTTTAATCAAAAATCAAGTAATTAAAAGAACAACAAGCACTACTGCAATTAAATTAAATATATTACCACAGTTTATGAAGAGTAGGAAGAATCATGCCAAGAGGTTGTCCATGTAATTTTCCATGACAGAAAAAGTAAAAAAATAAATATCACTTATGAAATTTTTTCTTGCTAAATATTTCATCCGTGATTTATTTTTAAAATACAGATGAACTATTTTCTCCCTTAAACACACTACAAATTCCTCAATGTTATTAGTTGCAATTTGTCCTTTTTGAGTCAACAGAATCACTTACAAGAACATCCTGGGAAGTTATTTCCTTATCTCATGAAAAATATGGGAATTTTTAAACTATCTACTTCTATCAGGACGGGTACTTCTGATTGTGCCTTCATGTAACAGTTAGGCAAGAAAATTTGACCTACTGTGATAATTTTCAGTAGACATGTGGTTCTTGATTCTAAACTAGTTAGAACCTGATTTAATTTTTATATTAATAAATAATAAATTTATTAACACATTTCCTAATAAGGAAAGATATCGATAAGCAGTACTTCAAAATTCATGGAAAACTACCAAATAATACATGCCAAAGAGAACATAAAATTCTGTGAGAAAATGGGACATGTTGAGAAAATGGGACAAAGAAAGTGTTTCTAGCTAAGACCTGAAAAATGTTTTCTTATGAAACAACTTTCCCAAGATTGTAACAATAAAATCCTTCTTGCTTTGATGAAAAATAAATAAATAAATAAATAAATAAATAAATAAATAAATAAATCTGAATACATTCCTAACGAAGCTTCTTTATATTTATATCTGCTTCCTTTTTCTTTTGAAGTAGTTGAAGACGTTTTGAGTTTGCAGAGGTAAAAATTACCACCCTAGGGTAACCAAGGCATCAGATCACTTACTTGAAACATGGGAAGAAAAATTCAAACACCTGGACTGAATCCGGCAGTGCAGAGACAACCTGGGGTCTTCCCTGTCCCAGGTGAATGCCTTAGTCTTAGGCTATTCTCCCACATGCCTATAGCTGGACAGAAATTTTCTCTTGGACCTGAGAAACCATTCCCTAAACAAGGTGTGTTGGCAAAGCCATTTTCCTTGAACATATTTTTGTTATAGACAAATCATAATTTTCTGAATAACTGTTCTAACTGGCCAGGCTACACACTGTGCCTGCAGCTAAGCATTTATATAAGTCATTCAAAGTTGGGACTAAAAATGATGGTAGTCGAGGCCCTGATATTCATTGCCATTAACAGTGCTTGTAAATTTTGACGTGACCAAAGGCTTAATGAGTAATGACTTACACTTTCAAAGTAGATAGGTCCTGTTATCCTATCTCTTAGGCTAACAGTAAACACACCAAGGGCATTTTCAACAAAGGCTAACACTAGCCTAGAGCACTTGGTTCTGTTGGGTCAGAAAAGAGAGAGATGATCTTCTGGAGGATGCTCTCCCTAAATCACTCCCTGAAGGAACTTGTCTCTCTCCCATTTTTTCCTGACTATAGTCCAGAGATATCTACCTCTTCAGGCCAAAATTAGCCTTTGTGAATTCTCCCCTGCAGATCTATTTAGATGCACACACAACCAGGGACAAAATTGCTTTTCCTACATAAATCATGGACAACATCAAGCCACTTTGTTTTGCTCCAACCTTAATACTGCTGTTGTCCTCCCCAACCCTCCCACCCCCCCAAGGAAAAAAAAAAAAAATAGTGACAATGGAATGGCTAATATTACCAGGTTACTCTGATTGTTATTTATCAAGACCACTTTGGCTAAATTACGAGTTGTCTTGCAAAAAGCACATACAATTTCAAATAAAATGATGAAAAAAATGAAATTTGGGAGAATATATTGACAAATATGATCTGCCTAGATGAACAAATGAGAAGTGAGCAGTAAGCATTCTGGACACTTGAAGACAGCAGCTCCAGTGAAAACATACACTTAGCATACACAGACTGAGCCAGTGTATAATTAGAAAAAAAGATAAAAAGTACAGGTTGGATCCCACAATGCCTACCTTTTCCACATTTTCACTAAAATGTCATTTTAATTTCAGTACATTTTAGTGTGTGGAGCTAGGATTCTGGCTGGTTTGTCTTCATACTTTTGCTGTTAATCCATATACACGTATCCTTCCCACATCAGGAAAGAAATAAAATCTTCTCTGAAATAGAGCTTTCAGATTATTTTTTCTTCTTAATCACAAATATTTGGGAGATAATTTTTGCTGTGTTAAACTTATGTTTGACTTTTATATATTGTTTTTTAATCACATGCTGGAAAAAATGATTCCATGTCATCATTCTAAATAATATTCATTTGTCAATTTGATAGTGTATTCTGCAGCAAAACTTTTGCATCTTTTATATTTCTCTTTTATTTTATTGTTATATAAGCTGACAATAAAGCAAGACCCCAGCTGATGACTCGGGCAGTGTGGATAAACATCTTTTGAAGGAGGTACTGATCAAATGTGGAATCTATTTATTTCTATATGCTGAGTAATTGATCAAAATCTGAAAAGATACTTCAAATTCCATAAATTAGGTTTTTATCCCTCTCATGTCTAAAGTGTGAAAAAAGGCCCAAAATAAGACACAAAGAAAATACCTTTTATGAAGGCTTAAAATAAATATGAGACTAACGTATCTGACAAAGACAAAATGCTCATAATATCCCCAGAATACCATACCAGAAAATATTCTTCTACTCATTCAGCCCCACATAGTGAAGAGACCCTGTAAATCTGCTCCAGGAAAACTGCAGATATATGGACAGACAGGTAGCTAGATAACATAGTTAGAGATAAAGATAGATTACTTTTCCAGCTGTCAGCCCCACATACTCAGTTCTAGGATCCGAAAGCCAACCCATGCTCTTTCCATCTCATATATCGTCAGAAGTGACAAGGTTTCTGAAATTACGATTGCTGACTGAAGTCAGTGGGAAGCTTGCCACCAACTTTATGGGAAGCTGAATCAACCCTAGTTAACAATTCAGTTCATGACACAGGTGCCAGCTCACAGTCTCAGAAGTAAGTTTGGTCTGCAGGGCTACCTGGAATCAAAGGCATTCAACAATTAGGGGGTTGGGGCCAGAAAAAAAAAAATGATAAAAGGCATGAAATAGTTACCATTATAATCCAATCAATTCCTAACTGGGACCATGATTCATAAAAAGGAGACTTCAGTTCAGTAGGAACCCTGCTTGCACTCACTCCCAGGGGCAGAGATATATGCTTGCAGTACTAATAAAATGGCCAAAGTTATATGTGGTACCTATTAGGTCAGAAAAATCTTTTTGAAAATAGTAGGGTGTCTTTTTTTTTTTTTTCCCTCTCACAATAGCAACTACAAACCCCAGTTCACCTTCATTACTAGCTTTACTTCACTCTGTGAGAACTCTGCAAAGCAAAGCAGGTCACCAGAGTGCCAGCAGCTGTCACCAAGAATGGCTGTGGAAGTAGTTCATCTCAAACTGATGTCTCATAATATCTTTCCCTGAATTTGCAGGGGTGGTGCCACTGTCATTATCTTTCCTAGTGATCGCTCTTGTTTGCATCTGTGACAACATGACATTTGAGGGGACTGAAGACATGAGTCAGCTTGCAGTTAACCCATTTTATTGTTTCATATATAGACAGGGAACTATCTCTAATGCTACATATATGGCATTGTGCACATTATGGGAAATATAAATGTTTTTATTTCTGTTGTGAAATTCTAAATGTTAATGAAAATGGAAAAAGTTACAATCATTTTCATCCCTTGTGATAATCCAATGTGTATAAACAGCACATCGTGGAATGTATGGAAGCATGTTTCTCTGAGTCTGCAGGTAGCCCACTCAAAACAGCTTTGAGAATAAGAATTTATTGTGTTGAGTCACTCAGTAATTCCTGTAACAATTGGAAAAAGTCATTAGGCTGCTTTCTTCTGCTATGTTTTGTTTTTAATTATATTTTTGGTTGAAGGATGTGGCCAGTGGATTTAAAGAACAATCTCAAACCAATCTAAATAATCTGGGAGACTGCAAATATTGGAGTGTTTCTTACCCAGCTGCTGTGACATAGAACCATAGAATCATAGAATGGTTTGGATTGGAAGGGACCTTCATCTAATTCCAAACCCCTGCCATGGGCAGGGATGCCACCTGCTAGACCAGATTGCCCAAAGCCTCATCCAACCTGGCCTTGAGCACTTCCAGGGATGGGGCATCCACGATTTCTCTGGGCAGCCTGTGCCAATGCCTCACTATCCTCATAGTACAGAATTTCCCCTAATATCTAATCTAAATCTACCTTATTTATTTATTTATTTATTTATTTTGAGTTTAAAGCCATTACCCCTTGTCCTATCACTACAGTCTTTGATAAAGAATCCCTCTCCTTTTTTCTTGTAGGTCCCCATTAGGTAGTGGAAGGCTGCAGTGAGGTCTCCCCAGAGCCTTCTCTTCTCTGGACAGAACAACCTCAACTTTCTCAGCCTCTCTTCATGGAAGAGGTGCTCCAGCCCTCTGATTACCCTCATGGCCTCTTCTAACAGCTGCATGACTTTCTTATGTTGGAGTCCCAGAGCTGAACACAGTGCTCCATGTAGGGTCTCACAAGAGCAGACACACACATATATATACACATACTACTGTTTGATAAACAGATACTGAAGAGATTTACCCCATGCAACCAATGTATAGCTATTTAAAAAGCTATGTGGTCAAGTGTGATTATGGTACTATTGTAATCAACTAAGATCTAGACATACACACGATAGATTAGATATTTTTTCATCTTAGCTCCTTGTACACCACTATATAAAAATGAATTCTAGACTATTCACTCCATATTAATGGTGATTTCTGGAGGCCATAAATTTGTTAGTGCCTCCAAAGGTAATTAGGAGGTTACCTTAGTCTTAATACCTAACTTTTAGATTTCCAGAATTAAGAGAGGTGATTCTGATAAGTGAAGCTTTATGCTTTATGAAAGCTTTAAGAGAGAGGAATCATATAAATACATAAAGTAAAAGTTCATAAACCTGACTTTGCAGGATCAGGTTTTGTTTCTTCCACTGTTGCCTTGTCCTCATGTTTATTTATCAGTTTGAACCTGTTCTCTTTCACTACGTAGTTTTGTTTGTGGAAGAAGATTGTCTTATTCTAGGTAGTTTTTTTACAGTTTCCAATACAGACATTCAGCCAGAACACGCTTTCTGATCCTGCTCCAAAGCCACAGTGTGAAAATAAATTCCATGTAATGCAATTTAACAAATCCAGTGGAGCTTGAATAGAACAGATTGACCATGCATTTGTTGGCCAGTTTGCAGGAATTATGCTAAGTCTGGAATGCATCTTTATATGCATGATATGTTCCTGTGTCTTTATTCCTACCTGTTAAGAGTAAACTAAGCCAAGGTCTAGCCATAGTCTGCAGCAGGTACTTTGACTTCAATAAGATGATGTCCATGTTCTTTAATGTGTTGATAAACATTATGTATATATTTATTATATAGGTTAAGCAGGCAGGAACTCTAATGACAGATAATTTAGTATGGTAAACTGACCCCAGTAAGAGACTCTGTAAATCCTCTACCTACTTTTCCTATGTGGAAGACAAATATAATTTCTTGTTGGAACTGGTTATTAGGCCCATACAACTGATTTCTACCTCTAACCAACACAGCAGAACAAAGACAGGCTTTAATTACTTATGCAGTTCTTTCTGCAAAAGGAGGTGCCAGGATTTATGGATTGATGATTCTCTTAAGCAACCTTTTTATTTTTTTTTCTCCTGGACGCAAAAGTGACTGTTCCCACAGTTTAAGCGGGTGCTAAGAAGCAGTACGTAGTGGCATTCCCAGGTCTTTGGGACATTTGAACACTGATGCATTTTTTGACCATAACATTTTTTTGGATTATTCTACTGAATAACCTTGAACTGGCGTTTCAGGCATTGCTTTATTCAGTTATAAAGAACATGCTTTCCTGGGTTGAAGCAACAATTAGGGAAAAACTTATTTAATTCAGAAATACTGTTCTGGTATCTCTACACAAAACTGTATATCCAGTTTCACCGAGCCAGTTCAGATAAGAAGGACAAGATGTACTGTATATATAATGATTGGAAAGTGTCACGGAGTCTAAATGTAGAAAAGGAAAGAAAACTATAATAAAATGAGTAGGAGGTAATCAGAAAGATGGCATATGTAGGCAATTCTGGTACTTTAATCTAAAAAGACCATTATTAATACATTAAAGGCCAGAAGGGACAACTGAAAATTTAGTTTTACCTCCAATGAACTTCAGAGAACTATATTTTGTGTTGGAGGAGACTCAGAACTGTTTTGATTGGTATACGTGTTTGCAGAATGTCAGGGTAAATCAAGCTTGATATGAAGATTCCCAAGATATCTTTTCCAAGTTGGTGTAATTGCCTTTTACTGTATGATGATGGCTGTTATTTTTCCATCTGATGCTGTTCTGAGAGCATTGAAAGCAATTAGGATTCAGGGAAATGTGTGCAAATAATCAGTTTGTGTTGACTCATGTTGTTGCTTGGTTTTACATTATTACTTTGTATTTCCAGTGTCTGTTTGTTGAAAAGAAAAATGAAGATTAAGAGAGGGTCTTGGAAATCTGCTCTGAAATTGATAACCCAAGAAGTATAATATAAATTGGTATATATTTTGCAAACAAGATAATGTCATAGAATTTTCATTTCAGAGAGAAACTTTATATCTTTGTAGGGATTTATGCAAGTCTGTCTATACAGGATATGAATGCCTTCCAAATTAAATCAATAAAAACAAAGTGAGTTTCATAGCATTTTGTTTTCTTTGACATGTTATCTTTATGATATCAAGCACTTCTATCATCTGTATGATACAGAAAAATAATTAAATATTGATAGGTCTGAGAAATAATTATTAATTCTTGGCCTTGATTTTGAAAACCATTTAAGCATTTGCTTGGAGTTAAACACAGAAGAAATCCTGTAGAAAGAATTGTTCACATTGTTAAAACTAAGCATAAGTGCTTTGCTGAATTATGGCCATGATTTCTGTTTTAGACTGCTAACTGCACTCCAAACATATTTCCACCTCATTTCAGCTATAAGATTCCCAATGAGTTTTGGGAATTGTGATCTGTTTCACTGAAGATGTTATAGAATCTGCTCGTAGTTACACAGTGCTATATGTCTGTTTGGGTTCTTCTAATCCAGTCTGGATTTCTGTTCTACTTCATCATAACTCAAAATTACAAAACATACTGGATGAGTTTCTGGAACATACATTCTAATTTAATATTTTAAAATTGAAATGGTGTCACTTTTTAAATTTTCTGTTATTATTATTTTGTCAAAATACTCTATTTTCCATGTAAACCAAAAATTGAGTAATTGAAGAAGTAGCTGAGGAAAACACTGGAATAAAATCCATCTTTAGTTGTGTTTGTTTATAAATTCCCATTTGCTATGTAAATGTCATTATTAGTGAATAGTCAGTTATCTAGTTGTTTTTACTGTCTGTTACTGCCTCATTTAGAGCCTCCAGTGGTCCACATGCTTCATGCACACCCAGAAAAAGACAATTCTTGCTTCCAGGAGTCTGCAAGCTAAACAATCAGGAGATACAAAATACAGGAAATGCATCAATCCCACAGAGGGACCTTACCAAATAAATGAAAGAACCAAGAACTGTAAATGTGGTGTTACGAGATGTTTTCAGAGTCATGAAGAAAATAAAAATCAAATAATGACTGGGTTAGTGTTGGAACCAAGGCCTGTGGAGGAACCAGCTCTGAATAGGATCAGAAAGCCAGCAGGGATTCATCACTCACCATGTAAGGAGAGCAACAATTATTATGGGATCTAAGCCATACAGGAGAGAAACAACAAAGGAGGACCTTCCTAAAAATACCTTTAAAGTGTCTGTGTTAAAACAAATTAGTAAACCAGACACAAGAACCAACACTGTCTTCTTCACTGTACCACCAAAATAGTCATATCCTATGAACTGTCTTCTTTAGGTGGAGTGTGAACATAGCAGAATGTAAATGAACCTCAGAGAAACATCCAAATGCTTTTTTCAGCTTACTACCATGCTACAATTTGGATTATTTCCATAGCCTTTTTATTCCTGATCCTTCTCTGTCATGCTTTCTCTGCAGCTGGTGCTGTCAGAACCAGGGACTCTGGAGCCCTGATCCATTTTTTGCCAATAGTTCCCAAGTTTAGCTCTAGACAAAAGACATAACAGAATAGATTATTTTCTGTTGCAAGTAAGTTTAGAGATGGAGAGATGGCGACTTCCCTTTCCAGCCAATAAACATAAAAACTTGTCAATGTCCTGTTCTCTGAAGAGATGCCTTTAGCATTTGTTTTACTAGTAAGAAGTAATTTAAACATTTCAGCAATACTAAAAAGCCCTCTGGTAGTGCTACATATACTAAATATATGCTCAGTGTCAAATGGCCTGGAGCACCAAGATTGCCAACATTATCCCTTGCCTGCTGTAAGTGTTATTTTGTTTTCTTTATACAACTGGTAGTAGACACCGCTTTGGAAAACTGGAGACACCATTTCAACCTGGTATGGTAATTCCTGAGCTCTTTCTGAACACGGAATTTTATAGGAAATATAAAGTATCCTTTCCAACTCTTTTCCTCCATTTTACCCCTTAGCAAAACAAAATGATAACACTGTAACAAGGAACTCAAGTTAATACAATGCTAATAAGGCCTCTGAGAGTACAGGCCACAGATACGTGAACAGAGGTCTAAAATTTAGGTCCATCCAACCACTGATTTGTCTGTCACTAAATATAGTTTGAGTTTTCATCGAGAGTAATGAACAAATTTCATATGAATTTCTGTTGGCCTAAATGAACAGAAAAGTAAATATTTTCTGCACAGAATCTGCTTTGACTTTTCCTACTACAATTTAAATAAATAAATAAATAAATAAATAAATATAGAAGCTGCATCAATGAAAAATTATTTCAGCACATGGGAAGTACTTTTCCTGGGGAAAAGAGCACAATTCCAGTTTCTTCTAGCACAGAACACTGGGAAGTGGTTTTTTTGTTTGTTTGTTTATTTTTTATCTTTTTTTTGTGGTGGTAATATGGTAATCTTCAAAGGATCTAGCTGAAGTAGTTGGTTGTTTTTTGTTCACTTAACAGAAATGAGATTAGAAATTCCCTTGAGACATATATATATTGTTCTGTTGAAGATGTTGCTTTATTTAGTATTTCATAAATATAATACTGAAATTATTTAATATATTCTGCTGAAGAAAGCTTTTTAGAGTAGGTGATGGCTGTGTTTTCATATTGAATACTATGGTCATTTTGCTGAGATATTTAAATCTAATCTGTATAAACAGCAAAAAATTTAGTAAATTTTTTGAGTCATATGCCCTCATTAACATTGCTAATTAGGAAGTGATGTTTGTGTGAGATGTGTGAACAGTAAAGTAAACCCCATTATAGTGTACATTATAAAGGGAATGCTTGGCAAACAAAAATAACAAATAAGGCCAGACCTTATTTAGTCTGTCTCATCTGGTTGTCAACACATTGTCTGCTGTAAACAGTATTTGTGGAGAATTTCTAACCATTTGCAGATCATATACCCTGGTTTTGAAGACATTGTTTGTAATGTGAAAGTATTTCCTGTGCAGTTTGAGCTAGATAATTTATCTTCATTGCCCATTGTCAATCTTCAGTAATTACTTTTAGCGATTCACTGTTGCAGTATGTCATTAATAATGTAAAACTGTTGCCACTTATTCTAATACTATGTGAAAGCATTCTAAAAATATGAACAAGATTAAAATTAGGACACAAAAATAGTAGAATTCTAAAGAAATTACATTTGTCAATAGAGAAAAACATTCTCTTGGCTTAAATAATAATAATAATAATCTTGTTGCTCTCTAATTCATATATCAGTTTTTAATAAATTATTTGTAGTTTCAAAAATTTATAAAGTTGATCTCAATGTTCACTAAAGGATGGTGCTATACTGAGATTTGAAGGGAATTTCTGTACTTTTCTGTGAAAACATAAACAGGGAAAATCATGAAGGAAAAGAAGATGGAGCAAAGCTTTCCAAGTCAGTCTAATGTGTGCCATACTGGTGTGAAGATGCAGGTTCAATTCACTTTCTGTTTTAGGCATAACTCAGTAGTGACCTTAAAATTTGGTACTCACTTCGTCTCTGACTGACAGTTCAGATGGTTGCAAGATTCAGAAGGAGACTTGGAAATTTGAAAAGAGAGAAAAGACAAAAAAAATTTTACAAGTCACAGAAGTCTTGCAGAACAAGTTGGAAACTGGTTTTCCATACAGGAGGAATAGATGGGAAAAGATGATAAGAAAGAAAAACTCCAGAATAAATTGTCATCGGGTGCATGACATTGTTCTTTGTTTGTTCCCATTTTTTCAGATGTTCATTGTTCATTGTTATTCTGCATTTGTTCTCAAGGCCTTCTCAAGATTATTTTTTTCATATGAATCACAGAATCACAAAATGGTTGAGGTTCCAAGTGACCTCTGGAGATCTTCTGATCAACGCTCCTTTCTCTTCTCTTTCTCATGGCTTGGCCACAATGTACTTTTTGTCTTGGTAAGTGAACTTAGTATAAGAAAATAAAGGAGTGTAGTTTTTTGCTTTGTGGTCATCTGTCTCTTTCCATCTTCAAAAGCATTTAGCTGTCTCCCTTTCTGTCTCTTCCCCATATTATTCACAAGTTACTTTTACATTTACCTTATATATTATTCTCCAGAAAACTTTCATGATCAATAAATCACGTCTAACTTTATTGTTGTGCTCTGCATGGAGGTTAACTAAACCTTGTTCTCAGACCTTGACCCAGACAGAGTGACTTGGCTTTTGTTATTTCTCCTTCTATTTCAGAAGATCCTGATAAAATTTTCTACATGCCAGCCCTAGTTGTTTGTCATTCTTTAACATTCTCTTTTTTCACTCAATTTTGAAATCCAGTTGTGAAGCAAGTGCTTTGGTTAAAAACTATGAATAAATGCCTGAATTTTAAGGAGAAAATTAAAAAGAATGAATGGATGTGGTAACAATTGTGAATGTGAAAATAAAAACAGCTAAAAATAGATGAAACATGCAATGTCACACCCCAAAAAGTATAGACAACTTACTGCTGTATTGAAGTTAGAACTGTGCAAGACAAGGAAAAATATTCATAGTGATACATTTCAGGGTCCTTAAAATATTTAGCCTAAACACAGTTGTAGAGGTTAACATATAACACATTTTTCTAACAATAAATAAGGAAATGTCTATAGGGTTACAGTTCAGAACATCCAGTTCTGACACTTAGTATTAGCTAAGGTGTCTAGAAAGAAAAAACAAAATTTAACATAGGTTACTGGAACACAGAGGTTGCTACAGTCACCAACATATGCATGCTTCAGGTTGGAGAAAGCCAGCAGACTGTCTTTCCACGGTGACTTTCTTCCAGAAATCACTTTGCTCTATTTCAAAATAAACTAGCAGAAGGCAGGAACAAAACACACAAAAGGAAGCTAATTACACAGCCTGTAGTTAAGCTGAGAAACTACTTACTGCAGGATGTTGCTCATGGTTAACTCTTTGACATTGGTTTACAGGGAGATGGGACACATTCATAGGTTGCCGAACACATCAAAAACAAGTCTGGCTTACAGAGTTCTGAAGATACAGATGGTTAGAGGCTGGGAAAGAAGCTGGAAGAAATATGATATGTTTGCCCTGTTTTTATGACTCTTCCCTGGGCATCTGCTTTTTGGCAACTGCATGTTGAGGTAGATGGTGAGATTCAGTAAAAACTCTCTTGTGGTCTTATGATCTTAGTGGAACTCACAATAATCTGACTGTGAATTACCCAAGTGTAGCCTGTACCATTGAACTGTTGTATGGTGGGATTGTACTCAAGGGGTATATTAGATTTCTCTAATGTAGACATCCACATCTGCCCTTGACAGAAACAGACATATTAAGGTTTGATTCATTTGACCTACTTAATTGCTTTGCTTTTGGTGAGAACTAGTTACAGTCCTGAGATACTTATTCCTCTCCATTGTCCAGAAAATGAGCCCAATGTGAGTAGTTCAGAGGTAGGACTCTTAATTTCAGATGTCAGCATTGCATTAGATTAATTCTATTTAGAGTATCTTTTCAGTGATTTTGAGAAAAAAACACTCAGAAAGGTAAGGATCAGTCCCCTATGGACTGCTTCTCTCTGTTAGCCGTGGGAACGGTCAGCTTGACATACTTAGATGAATACCTGGTGTTTTTCATTTTCCAATGTCATGTCACATGAGACCCACAGTTTGTTGATGCATTTTCATTAATAAGATTTACCCTAAACTCCCAATTTAGGTATCAGGAACTTCCATCTCAAAAATATGTTCTCTAGCAGAAAATTGCTATATGCACATGGTTAATTTCTACCATCTCAACTACCAGTTTTTCCCAACCATGCATCAAATAGGACATACCATACCTTAAAACCCTGTAATTCAACTGGGGTAGCTACAGTGTAGATCTCCTACAGATCATTTTAATGGCAATTATTAGTCATTGTAATCAAAGTGTGAGTATAAGGAGACAGTAAGGAGACAATATGATCGGTATCCTGTCTCATCCTGTTCCCCTCTCCTGATTTTTTAATTCAGTTTCTCTTGCAGAAGATCTTATCATGCACCAGGTGACTGATGATAACCTCTTCACACATTGAAGATCACACATGATCTTCACACATTGAGCCAAACTCCAAAGAAAAAAAAATGAATATCTAGAAAGACAATATTTCAGTAGATGGAACTTGTATATCTTAGACATGCAAAGTAGAGAATTCCACTTTCTAAGTACACAAAATTCCCCATCATAATGGATGATATTTTCAAGAAGTTTTTCATCACAGCCATATAGAAAGAGATCTTTTCAGTGATGTATAAACTCCAGCTCCAGTTGTAGAAGTACAGAACATCTTGCTCTGCATGTATCACAATGCAAAATCAAAAAGTCGTAACATATATTAAAACACGGCCTTGATTTCATCTCTACTGGAGTATTCCTGCACTTTGAATGATATGGAGGAGTGAACATTCCTTAGAAGAATTCACTGATCTGTCGTGGAGTTTTAAATTAAATTGTTACCAGTGAAGAAATCATTTTTTATTAAACTTTCTCAGGAAAAAACACTTTTCATTTGAAGGGAAAAATAAATAAATAAATAAATAAATAAATAAATAAATAGCATGAACTTAGAAACAACTGACTTACACAAACTGTAAACATCATGCCTAAGACTAGAAAATAACAATTGAGTTTGTGTTATAGGAAGGAAGGGAGGGAAGAGGGAAACATTTCAGATTCAGGATTCAGTTGGTTTTGTTGGTTTGTTTTTCTCTTTCCAAAATATAACTACCATTCTTAGCTATGGGATTCATGTGAAACAGAAACAAAGATTAAGACATTTCACCATAAACCTGTGGTACAAAACAAATCCTCCCTCCAGATTCATGCTAAAGGCAAGACGACCCAGCTGTCCTATATTCATTCAGGCTGGAATTGGGGAAGCCAAGGTATTTAATCTTGATGCTGGCTTTATCACTGACTTTGGCTGCAGAAACTAGAATGTACTGGTGATGCTAGTCATGTAGGCTTGCATGTATCACTGGTCCTTTTTTTTTGATAAAGGATTGTATTCATATGCATGGGAATGAATGTACCCAAACACCTGGGATACAGCTGCCTACCAAGAATATTAATAGCAGTTTGTCATTATAGAGACAACCTTGGTATACATGTTTGTGAATCCAGCACCCTTTCCCATTCAATACTGGTTGAGGGTTTCCTATTTTCTTCTTAAAGTACTGAGGATGGGTCATATATTTATAATCTGTGGATATGTGCCTATAAAAGAAGGAAAGATGTACTTTTTATTTTATTTGGAAATAGCCCCATGTCTATTCTCTCTGACTTTGAGGTCACTGGGCATAGTCTGGCCACATTCTTTCATAACACCTTGAGAAACCTAAACTACTTACTGAAGAGGATCTCTAACCTAAATAAGCTCTTGACCATGCCTAGGAACTATTTGAGAGACTGATAGCTGTCTTGAACAAAAATTACTCTTTAATAATTTAATAGTACAGATGACCATTTCCCAGTGTTTGGGAACAAACCTTGGACATGCTTAAAATGTTAGTATATGTGCCAAAGAAAACACTGATGGGTCAAATAAAATAGATTCAAAAACATGAGGAAGAAAGCAAGTACCATACATAAAAAATTAAACTTCTCACAATCCAGATATTTTTCTCAATGTCTGTCTCCTAGCATGAATTTTCCAAGAATGAAAATGAAAATAATCATACATTACTACTCTGAAATTTCCTCACCACCTTGAGAAACTGTACCTGGGGGTGTTTAAGGAAAAGTTGGACATGGTGCATACAGACATGGTTTTGTGTGTGACATTTGTGGAAGGGTAACGGTTGGACCAGATGATCTTGGAGGTCTTAATGATTCTATCTTAATGATTCTATGATTCGAACCAACCACAGGCAGTAATCTATGAATTACTAAAACATGGCTGAACACCATCTGTAAAGGAATGAAGCACAGTAAAAATTGTTGTCAAAATGTCTGTTTCCAGCTACATTTGGGAGCCCATCACATTCATGCTAGAGAATGGTTTCCAAGCATTCTTTATGTTTACAAGAGAAGCTAAAGGTAGATGCAGTCCACCTCAGCAGAGCTGAGCAAATAATGTGGGAAGTAGTATATTTGTCCATTATCTGATATCTGATTCTTAGTTTTGCCATTTATAGCAATAAACATAGGTAAGAATTCACTGTGAGAGCTTCTGTACAGACATGGAATGTGTTCTAGCCCCTTCACTCAAAAACTCTACCATCACTGTATTATAGTATTTTCACTATTATTTTTTCTTTAATGAACTGCTCTGCTCTTCCTGAACACCTCACTGTCTCTGTCTATCTTAAGATTTCCAGGTGACTTTTCAGTGCTCCAGTTCTAAATGGAGATTTAGGAGAAGGAGAAGGAAAAAGGGAAAGGACATTTATCTGCTTGTTTTCTGTCAGTCAAATGAGGGAGGTCTGAGGTTAATCTAGGTATGTCACTAGTAAGTATATTGTCTAAAACAAGCTTCTAGCTTTCCTCTTCTGTTAGTGGAGAGGACTAGGCACCTCCAGAAGGTGAACCATCCCATCTATAGCTCTACCAGGAAGTAAAAAATCATCTTTTGGTAGTGCTTATTTCTCATAGTCAAAGTTAATCTAACTGATTTCCTTATATGTACAATTCATTGCAGACCACAAGGGGGTATTTGAGATACCTTACAAGGTGTAAGATATCTGTCTGGGGCTAGCAGATGTGACACTTGACGTGATTCACACCCTTCTGGACTGGCAGTTGTAAACAAGGTGGGCAGGGACCTATTGAAAATTCAGTGCAGTAGGGGTGGGTGATTTTTTTTCCAGTCCTACAGTTCCATCTAGGAATAATTTTTACTCTTTCTTCTGACCTACACATCTTGACTGCAGCTGCAGGAAGCTCGTACCAGCCTGAATCATCTCACTGTTTACAAAGTGACTGAAATCCAGACAACAAACACATTGGACGTATGCAGAAGGTTGTCTCCAACTATCACTTAATTGTTCTTTATGTTAATTCACTGGGGGGAAAAAAAAAAAAAAAATCTAAATTCTTTTGATTGTGATGTATTTAGTGTAGTGAAAACCTTTTTTGTTTTTGTTTTTGGTTTGTTTGTTTTTCCCTGTATGTCTATATACAGTGCTGTGTACACCAGACACCTAACTTCACCTGGGACCTTGTAGCGTGGCTGAATAATATACACTTAAAAGAAAAAATGTAATAGATTACTGAAAATTTGCAAGACACTGGGGACTCCATACTGTACAGATTTTCCCCAGTCCAAAAGCTTTAAATCTATTAAAAATGTTGATATCTGGGAGATATGGCTTTGTTCTTTGCTTTTGTTTTGTTTTGTTTTTAATCTCTCCCTTGTACGGCTATGGTCAGTTCAGACACTGTGATTTTGTAGCTTCAAAAAACATGAGGTGATCTTGCTTATGATACTATTTTACTTGATAGGGACTGCCAAGAAATCATTAAATTGGGAAAAGTATATATAAATATCTTAAAGAAATAACCAGGGAAACTCATGATCTGGAAGTAAAAGTATGATCCATCACCTGAGCCATGCCGTTTAAGAAGATTCATGCATTAAACATAATGGAAGGGAGTAGTACAGCTCCAGTTCAATATGTGACTTGCGAGCTATCACAGGGCTTCTGACTCGGTATTACTAAGAAATGTTCACTGACTGTCATTGCAAAGGTATGCGAGGGAGATTCTCTAAGGACCAATTAATGGGAATGGAAGAGAATTCTGGTAGATTGGTTGCCAGTGGGAGGAAAGTGAGTGGAGAATGGTGAAGAATAATGTATGTTTGCAATTTACTTATTAGCCCTATGGAAAAAAAAAAAAAAAAAAAAGGCAACACATGCCAGAAGAAATAACAAAAAAAATCTTAACAGCATTTGTAAATACCATTTTACCATTTTAATTATTTAAGCTGGATCAGAACAAGAAGCTTATTTTTTGTTCTTTTTTTTATTTGTTTGTTTGTTTTGTTTTGTTTTGTTTTTTGTTTCAAGGGATGCTGTTGCTAATCAACTTAACAGCCCTATTTTATGTCATAAAACTACAGTTTTCTGCCAGAGGAAGCTCACTGTTGCAGTTTCTTAAAGCTCGTATCCTTTAATCACAGCTGAAATAATGGCATCTTAACGCTGCCAAACTCATGTAGAGATTTATTATTTTCCTGTTTCCCTTTCTATTCATTTATTGTTTCTCCACTTGTGTATCTATTTCTTTTATCTGAGGATCTACAAGCACAATACAAAGGCTCATTAATTAAGTCTCAAAGTGTTTCATGCAAAGTAGGACTTTGAGTAAAATTCACCCAGTGCTACATTGCTGTAGTTCAGTTTCATGGTAAAATGCTTTGTGATAAGTTATTGCACAAATTTGTTGGTACTTTACATTTTTCTCCTCTTTCTCTTTATGTGGTTGGCGTTGCACCTCTTAAAACCTCATAACCAATATACTCTAAACCAATGTCTGATATTCTCCTTGTAACTCAGAAAGGGGTTTTTGTTCAAGCTTTTCTAATTTCAGGATATAATTTAGCTAGCCTGAATCTGGCTGAGGAGGTCAAATTGTTGTTATTAAATATATATATATACATATATTGCTTTTGATCACAGCAACCCAAAGCCAAATTTTTCTTTCAGATATACCTGTGTACACCATTTTGTTCTCAACTGTGTTTAGGTTCTGATTCAGTCAAGCACATAAATGTGAGCTGTGATAAACTCATTTTTAAGGTCATGAGGTTTCTCATTGTCAGCTTATAAAACAAATAGGACTGAAGACTGAGAATTTTAATGAATTGCTGCAATAATGTGGCCGGTATTCTAACAGAGTAATTAAGCATGAGGCTTATTTTTAATTTTGGCATTTAAATCTCTGGCTCTGGGAAAAGTTCCATTGTCACTATGGCTGGTCTCACTCTACTCCTAGTCACAGTCATAGGCAGAGGAGAAAGTGAGATGATTTTGGCAGCTTGCTCCCTCAGGAAGCTTCCTGCTTTGCTTGCGCCTGCAGCCTGCTGTGATAGTGGGAAGAAAAAAAAAAAAAAAAAAGAGTTGCAAAGGTGAGGGATGAGTATGAATTCGGCTGAGAAATGTCATTTCCATTAGTCTTCGGTGAACTGTTTTGTTGGCATGCTAATAGGTGGCACGGTGTCTTTTTTTTTTTTTTTCTAAGGTTAGGAATTTAATATTAAGAAGTTATATAAAAATCAGTCTTTCTCACTGACTGGCAAAGATTGATTTCAGTAGGCTTACAGAGTGTAGTGTGAGCGTATATGTACATATATATGTGTAAATCATTTTTCTCCATTTAGGAATTACAGTTAAAAAACACAATTAAGAGAGACGAATCATCAGGGAAAATAGATGTCCCTCAAATATTCACAAATTGATTGAATTCTGCTCTTCTTTTCAGAAAATTTTCCTTAGGCAGAAACTCTTACTATGAAAAACATGATTAGCAAAGAATTGAACATAGAATGACAGTCTCTTGAATCTAAGTGCTTACTGTGCTTCAAAGTCCTCTAGGAGGAGCAAAGTAAAAAAAATAAAAATAAAAAAATAAAAATAATGTAGTAGTAATAGGTTTTGGTATTATTTAACCTAGGTACCTATATATATGTATTCTTATAAAAATGACATTTTTGTGGATATGAACTCTATAATTAGAAGTTACAAAGAGAGTAAAAAAAAAAAAAAAAAAAGCTTTAAACACCCTTAGTGTAAGCAAAAAGACTCTGTATTAATCACAAATAAAAAAAATAAGGAGTGAAAATAAGAGGTGATCAAAATGAAAAAAGGGTCTTACCTGATAAGAGATATGCATAAACCTGGTGGCTGCCATGCACCATGCTATGATTATCATCTAAATCTGATATTTTTATGTCTTTTCTATTTTCCTTATTCTAAATTTTAAATTCTTCCAAACAAGGTATTTTTTCCTGGTTTCAAGAGGTTAAAATCTTCTTATAAGAAAGAGGCTACATATGAATTCTGTTTACTGTGAAACAGGAAAAAAGACTAGAATTACTAAGTTGCTACACCAAATATTCCAGATGAGGCATGAACTACTTCAAGCCAAATTTTCCCAGTGGTACACTCCTGAGCAAGGTCTTCAAGGATATCAGCTATAGTGATGAACCTGTGTCCTAAGCACTGATCTCAGTGAACTCCATTAAAATGAGACAATTCATTTATGAGGTCAGGTCTGAAGGCTGACAAGGGACCTATGGCTGGAAAATGATATAATGACACTAAGGAAGGGAATGTCCATACCAAATAATGCTGAAATGTGATTTCCTAAACCCAGCTCTTTCTATTTAACCACAGCTGTTTGGTACTGTAACAGCTTTTCAGCTGCATTAGTATTGCAAACACAAAGAAAGGCAGCAGTGAGTCAGGACTGCTATAAAATACCCATAAGTCATTTAGTATATTGAGTGAGAAGCATAGCATCATATAGAATCATAGAATATGATTGGAAGGGACCCAAAAGGATCATCGAGTCCAACTCCTGGGTCTCCAAAAGACCACCCAAAAAATCAGACGACATGTCTGAGAGTGTTGTCCAGATGTTTCTTGAAATCTGTCAGGCTTTATGCTGTGGCCACTGCTCTGGGGAGCCTATCCCATTGCCCAACCACACTCTCAGTGAAAAGCCTTTTCCTGACACCAAACCTGGCCCTTCCCTGTCCCAGCTCCATGCCATCCCCTTGGGTCCTGTTGCTATACCCAGAGAGCAGAGCTCAGCAATTCAGCCAGGGAGAAGAGCAAGCAGTAGCCAAAAATGTGGCCAGATGGTCTCTGAGATAATTCCTGTTGATCACTTACAACTGAACTTAGCTGACTGATTACAAAGCACACAAAAACATTTTCTCTTTGGCACAAAACTTTTCAAACAGCACTAAAAAGCAAACCTGTGGAAATATGACCAAACATTTTTTTTTTTTTTTCTCTTGAGGTGTTCCCTTCAGGGCTGAATATCTGAAGAAATGTTGGAAAGATGATTGTCATATGTCAATATCCATTGAAAGAGATAAGCAGTATAGGTTTTTCTCAGGGTAGCCAAAACTGAGCTATCCATGAGACAAGCCACCACATATATAAATCTCTGAAGAATTATGGCCAATAAAGGAAGAACTCCTCTTTCTACAAGGTAGAAGAGCTGGTTAAGTAAGAAAAAGAGACCATCAATTTGTCATTTTTTTTACTATTACGTAAGTCACGTTTTCTGTCAGAAAGTTCAATATCTTCCTAAATAGTAGAGGGACATGCCCTCAGCATGGTCAGGCAGTTTGTCTTTGGAGCATTTTACACATACACATGAAGACCTATTCAGAAGAATCCCGAAATCCAAGTTTTCACACATCCAAATATCTCCTCCACCCCTTCATTTGAACATTCAAGTATGCAATGAAGAAGATCCTAGTACAAGTCTGTATTCAGACCAAAATGACAGGAAAGTTCATTATTTTTCTTTCCAAGATAACCCTTACATAGTCACAAAAGTGATTATGCCTTGTTTCTTTTCTTAACTCTGGAGGATTAAATTCAACCGACTGCTTCACTTATTCTTGCCTGACATTCAGAGGCCTCAGGTATGTGGGTTTTCTGTCTTTGGAGACACTATACACCTCTTCTGCCCTGTCTGATGAGTATAATGATGCCAGATACACAGGATATCTTACATGGACAAGGATGTTCCTGTCTCATATTCTCATACTCATATTCTTGTCTCAAATTCTCTTCTTTTCTGCAAAGACTTGCCCTTCTTTATTCCTTCAGTTCTTGCAGAAGGGAAATTCCATTGCTTTATTAGAGATGAAGCACAACCTGAAGGTATATTCAGGCTGAGTGGGTATACTGCAGAGCACTGCTAAGTTGGTGAGACACAACTACCAGAATGACCCAAAAAAATCCCATTTTAATAGAGACCAAGCAAAACAATGAGGCTGATTGCTGTACTACAAAGGAAGAGAGACTGTGTTAGAAACCAGTGTCCATATGAGAACAGGTCAGTTCTAGCAGCTCCTGCTGCTTATGTACATCTTGCTGATTTCATCATCTCCTGCTGCTTCTGGACAGGTTTGTGGAAGGAAGAAAAACTTGCTTACCTGGAAGTTGTCCATATGAGGGAACTAACCATCAAACAAGATGTTGCAGAATTCTTGGCAAAAGTAAAGTAACTGAATTGGATGAAATTGTGATGTTGTGTATATAGAACAGGAATATAGTATAGTTGAGAGAATGATAAGCACTATAAATATTGTACAAGTGATATCACAACTATCTTACTCATACTGGATGACACCTATAAGGTGATAGAGGAAATGAAACATGAAGAAGCAAGCCAGAGGCAGACACCACAAGAAAGGGCAAACAGACACCTTTAAAATGATGAACTGAAATGTAGTTTTGCCAGAAAACAGATAAAATCTGCTAAAAGATTAAATTCTGAGTAGGCACGTGAGAAAACATTTAGGAAACTGGGCAGCTTTATGCATCTAACTCTGATGGCTAATAGATTTAGACTGATAACAACTCCTCCAAATATTCCAGGAAGAGAGAAGGGAATGGTAGACAGCATGAGCTGGGCACCAAAATTGAACTACTTAGACCTGTCCTGGGCAGATAAATAAGAAATATGAGTATGAACTTCAATGTACATTGACATGAAATTGAGATGTGTTGTGACACTTCAAACCAGAGGGATGTTATTTTAAATCAGGCATGATCTGTTAGCTTCAAACCTAATAGGATTTCATAGTCTCTTGAACCTAAAAATTTCAATGGGATTTTGACTTGAATATATATTTTAGATCTCTCCAAAACTTTTGGCCTTCTGGTTCTTCATATCATAGGCTGGATCTAATCCAGTATTTTTCACCTCGGTTTCACAGAACTTCTATGCTTGCAGATTGTGAACCATGTTAATGAAATACAGCTTGACACTTAATGAGGATTTAAAACCCAAAATCCAGTGACCATCCTAGCTCCTAGAAATAAAAAAACATGATCATCTTTAAAAAGAAAATGAAAACAGTATTGTTGGGATTTAGCTTGACTAAACAGGAGACTAAAGCAGCACCTCAACAAGAGATTTGATACAATGTGCTTGTGAGGCTCTCTACAGCTAATGGAAAGAGCCAGAAATGCCAAAATCTAATTCAGCATATCTTAAAAATGGTGCCCAAAATGGACAGAGTAAACAACCTTCTGGATGCATGTGTGTCCATTTTCATTGACTAGAATATTGATTGCTGTTTAAAGCTAGTTAATATTGCATTACATTTTTATTTGGCTTTTTTGTCTGTGAGATGGAGTTTTATAATCATAATATTTAAGCTATCAGGGTTAACTTATTGACAACCAACTGATGACTTTTTTGTGGTATATTGAAGGGTCTCAAGTCTTTGTCAACACAAAGAGATGAAAAACTTAATGGACAAAAAATAAACCTTATAGATGTCACTAGGTATTAATTTAGCTGATCTCAGAATTAATCACTTGTCAAAAATATACAATAAATATTATCACTATTCCAACTACACTCTATGCCAATAACAGTGCCTTTCAGATAGAGACTTGTCTTAAGATATCATCATCATCATCATCACCATCATCATGTAAGCATATCCACTTTTTCCCAATAATTTATTTAATAATTTTTTTTGACTGACCTATAATATTTCTAAATATAATATCTTTCTCACTCAACCCCCAGTCAAAACTCTGGTTTCAAAACATCTCTATTATTTTGTCTTTCTAAGAAGAGTTGAAGATGAATCTCGGAGAGAAAGGTGATGAGAGTAGTATACACTAGGTCAAATTCTCATCTGGAGAAAATTGTTGTAATTGTATTGAAAGTAATGATGCTTTGTTGACAGAGTCTGATTTTAAAACTTCATGATTTTTATCACTGACTTCCTGGGCTTTGCCACAGTTAAAGATCTGATTTTTCAAGCGAGAATTAATATAATAAATAAAGTAGGCAGTTGTTGGAAATGTGAGAGGTACATGCCATGGAAGCTGTAGTCAAGTATATGTTAGAAGAATTAGTCCCAATTCAGAAGTGAGACTAGTCCAGTACAAATATATATACATATACATATGGATTAAATTTTGATGGTAGCAAATGAATCTTTCTAGCAAGAGCAAATGCATGTAAAATAAGTAGCTAGGAGAAAATAAGCTTTGTCTACTTCTCATTTTACAGAACACATTCACTTTGCAATCCTCTGTGAATCCTATTGAAACAAAAATGTGTTTACAATGTTACTTATTCCATAAAACATGTTTGCTACTCGGCAATCTGCTTGCTTCTCTTAAAATGTATTTTTGTGACAAACAATCATTAAACCTCACAACCGCCGTGTGCAGATAAATGAAACTAGCACAGATATTACCATTTGGTTGACACATTTGTTTTGACATTGTAAAAGAGCGTTATGGATTTTTTTTTTTTTTTTGTATAAAACTCTTCCTTTTTTTCTCAGAAACAATAATATGTTCCTGCAAATGCTGCAAAAGATCAAAAGCTGTTCAGATCATATTTACAGTACTAAAAGCACAATGAATGCCCGTGTAAATGACATGTAAATTACTGAATGATGATTCAACTTCAGTCAGCTTTGCAGATGAATTGAAGGACCTTAATTCCACTTTAGCTTAGAAATGTGATTATTCTACTGCTTGTAAGAAATCAGCTTTAATCCTCTTTTAAATGTCATTCAACAGGTTCTTCCTGCACAAAAGATGTAAGTGAATTTCCCTTTTCAAATTCATTTTCTTTCCACAGGACATTCTTAGAAATTATTTAAATCTGGCCTATCAAACCAATGACTCTCCTTTTCTACATCTGTTCAAGAATAATAGTCAGGATTCATATCTTAGACTTTGTGATAGCATAACTCCATTGTCCTTTCTTTTTTTTATTTATTTATTTTTATTTATTTATTATTCCAGTTGATGGAAATGAGATCTGAATTGGGCTTCCTAATAATATATACAGCTGAATATCTATTCAAGAAAACAAAAGAATTATTTTCCTTCCAGGTTGAATTTGGTATGGAAAGAATTCAGGCAAATACATATCCCTAGATAAGTCATGTAGTCCATGTAATATTGAACACTAACAATCTTTCATTATCATTTTGTTTTATTCCTTCAGTTTCCTGCATTCAAGGAGTAATTCTATGTTGCACCAAGATTTTTCTAAATTAAGGAATGTCTTTTTGGCACCTAGCTGTACAGTAGATCCCACTTCCTGATTAAAGATATGCTTATCACAGGCAAATGATAATGTTATTTTCTGTTCGTGAAGAAAACTAAGTGCTAAAAATCACAGACTGGCTGAGCCACATGTCCAGTGGGTGTAAAATCAACATATGTCCTTTGGGAGTTGTGCTGATTTGCACCAATGGTATATCTGGTATCCCAGGATAGGATGGTGTTATTTAAAATCTCCTAGACAATCCACTTATGCAAGAAAAAATAAGAAAATAAATAAATAAATAAATAAATATGTAACTCCAGAGACCATGTGTCATTTAAGCATTTGTTCTTCCTGTTTCCTACGAGAACTTTTCTTGTCTTTATGGCTGAAAGAAAGAAAATGCAGTCCCTAGTCAGAACTTCAAACAATTCAATATTACACGAGAGAGAACATTCATTCCTCAGCTACATGAGGAAGTACAATCCACACCTGAAATAGATGTATGGTACTACTAGTCTGTAGGTAATAGCAGAAACGGTGTACTGTCGAAGAAATTCCAAGTGGCTGGGAATTCAGAGCTGGAGAGAATGTGTGTGGGACCAAAGGTTGAGAACTCACACAGGTGATGAGGACTTCTATCTTCAAGCTTTACTGGGCAACAGAAGGACAAGAAAATATCTTTTTTTTGTAAAATAAGAAAGTTTCACGGGCCTGGTTGTAATTTTACTGACTGTATCTACCATGGTAGTACTTCATTTACCAGTGTAGACCAACCAAGAAAGCTTTCATTATACTCCTCATTTCATCTTTTTGAGCAATGGGGTGTCTGTTTGTCAATTGCAGTAGCAGACATTCTTTACATGGACCTGCAGACAGGCTGTGTCTCAGAATAAGTTAAAGGGGAGCAAGTCTTTAAACAAGTTCTGGTGATTCAAGGTTTCCTCCCATTTGTTACATTTTTTTAATTCCCTTCCCCCCCAAGAAAAATACAAAACTGTAATTATTTATATTACGAACAAGCTCAAATCAAGGTTCTCATTCTCCCAAGCAGTACACAGTCATACAGTAAGACTCAGCTTTCATCCTGAGAAGTTTTCAGTGGAAAGAAGAAAGACATAAAAAGAAAAGAAGAAAAAGATAGACCGCACATGAAAAACATGAATAATATAATAATAATTTGGTAGGTGATTTCTGTGTCCTAGGCAACACACAAAGTCAGTAGCAAAGGCAAGGAATTATCTTAGGTCTTCCACATATCACCCAAAACCTTTGCCTACCCCCACCCTAATTACCCAGTGTCCTGCAATCACATGCAGTACCTACTATGTCACATATCGCAGCACACATTACAGTGAAGTGGAAAATTCTCCCCTTGGTCTGTCAAGCATAAACTTAGAAAATGTGCCTGTAACAAGGTTCTAAAGGCTTTTAAAGCATTGAAGAGCCTGTCTGCTAAGGATGTGTAAAGGTCACAATACCAGGAGCTGCTCTTGAAGGAGAGACATTTGTCTACGTGACTTTGACGACAAACAGCATCCAGCTATGCTGTGTAACAGGTGTAAAAGACTTACACTGACATTTCTCTTCCTACAGTACAGGGGCACCACTTGCAAATGTAATCTAGAAGAATCCAATAAAATTCAGTGACACGAGTCATGATTAGTGTGACAATCCAGCCTGCAGGATAACAATAAATAATGCAAAGAAGATGCAAATGTACTGCATTTTAACAAGTAGTGACACAACCCTATTGAAAATACCTGCACCATCTAGAAAATGAGGGGGGATTTCTTTCATGGGAGGAGTCTTCACGTTTAAAATGATTGTGTATAAATATAATCATCTAAGCTTATCTTTGACCTGATGCTTTCAGTTTGATATGATGTGACCCGAATTTCTGCCCTGATGTAACTCTCTTATCTAGTCCTCATCCAAGCAGTCTCATGGGCAGCTGTTCTTATGCTTTGAATGCAATAAGCTATTCCTTGCTTTTCAGGGGGAAAAAAGGCACAATAAGGTACAAAAGTCCCACAAAATAATACTTTTTATGTCAAGGGCAGGGTGATATTCAGGTACCCCAAAAGTAAAATTAAGCTGCAGCTCTAGGAGGAATAAAAAACCCTAAACCAGGAGTGGTTCCACAAAAATAAATAAATAAAGGATAGGAATTGATTAAAGGAGGGGAAAAAATGTGGGGAAAAATAAGAGACTTTTTAAAGAGAAAAATGGCTTTCAGGTTATCTTGTTTATGTCAGACTTCAACTTTTCTTGACAGTATGTGCTGACCTGGATTGTTGAGGGAGATCTCAGCATGATGAAATCATTGGAAGTCAGATTATGGTCATGGTGACCTTGTGCCTATTTTGTTAGTGTTAAGAAAGAAAGTGGAATTGCAAACCTAATTTGAACCTAAATTGAACCTAATTTCATTCACTTCCTCCAAAAGCCCTCCAACTGTGCGGTGTTATTGACTATTCATCCTGTGACTGGGCAGTGGTAGCTGATATCTCTTAACCTTCGTATCATCAAGAGATGATATCTTCATCTCTTATCTCTGAAAAAAACAGCTTACCAAAGTATATATTTTTCATTCCATGTTATTAATGTTTTACTTTCCATTTTCTGAGCACTTTACAAACTGTCTGCATACTCCTGTCCCATGTCTTCTTCTTGGTACACTGACTCTTCAGACATGCTCTGGAAGGTGGGCACACTCTAGAGATGTCCTCCAGTGCTGCCTGGATTTGAGATTGGAGGCTCACTAACTGCCTGGACTGTGGGTCTAGTCGTGTGGGTGTTCAAACAGATGGCTGCAGAAGGGACTGGAAACATATCCTTTAATGTCCACATGAAAGATGTCTGGATGATAGTAGCTTGACAGCATTGTGTTAGTAAGGTGCCCTACTATGTCACACCTTCCTGACAGCAGACATGCCTGTTCTCTCCAAACTAATTTTTCTTTAAGTTTTCATCACATTTTAAATGAGGACTTATTTTCCACATAGTTACTGAGCTTCTAGGCAGATTTTTAATTTCTTGCCTTAGTTATGCTGGGTCAAAATCATACTCTGAGATTTACTGTGCAAGTATTTTCATGAAAGGGGCTGTACAGTTTGAATGGTTAAGACCTCTTTTCATATATATGTGTCATCTAAGCCAGTAAAGGCCCAAACCTAGGAAATTAGGATTACCTCAAAAGCAAAACTGCTCACTCCTTTGTAGATATTAAGCAGATCAACTGCTGTAAAACACTCTAAAGTACACATTGACAAAGTTCATACTAATACATAAGACTTGAAGCTACCATATTCTGACCAAGCTTGCAAGGAATAATTCACTTCTATGAAATTCAACTATTCTGAAAATAGTGAACATATTCATGCTATTATTAGAAACAGTTCCTGACTTCTGTTACCTCCTGAATCACACCCTGGTGTTTATGGGGAGAGCTGGGCTGGGCCAAAACCAAAACAGGACAAAACTCTTCAGAAATTCAGTGGAGATGGTTAATTTCTGGTGCCTGAGACCATATCTCGTATCTGACTGTGGTCAGGTGCTGTACCTGTCCATATCCTCACTATAAAGAACTTCTTCCCTTCTAAATGGTATCTGTATCCCCGCAGCTGACTGGGAACAGCTGCTTTTTTGTACTAACTCCAAAACTATGACTAAGAATTGTTTGGAGAACTGACAACAGAGGTAAGATTCTTGTGTGCAGCCTAGTCATGTTTCTTAGAAGACTCTCACAGTGACTTCAAATAAAGGTCATGACATTCAGCAGAAGGATAGGACCAATATCTGGATGACACTAAAGAATCCAGTATGGACTTGGCTGGACCTGGAAAGGGATCCCATCTGCTACAAGTTTCTATACCTTAGACCCAGGAGATAAAGATATTTTACAGAATAAAGAAAGGAAGGGACCATTCTCCAGTTGTGAAGCCAAGTGACAAGGCCTAGCCACACTCACTCTACATATCAGCTGGCCACCACTCTTCTTCACTCATATGAGATTTTGTGTTTCAAGAAATAATTATTCAGTGTGTACATATGTGTTTTTGCATGCTTTCCTTCAAATTCACTGAAACAAAATGAAGGTTGTGCTACAGCCCCTCAGAATGATTCAGCAAACCTTTGCTGAAGTATCCAGTGTCAGTAGGTCTTCTTCTTCCATGTCAAGTGTCTAGATCACCTGTGCACTCTAGTTTACTAACTTTCAGATAGTCAAATATGTTGAGAAGTAGTCTACCTAACATCTCCTGAGTCGCTCTGTAGTGATTGTTTTCTTTATGATTTTACATGATTCTGACAGTCAGAAAGTCCTCTGGTCAATTCTGAGGAATACTCATTTTACATTGTTTGCAAGAAGACTGATTAGGCAATCCTAGCATAGAAAATTTTCTTTTGAATTCAAAACAACATGGTGCCTAATTTGTTGAGTGTTACCCATGCCTCAATACAAAGCTTTCCCTTGCAGAGAAGTGTAACCTTGACCCTAACCCTATCCGTCTGAATTCAGATGGATGAAATACAAATATGTTCACCAATGAAATTATATTCAGGATTATTTACATATATGTTTGTTTATCCGGGGTGGGGAGTGTGTATGGTAACTTCTTTTTCCCTCTCAGGGCTGTTTATCCTGTTATTTCTAAAGGTTGCCTGACTCAAGGTGGTGGCCAAGAGGAATTAACATGAGATTAGGTTGTATTGTCAGGATGTCTTGTTGAAGTCATAGCAGAATTTCCAGTGAGACTTCTCTTAAGGATGTTGATAACTCTGTTGATTAATTAAACAATTAAACAATTAAAACGATTGGGTGTGGGTTGTTCTGTCATTCAAACACTGCAAAGCGAATGAAGAACTTGATAACGGAACTTGTCTCAATTCCTTCTTCCTTGGTTTTGAAAGGTCCAGGCCCTCTTTCTATGAAATAATAAATTTGCACAAATCTACTGTTTGTTTTTCTTCTTCTGAAATTTACAGACCTTGTGGCCATGCACTCATTGGTTTAAATGGAACCACAATTTCACCCCTAGTTCAACATTTACCCTTGTTGCCTGAAATATGAGTAAAGTGGCTCTTGATTTGAAGAGCAAAGTACTTCACAGACATCTCACTACTTAAGGTCTTTCTTTTAAATGTGTATGACTACAGTAGGGCTATAAAAGGAATGCCAGGACTAAGTGCAAAAGCCATTGCGACCTGAGGAAGGCTTTAAGCTGTAAGTCTGTCCTCTCTCATTAGTCATAGAAAGATCCAAGCCTCACATGTGGGCACCCTCCTACATAGCATTTGCCCTTCCCATTGAGAATTTCACAGTAAGGTATTTCTGTACATGCCTACATTGGATTTATGGCCCCTGTTTATTTACTTTGTGGAAGCCAACTTCTTTTAGAGCCTTGCCAAAAATAGCATATTCTAAGCTATTGTATTGAAAGTGGAATTACAAATGAGTTGCACACCTGCCTTATAGGGAAACTATATGAGACTAAACTAGGAGACAGTTTTAAAGAAAGCCAACATCTCCAATATCTCAAGATCTGTGTGATCTATGAATTTGCCCTGTTTTCTGAAAACAGCAACACCTTACCCCTCCATCATCATCATCATGAATAAGCAACAGGCTGTGGGAAGGAATGTCAGGCTCTAATTCATGCTGTTTTGATTTGTTTTGTTTTACTTTAAAAGTCCCTTTGATATTTTTTATACCATCAGACAGCAGCCAGCTCTTTTTTTTATATCCTTTTTTTTTTTTTTTTAACTTCTTCCCTCTGGACATGTAGGATATTAATATTATCCCTGTAACAAGCAGCAGAAGGAATGAAACATCTAGGTAAATACTGCAAGTGAGATTAAAACTCTCTAGCTTTCTGAAGTAACCCTGTGACACAGTGTTTCTAGTGAATTAAACCAAATGTACAAGTATTTAACGACTAATCCTTTTAAGTATTTTAATGCCCCAATGAAGATTTCTTATAGGGAGAGGCAAAGCATATGTGGTTTCCGTTAGAGTCTGCCTGCAGGCAGAGGATTGAGCAGATTGGCTTTTTTATTTTCCCTCTCCCCCCTCTTTTTAATTAATTAATATTTCCCTTCTTTTGTGCTTTGTGTGTGTGTGTGTGCTTTTTTTTAATTTTTTTGGCGGGCGGGCGAGCAGCACGTGGGTGAGGGTGCTGAATGGACAGCTCCCGGCGGTGGGGGACTCACCCCGGCGGCCCCCCGGAGCCGGGGGAGGGAAGGGGGGAGAAGGGAAGGGGGGGGGGGGGAGAGAGCGTCCAAATTGCAGCCTGCTTCTTGCTGCGAGAAAGAAGAGGGATACCAAACAGGTTTACTTCCTCCCTTGGGTTACTACAAACAGCTAACTTAGCTCAGGGGGCTCTTTGAAGACAAGAAAGTAACTTTTCATTTTAGAAACCCATCCTGAAGGGCAGCAGGTATTAAGCTGATAACATTCCATGTATGTATCTAAAAATATGTATGAAAAAAAATGTATACACACACATACGTATGGCTTCTTTTGATGTTATAGAACTTCCTAGCCATAGGGAATAATATTTTCTCTTCTATTAATAGCCAGGCCAGTGTCATGCACTGCAGGGAGAAAAATCAATGCTCATAGCTATAAACAAAATTGATCTTCTGTTTAAGCTAATCTTTAAGGGTTGCAAATTTAGGGTCAGGGTTAAGGTTACATAGAAAGCAAATGTTCAGATTTCCAACTGAGGAAAATGTATCAATTTTTTATGCACTTTTGATGCACAATAACCATAATGATAATTAGGGGAAATATATGTGCAGGTGCAAAGTCCACACCAGGCACTTGCATATATGCAGGCAGATGAGATAGATAACAGGGTTTCGGCACTTCCTATTTGTGTGAAGAGGAATTGAAAATATGTTTCTATATATCAAAAAGGTAGACCAGAGGTTCAACTGATGCAAATAGGAGGTGAACCAATGACATTAACACAGATATGTCAATTTATCTAAAATGATGTTATGTAATAGCTGCGTTAAGGATTGCAAAATTTCTCTCTTTCGTTATCATACATACATATAAATGTGTTTTTCATTTCTGTGCATGTGGCATGAATGTAGAGAGAAGAAGATACAGAGGTTTTTATTATAGTTACAGATTTGTTTCATTAAGGAAATGCAAAGATATACTTTATTTAAATAACCTGATCATTGTTAGAAATAGCAATGAGGAGTCTACTTACAAGAAATAATATCTTCACTTGATCATCATTTAATACATGACCCATGTCTCTTTGCTCAACAAATATACAAACTAAAATTATACCTAGGTTTTTGCTAACTTGAATACCAGTTGATGTTTTTATCCTGAATGAATGTCACTTACTGGTGATAAATGCACTTCTCTGTTGTTTTATATTTGGTTGGTTGGATGATTGTTTTTGTTTTGTTTTGTTTTGTTTTGTTTTTTCTGCTATACTCAGAAAAATATTTAAACATTTGTTTCAGCTAAGCACTTTGCTGAATGGGGTCAGTCAGCTATAGCTCGTTGTCTCTAAACAACTCAAAACATTGTAGTTCAATGCAGTCATTTTATCGCACAATCAAAAATTGTTGATTGTCCATGTTTCATTCACTGGTCTGCAAATAATCATTTCCAAACAGTCAGGCAATATGAATGGAGGGAAATTGCTTCTGAAATTCACACTTTAAGTCACAGTTTAGACACTGATTAATTAGGCTGTTCATAGTGCTGATACATATATATATTTCTCTGTAATAGTATACAGGAGGCAGGGAGGGAGGCAGGGAGGGAGGCAGGGAGGGAGACAGGGAGGGAGGGAGGGAGGTAAGGAGAGGAAGGAAGGAAGGAAGGGAGGAAGGAAGGAAGGAAGGAAGGAAGGAAGGAAGGAAGGAAGGAAGGAAGGAAGGAAGGAAATGGATTGTTTCTTATAGTTGACTAAAATATATTTTTTTAAAAAATCATCTGTCATAATATGGAACTAACATTTTTAACTCTTTTGACGCATTTTCTAGGTGAACATTATTACATTCTTATTGTCTCTTTTCTTCTTATATTTCAGGCACAATACAAATCCAAATACTTGTTTAAGCCATTTTCCACAGTCCATTGAATTCCAGAAAAATAATTCCATTGACTTGGATGATCTTTGGATCGGGTCCCTCATGCAAGAGAGCACTAGTCTTTTACTGCCTGACCCTTCCACCTTCACTAGCGTGCTCAGGCCCACAAAGGTCAGAGAGACAACTGGCTTATGCAGGGATTACTGACCTGAGTCAAGCTTGCAGAATGGAGCTCACAATGGGCTATATCAGTACATTCATTATCAATCCTCCATTAGCTATTTTGAGGGTACAAATAATGCCTCCTCTACCAGAAATACCATTCCAGAATCAGATCTTGCAGACAAGATCTTATTTCCAGAAATAAATAAATTAAAATTAAATCTCTTTTTCCAAATGAATTTTAATGCCCAATTTTAAAGTAACAGAAATCCCAAAATCTCCTGATTTTATGCATGAGCTATTATGATCAATTGGGAAATTAAAATATGTTTTTAAAGCATAAATACCTATTCCCTTGGTGGAATCCTATGTCTCTGAAGTAGCTGGCTTCAGTTTTGGGGATACATCTAATGCATTTTAATAGCAAATGCCTGAATACTCAACCAATAAAAAATATATACTGACTTTTTTGCAGCTACTCGGGATTCTTGGGTCAATACAAGTCCCATTTTCAAATATGTTAACAAATATATGTGTTCAGTACAAATTATATGTTACTTAACCTAAATACAGATTTATTTGAGCTATTCAGAGCAATTCCAGGCTCTTGAGGAAAGAATCTCTTTAAAATATTAATACTGTTACACCTAATTTTAAAGTGTTAAGGCTACAAATTAACTGTAAGGAGTAAAATAAATCCCTGAAAATTTATACCCACACAGGAACCCAGGTGGGGGAAAAGCTATCAATACGTGACTCGTGACCTGAGGACACAGATGTCATCCTTACATTTGAATTTGCTCTTTTAAGTTTGTGACATAACCTTAATGTTATTTAAACATATAGTTGAGCTGTGTGTTTAATTAGGTAAGGAAACTTGCTCACTCTTACTGCCAATGCATAAGTATATGAGCACAGTGGAGTACACTCAATAATCCAAAGAACCTGACACTGTATTATTTATTGGAATGTCTGCATTAATTATGGATGATTCTAATATGAGGTGCATATTTAATACATCACAGTCTACAGATGTTTTCATTCTCCACTACCAGAGAAAAGTTTTATGGTAAGATTTTGCCTCAAATATCGAAAGGCATCCAGAAAATAATATGGATAATTATCACGTTAGCCAGTCTGTAAGCAGAAGCATTTCTAAAGGCCTAGTTTAGCTGGTTACATGGAGGAGAGTTTGGTTTAAAATTGCCTGTGGGCTAAGACTGGCAAGATACACACATACAAAAGGTTTAATTAGATGCACTAGTTAATTGGTAGATTTTGAGTTTCATCATCAGAATTTTCTCCTGAATGGCAAAATATATGATTTTGATGACAGTTGCCACTGAAGTTTGATGGATTGGTACAAAATCCCTGTCACATGGGTCTTTCCTTTTGCTTTTATGGAGTATGGATACAATACTATACCAATGAGCAGGAGTATCCCAGACATTTTCTTATAGTGCTTTCCATAAAAGTAAGCTTTGTAACTTTTCTTCAGTAGCAAGTTTAAAAAAGAAGCAGTGAAAGTGTCTTACGTATTTCATTGAAAGTGGAATATTTTAAGGAAAGTACAGACATCACAATTCACCAAAGCCAAGTGGGAGTGGCAAGGAAGGATAGTTCTTCAAATTATATTTTTTCCACTGTTCCATCCTGGTCCTCAGGAATACCCCTGTTGAAATGCATAAACTTTTCCAAAAAGTATTGAACCTAGAAAGGCTAGGCTGGATGGGGCTTTGGACAGCCTGGGCTTTGGGCAGGGGTTGTATCCATGGCAGGGGGTTGGAATCAGATGGGCTTTAAGGTCCCTGCCAACCCAAACCATTCTGTGATCTTATGATTCTATGACTAGGTTCAAATCTCCATATCACAAAAAGTGGAGAAAGAATATGTGACAAGTACACTGTTAATGTTCGAGTCACATTTGGAGGCTTTTCACCATAGTGTGGTTTTCCAGAATCAGGATTCATTTTGCTCTACTGTGAAATTGCCAACGTCATCTCATTTCATGAGCAGAGATGGTTACGTCTCTGTTTCCTTTTAACAGTTTCTCAGTGTGACACTAACAGTGAAAATAACTTTCAGCACTAATATTGTAGAAGAATTCTTAGATGAAACAGTTAGAAAGTATGATCAGAGTGAGAAAACACATGGTCACAACCTAAAAAAAAAAAAGAAAAAAAAGAAATTATATCACAAAGAAAAGTTTTAAGGAAGTGTCCTTTCCCAAAATTTAAAAGCAGAGTTGAAAAGCATTAATTGCTTACAAGAAAAGAGGAAATGACTGGAAAGATACTGATGTGAAGGTAAGGCTCTCACATTGAAAATCAATTAGAGTCTAGATAGGTGTGTGATTAAAACTAAATATTCCCTTTCAGCAAAACGGCAAAACATACAGAATATGAGAAATTTAACAAATCATTAGATAGGCAGCAAAAAGAGAGAGATTATTAAAGGATTATCCCAAATTATCCTGATTCCGTTATGCACAAGAGTAAATTCAGATAGCCACAACCTTCAGATAGCCACAAAATCATAAACAGATTTAAGGGTGAAAAAAGGTGACCTACATGAGTGAGACAAATCAGGTAGAGAGAAAAGAGGTCTGTGAAGATTACTTAATGAACAGAAGAAAGTGTAAGAAATGTGAGAGCAGCCAAGTTGAGGAATGGAAGGATTGCACAACAGAGCAAGATAAATAAAGTAATAGGACATTCTTCAAGTACAGAAGAGGTCAATGGAAAATAAAAAAGGCCTCTAAGAGATGGCAGGAGCAATTGACAGAATAAGTAGCTTTTTCTTTCAAGACAAAACTAGAAGGAGAGAGGGGGTTTTTATATTGTCTCAGTGTTTGCAGAAGTGGCAAGAGGACAGCTGCCACAGCCAGTCATCATGTTCCCCCTAAGGGAAGTGGTAGAGATGCTGAAAGAAATTAGGAACGTGGCAGTAAAAAGGCACTGGCAAAAGTGCAGTGTTGTGTGAGGTTTGGAAGGGGGAAAATCCCAAAAGGGAAAGAGAGGAACCAGGCTGGCTTTCCTGATGCAGGTGCCTAAAGGAGAGGGAGAAAAGACAGAGAGACAGCTTGAAAACACATCACTGGAGATAAAATAAATGCCTTACAGCAGGAGCGTGTGAAAGACCCAGATAAACCAGAGGCTATTGTCAAGGAGGACCAGGTGGAGATGCCTCCATGGAGCAGGTACAGCCTAGGAGCCATGTAAGACAGGGCCATATGCAGCCTCCCTATTAGTATCTCCACCCCTCTACAATCCTGAGCCAAGAGAAGTTGTTTTCTTGGGCTCTGGCTGGAGAGCTAAGACAGATGGAATGGGACACTCAGCAGCTCAGGAAGCTGCAGAGAAACAGGAAAGCGAGAAAATGAGAAGGTTGCAAGATCAGTTGAGTGGAGAAGATAACCACAAGGAGCAGGCCCATGTAGGAAGTAACTCTTCCTACACAGAAGCCACAACTCTGTCATTATGGAGTCGAATACTTGAGGGAGAAAGCAAGGAAGTCACTTCACCAAGATATGTCACAAGAAGTAACAGGGCATAGACAAGAACTATGAGGCTCACAGCCCTCTTTGGCCAGCAGTATGCAGCAGCCTGCAGAGGAGAAAGACACTAAGGAAGATGAGGACAGTAGGAGATAAACCAGAAAAAGAGGGGAAGATGGTATCTCAGTGACAGATAATGGATGGGTCCCCCCCCATTAAAAGTTCAGGTTGCCTAAAAAGTCACGTTGCAATGTAGTGTCCACAAGCTCTAACCTTCTGATCCTTGCAGAGTGGTATGAATGGCATTCACTCCAAATGAGCATTGGTCTAGTTTTCTGCAAGGCAATATTGATTAACAATAGCTCCTTTGAAACCATCTCCCTTCTCCCTTTCCCACCGACTGTGAGTGATGCCAAGCAATTGGTTAGAAATACAACTACCTTTGAGTCTTCATGAAAGACTCAGCAAGAAGGAAGTCTTGCTGCCATCAAAGAAATGACTGGAGACACCAGTTATCCCCTTTAATTTTCAACTAATATATTCACAGCATTTTAATTGCTTGCAAATGCTTTTTCTCTATCCCATTATGTTGCCTTTTGGCTGTTGTGGTGAGGCAGAATACAAATTTGCAAGCAGGAGGAAATATGGTAGTGGGCATGAAAGAGGTTCACTGCATTCAGAGGGAAGGGGAACGAGCAGGTTTCTGCAGCAGCCCAGGACTGGACATCTCTGGTTCTGCAGCTGAGTTGAAGAAACCCCCTCCAAGATTCCCCCCACTCATTGCTCACAAGAACAGCCTGTGAAATCCTGTGTCAAATCTTTATTTCCCTGCTTGGAGGAGAAAAAGCAATACATAGCTATAATTTGTAAATTCAAAATAATTATTCTTAAAGAGAAACAAGTGAAAAAATCCATACTCAACCCCTCAAAAGCTCTCTCTGTGGTCTTTTCCCCCCACTGAGAGTTTATTGGGTTTATTTATTTAGTAGAGGGTTTGTCTCTCTCTGGATGAGTAGAAAGGTAGCACACAGACAGGTAAGAAGTGTGCCTGGAGATGGAGGTGGGCAGTCTGTGTGTGCATGTGGGAGTGGCTTCTCCCAAAGTTTTCCATGCATGTGAGGTTCAGGGGAGGGAAGTGGGGTTATGATGCTCGGAGGGGCATGTTCAGGTTTATCCCCTCTGCTAGACATGAGTGACAATTCATTGAGCTGGGGGAGCAGAAGAACCAGAAAAAGCCTTAATTGGGGGATGAGACAAAGGACTGAAAACAACAGATATGCAAACAATGAAAACAATGAGCAGGAGCACAGTGACACACACACACACACACACACACACCAAAAAAAAAAAAAAAAAAAACAAAAAAAAAAAACTCCGGGTGGCTTCTTTTGTTTTAGGCCAGCCTAGTGTGTCCAAAGCTCACAACCCGCAGACTTCAGGCTCTGCAGAAGACAAAAGGAAGGAAATATATATTATTAGCAAAGAGTCCTTGGTGGTCAGTGAAGGAGGACATCTGTGGGTCCTTCACAGGAAAAAAAAAAAAAAAAAAAGAAAGAAAGACATCACAGAGGATGAACCCTGCTCCAGAGATGTCCTGGCTCTGCTGGCCTCCAGCTCCCTGTGAAGACCTGTACTGCTCTCCAGTCTCCTTCAGGCACAGAAAAACCCAGAAAAAGTCATCAGAAATTTAGTTCCAACAAGGACCTAGCTTTGGTAGACTCATGATAGAAGGTTCTTAATTTGGAAAATAATAATAATAATAATAATAATAAAAATAATACTGGGCAACCAGCAGAATACAGTGGCTAAGAGAGAAAGGAAAAAAAAAATGCAATTTGGAGTTTCTAAATGCTGGGGAACACTTTCAGGTCAAACACGATGTGAGTGAGCTCTGTGAGTCCAGGGAGCTGCTCTCATACAGCAGCCAGACAACAGTCCCAGACTGTCCCTGCAGCAGCACCAGCAGCTTTGCACACTTCAGTGAACTACCAGGGAAACTGAGCTCATCCCAGAGGGAAGCCTATTTTTTTATTCCAGTATGCCTTCCTTTTTATCAGACACCTCCAAAAAAGAACAAATAATAATAATAATAATAATAATAATAATAATAATAACAAAACACCTGTTGTAAACTAGAAACAGAAGCAAACTTTGAATGGGGGATAAACAACGTGCCCAGGCACAACAAAACTCAACAAGGAGTCTGTCTGCTCTGACCAGGAGCTTATGGCGCTGGTTGGACAACCAGAGAGATCCCAATTAACTTTCTTGAAAGAATTTCTTCGGGAGCAATTAATAAGTGCTTTGCAGTTTCACTCATGTTATTAATTGGACTGGGGGGAATTAGGAGCGCAAACGGTCTATATGATTTTTAGGGTCTGTAAGCGAAGCTAACAGATGGAACTGACCAGTAAAGTGCATCTGGCAAGCCGGGTTTCTTATAAACTTTCCTCCAAACAAAACCATTTCTCTGGCTTTGTTGTTTGAAGCGAAGTTGGGCTCCGAGCTGCCTGGTGCTGCGGCTGTCAGTCTGTCCGGGCGGCTGTGCCTGGGGAGGGGGAAGGGGCCGGCCGGGGGCGATCTCTTGAAGCGGATCTCCTGCAGAGGGGTGATCTGCTGGCAGCTCGGGAAGGCATCAGTCCCTGTCCGTGTCCTCCGGCTCAGGTGCGGGCTGACAAACTCACCAAGGCACCCGCAGGATTCAAGAGAAGAGAACTGAGCCAACACCCTGTCCCCACCTCTCCCGTAGTTTCCCACCCCCTAAAATAATAATAGGAATTGAATAGGCAGCCGAGGTGTCCTGTGGAGGTGACTTGATGACATCGTTACTGCCCCGAAGAGGTGGGAAATCACTGCAGGGGCTGCTCTGCCTCCCCTGCCCCAGTGGCCCTATTCGTATCCCCTTCTCCCTTGCGTCCCCGTTCATGCTGAGCTGGCCTCGCCTTGGCAAGACCAGGGAAAATCCCCCCCCACCCCAAAAGAAAAAAAATGATGACGGGACTAAAGGAGAATATAACCTGTTGGGAGGAATTAACCTAGCAGGGAGGTGAGGTTTTCCTGCTCTGTGGGATGGGGTTTGCCCTTCTCTAAGGGACGGGACACTCTCGCTCCAACAGGAGGGTGTGCTCAAGGGGCCTGCACCCCTTTGGTGGGAGACTAACCCGTCCAGCTCCAGCCTGCTGTGGTTGCTCAAGCTGTGCTCACCAGGCTCCCAAAAGTGTGCTGGAGTTTGCTGATCGAGATCTTGAAGGGTTCAAACAGAACCTAAATTTGGAAGAGTTCATAGAATTTTCGTTAGCCACATTAGAGCAATCACTGTAGGAAATCCAACTTAAGAGAAAAAAAAAAAACCTTCCTTCCTTCCTTCCTTCCTTCCTTCCTTCCTTCCTTCCTTCCTTCCTTCCTTCCTTCC
>CM021699.1:112823986-112831486 GCA_011074415.1 Stictonetta naevosa
ACTTCCTTCCTTCCTTCCTTCCTTCCTTCCTTCCTTCCTTCCTTCCTTCCTTCCTTCCTTCCTTATTTCTCGTTCCCCTCCTATAGCTCTTTCTGCACCAAGAAAGGTGTGTGTTGGGGGGGGGACACACAACTCTGTCTAGATGAGCTCGCTCGCACAGCGCTGTAGAGGTAGAATGTGTTTGCTGCTGACCCCTGTGCACGCCTGGATAATCGCACTTTTTTATTTCAGACAATGCATTTCAATTCCAGTCGTGTGCCTTTGTCCATTTGTATAAAGAAAAAAAGACTGAATGACAGGTCCTGTTAGCCTGCATGAACAGATACCAATAAACCCTCCAAAAACCTGGACCTTAAAAAAAAAAAAAAAAAAAAGAGGAAAAAAAAGAGGAAGGAGAGAGAGAGAGAGCCACATGTCTATTTGCCTGCGGCTTATTATTAAGACACCTTCGCTGCTCAAACACTTTAAAGCCAACCAAATTAAATGGCAATTAAAAGCAAGTTACACCCTCTCCTATTTCCAGACTTATCATTTGTGGAAGCTAGCCATCAGCGGAGCCACCCCGGCGGGAAATGCCATTTGGGCTGGCATCTTCTCGGGGGGCGTGTGGCTTCCCCTTAGCTTCGCCTGGGCGCGGGCGGCCCCTCCGGGCGACCCCCGTGCAGTCATCCGGAGAGCCCCTACCGGGGGCAGGAGCACAGGCACAGGGTTGCGAAGGCAGGGGTCTGATCCCCGCCTGGAAACTCCTTGGACCGGTGTCATTAAATAAATAAGGAACGTAACCCCTCAGCTGTGCGACCCAGCCTCCGTGCAGTCCCACTAGTAAAATATATCAGCACTGAGAATATCGAAGGGAAAACAGCTATCAAGGGGCTTTAGCATGTGCGTTTCCTTCTTTATTTTTTTTTCTTTCTCATAAAAAGATAAATTTAATTCCGTCGATCTATATGTATTTTATGTATAATTCCATATAACATGTCACTGCAGTGATACTTTGTGGTCTCACCCTAGTTTTATGTTTTGAAATTGCTATTTAAAGAAGCCTGAAAGATAGCATATTAGGCAGCTGTAAAAGCAGGTTGGAGTGTGGGGTGGACTTGAATTCGATGTAAATGTAAGGGTGAAAAAAAAAAAAAAAAAAAAAAACATAGTTTTCATTTAGAAAAAAATACAGTTAAACAGACACACATACAAATGTGCAATCTTAGATTCTGGTCAATATTTAAAAGCAGTATAATCAACAGGAAGGAGCACTTACCTATTGAATAGGACGGTTTAATAATATATATTAATATATATTAGCTTTATGTCTTCCCAATAAAATGTACACAAAATACCCCCTTCGATCAGATTAGCTCCCATATTAGCCTGGGTAAGAAAAAGCATTCTAAAGAGTGGAGGAAAAATGTATAAAAATGTTGAAAGAACCTACAGTTCCTTATTAGGCGAAGATACAATATTTATTCCTTGTCTCCTGGGATGAAGCTCCTCTATCTATTGTCCTCCCAGTTCTCAGTGCTGATGCTTAATTTTCAAAACTTCTATATTACCAAGGGACCTACGACATCAGCCAAAGAAATACCCAGCAAGTACAAAATCTGATCCAGGGAGCAGCTTTTGTGCAGAGGGAAAATTTTGTTCCTACAGGTTTTTAAGGAGGTGCATGGAAAAGCGAGAGATCTGATCTATGCAGATACATTGCAAATTCTCTCTGTCTGTAGAGATTTTTTCTAAAAAAAAAAACAAAAAAAAAAGTGGGGAAATACATGAACTTTGGATTTTTCAAATTTTTATTTTATTTTATTTTTTAATTTGGAGAGGGGAATTTTATCCAGACCTTTTTTTTTTTTTTTTTTCCCTCTCTTTTTTTCGGAGAACCAAAAAATGTCAACTACCTTTCCAGGTCTCGTCCACGATGCAGAGGTATTTTGTGTGTGTGAGTGTGTGTGTGTGTGTGCGCGTGTGTGTGGATGTGTGTGCGTGTGTGTGCATATGTGTGTGTGTATGTGCCTGTGTGGTTGTTTCCATTTTTTTAAATCCATATTGGACCGTTACATTTAATTATAATCCAGCTTCAGAGATAACTTAAAGAAGTATAGAGAGAAAATTCGTTATGACATCTGTCGCCAGAAAGGGCAACTCATTACCACGTTAAAACCGTTGCCAGAACGAAAATCAGAATAATACCCCTAATAATATAATGAAGTGGAGAGAAATCACCACCAGCTCGCCAGGAATGGGGAGTTCTCGCTAAAAAACAGGACTCCCCTTTTCTTTCGAAACGCAGGAAAAGGAGGAGGGGGGGGGGAATTTTGGATCTGATTCGTTATTTAAAAAAGAAAGAAAAATAGGGGTTCAAAAAAAAAAAAAAAGAAGGGAAGGAAGGAAGAAAGAAAGGCAAGCAGGCGGCAAAGCTTTCTCAATGTGTAACGCTGTAACATAGGGACGGGACTTGTGTGTATTCTCGGTAGTTTCCTCTGTTTGATGAGTTTTTGTGTCAGCCCCAGATATTACAGCTGTGATCAGGAGGTGGATGGATAGATAGATGAATGGATGGTCAGATAGATAGATAGATTTTATTTCAGTGCATGGATTCCTTTCGCTTCACGGTATTAAGGGCAGGCTGGGCTGTTTATGATTTTTTGAACAGACCTTTATGGCACCAGCCCAAGGTAGGAAAGGATCTTTTGTTGCTGGGGTTGCAGCTCGCAGGCTTAGACGCTTTTTTAGGGGGAGAAGCTATGCAGGACAGCGTGCTTGGAAGAACCGCACCCGGGGCTTTAAATGACAAACCTCCAGTTTTGGGGTCTTCTTTTCACTTCTTCCTTTCAGATACGTCATGACGGATCAAACAGTTACCGTTTGATGCAGCTTGGATGCCTGGAGTCTGTGGCCAACTCGACCGTCGCCTATTCCTCTTCATCTCCTCTCACTTATTCTACCACGGGCACCGAGTTCGCCTCCCCGTACTTCTCCACTAACCACCAGTACACCCCACTGCATCACCAGTCCTTCCACTACGAGTTCCAACACAGCCACCCGGCAGTCAACCCCGACGCTTACTCCTTGAACTCTCTCCACCACTCCCAGCAATACTACCAGCAGATCCACCATGGGGAACCCACTGATTTTATCAACCTGCACAATGCGCGGGCGCTCAAGTCCTCTTGCTTGGACGAGCAGAGGAGAGAGCTGGGGTGCTTAGATGCTTACCGCCGCCACGACCTGTCTCTTATGAGCCATGGGTCCCAATATGGGATGCATCCAGATCAAAGACTCCTGCCAGGACCAAGCCTCGGGCTTGCAGCCTCGGGAGCAGACGATTTGCAGGTAAATAGCATGCGATCTCCTTTCGAGGCACCTTCTTCTCCCCTCCCCCTGCCCTGGTCCCCCCTCGCCCTCCCCATTTTCCTCTGCTCAGAATAGCTCTCTTGTAGCTCATACAAAGGAGGGAAGATTCATCCCAAACCCGATCCGGAGCCCGTCCCCTCCAGAAGAACAGCAATAAAAATATGAAAAAGCGAGGGGTTTTGCTCGCCAAACAAAAAACTCGCTCCTGCCTTCGGGGGGGGGGCGGGGGGGGAGGTTCATCCGGAGATCTCGGGGTGCGTGTGTCCCTATGTGTTCCTGTCCCTCTGTGCCAGCTCTAACCAAAGGCACCAGCACCAAAAACTAAACCAAACCGAAGACACCTTTCCTCTTTTCCTAAACTTTTCCCTGCTTTCGGTGAACGGAAGCGTTTAAATAACTTGCACCGACACCGCAGGCAAATGTGGTCAGGAAGGGATGGAGCGGGGAAAGAGAAAAAAGGCAGGGCAGAAAAAAAGGTGGCTTTCCGACAAATATACAAAGGCAAACCTTCCGTTGGACTCCGAGGCGTGAAGTAGGGGAGAAATAAAAGGGAGTAAACGTTCGCCAGAAAAGCTCAGTATGATAAAACTCCCTTGCAATATCCGATCTAGACGTTAACAGGGAGGGAGATATAAGCAGATGCAGCTGAATTCATCTATCTACTCATTTAGCTGTTTCCCCTAACCAGCACCTGGACCCATCAAAAATTTCTGTGTATCTTAATCTCAGCTTTATCCGCTCAGAAATCCTTTTCCCTTGAACTAAAAATTCACCTCTAGTAAATCAAGCTGGTACCGAAATGAAAATTGTTTCCAAAATTGCAAACAACGCCCTCCTGTATATAACAGCCATTTCGAAAACTCCCCCAAATCAAGAGCAAACCGTCCTTCTTCCGACCAGCTGAAGAACTAAAGCTTCCCAAACAGCAGAGAGAGACAAATAGGACCGTATTTACTGTACTTACTTTTCCCTCAAATCTCGCTCCCATTCATTAAAAGCTCTCTATGTTGTTCTTTCCAAAAATATGTAGCGGTCAAAGATTCGGGAAAACCCGAAGTTTATAAAATTAAGAAGGTTTATTTTCTTCCCTGGAAAACAAACAAACAAACAAAATCCTAAAACCTCTATTTACATCGGAGGAAAAAAATATATTTTTTTTTAAAGGAGGAAAACAATCCAACAAACCAACAACAAAGAAAGTTATCTTTTATATATCTGACGAGGAAACCCTAACTATTTAAACACGTCTTTCTCCATTAAAATTCACTATATAATTTTATCCTCTCTGGGCATTTTTTGTTTACATTTTTCACAAGGATCTCCTTATGTTACCCTCCTCAAAAAAAAAAAAAAAAAAAAAAATCTGCCATTCACTGCTCAGCCCAACTAAAACCTATTTACTCCTTTTTATAACCACGTCTGCTGCTGATTTTTTTGTATCTGTACAAATTTTTTTTCTTTGGCAGGCACAAAGCCTTGTATTTTTCAAAAGAGGGGATTAGGAACGTTTGCAAGACAGCAGACAATGCCTAAGTCCCGGGCAAAAAAAGCACCATAGTTTATCCAATTTTCGACTTAGTGCCATTCAACTGGTCATTTATGCAATGTCATCCGACCAAACAACATGTTTTCCTTAAAAAAAAAAAAAAAAAATTAAAAAAGAGTTGGTTAAGCTGCTAGAGCTACAATCTTTTTTTGTTTATTTAAAGAAGAAAAAAATAAACAGGATTTCTTTCGAAAATTGTATTTTTTCGATCACACTTTATTTGAAGATAGATAACCTCATTTCCCTAGTCAACGCCTTTGTAGCATATCTTTGCTTTATTTTTCCTCCACCCTCCTTTCCCGAACAGATGAGGGAAGTGTTCTGGGGTATCTAAAAGCTTAAGAAGCGAGAAGTTGAAAATATGAATATTTATCTTTATGAGTTAGCTGATTCAGAATACACTTGGACACTTGAGAATATCACCTTTGGCTTAGTGGGAAGCTTTTTGGTGGCGAACAGAAAGAGGACAGAACACAAATACTTTTAAATCAAAATTATGGTCTAACCAGTCTTCCCCCTTTTTCCCTTAGTCTTTCTTTTTAAAACGTTCATCAGCATATGCCTCATTTCAAATGCAACAAATGTAAATATACTTTTCCCTGCACAGAATTTTAAGTGAATGTCCAATAGTTTCGAGGGCGGTTTAAGTCAGCCTAACAGATGCAAACAGTCTTGGAGCTGGAGTGGCATCTTTCAGTGCCCTAAAAAGATTTTCCATGGGCAACAAAGAAAACTGTCACACCTTTTCCCATCACCGCTTTAATTTATGCTCAGTCGCCAAGTTTTTTTCATATTGATTTCATAATCACTTTAAAGCAGAACACTTAAAATAAAAAAGAGCCTTGAAAAGGAAGGTCTTACAGGGCCATAGCCAATATGGTGAAAGTGGGGGAGAGAGCCAGGACTGTAAAGGTTGTTTTGTAAAGTGGGGTTTTTATTATGCACCGACTCTCTCCGCATTTACTTAACTCTTCACGGGCTGTTGAGTAGGTTAACACCCTTAAAGGCCTCTTTCATGTCCAATACCTCGTTTGTTTGTAGAGGAAAATGCGTCTTTAACACATTTCCACTGGGCAAAGATTTAGGTTTGGTTTGTTGTGTTTTTTTTTAACCCCCAACATAAGGAAAACCCAAAGAAAACCCAACCCTTATAAGTCTTTTATGATTCCAATAAACATATTTATTAAGGAGGGCGAAGATCTCCAAATAATAAGACTTGTAACAGGAGAATAAAGAAGTGAGATCTCTTCGGATGTGCACCAGAAGCCGTAGACAGGCTTTTGGACGGTTCTTCACGCCACACTCACACATGGGTGCCTATGTGTGCGCACACAGATGCATATTTATCCCCACCTATGTGCGGACACACACAGAGAGACCGGGTTCTTCAGTCCCTTTGTTACACTCTTACGACTTTTGTAGCCGACAAAGCCCAGTCGGTCTTCCGTCGTTTATGCTCTTTGTGTGCACACTTTGTAAGTCGCTATATATGTGTCGCTAAACATATATATGAATTTAGCACTGTATATGTATATTAATATACACTTAATATGCAAAAATGTTATATAAAATGTATTTTTGCGACGGTGCGTGCAACTATAGTGTGAACACACTGTTCTTTCAAGAGTACTTGTTTTGTCCCTCTATCCTGCCAACATAACTGCCGATCTACCTCCCCAGTCCAGGAGAAACTCTTTTTTAAATGGAAATGAAAGTGATAATTGCCCTGCATTTGATGGGGTAGGGACAGGCTGCAGGATAGCAGTGCGCTTTCGCCAGACCACTTGAGTTGGATGACAGTAACGTGTTTTTCTAGCTCACCCTAACTATTGTTCCTGAGCGAATCGTGTAACAAAGCAAAAGCTATGTGATCTGTCTGTGGGTTTCTATATCTGATTTCTTTCTTTCCTTTCTTTCCTTTCCCCCCCACCCCCTCATTGCTTAAGAGCTCAGTGGAGGCCCAATGTGGACTTGTACTGAACGGGCAAGGAGGTGTGATAAGAAGAGGTAAGAGGTTACAAATACTTGCGTCTATCAACTTTTGTAAAAGTGAAACCCTCTCTATTTCTCTCTCTTTCCCTGCTCCACTGTTAGGTGTAGTTTGAATTTACTACAGAAATAGTGATAATTTGACGTTTGAGAGAAGTACGTTCAAACTAGCTTAGAGCACTTCATATTTCACAGTCCATTTGCTCTTTATAAGTGATTTGTTCCTCAGTAGCTCTCGGATACTCCGGCTGAATCCAGAGCTTCCTTATCTCCTTTTATCATTCCCCGTTTAACCTGGGGATCCCTGATAGTGAGTTTGAGAAACGTGCTCCCTGGCGCCGGATTTTTAAATCGGCGGATTCATCTCGAGTGGGGAATGAAAGGGTTTTTTTGGAAACGTGGCTTCAATAGCGCTCCAGACCGGTGTGGAACTCGCTTTTGACAGTGTCACTTCGTTTGGTAACCATCTGTCAATGTAAATATCTAAAGTCAAAGCTAGAGGAAAGATTTGGAATTCTTGATAGATACCCATTTCTTCAGCATTTGCGAGATGAGTATTCTGGTTATTTTTATTATCATTTACCTTGAGGAGAAAGAATATCAGTCTAAAGGCC
>CM021699.1:112836486-112873012 GCA_011074415.1 Stictonetta naevosa
CTTTCTTCCTGCAGCCACGCAGGACACAATGCAGGCTCACACATCCCTGCCAGCAACTCACAGCTGTATTCCCAAAGTGCTCATAAGTTCTTCTGGTTTGTGTATAAGAAAGAGGAATGAAAGAGATTTATTTTCTTCTGGCTCTATTGGGGGTTTGGGTTCTATCTTTCACACCAGGAGCTGAGAAAGTGCTCCCGCATCAGTGCCGTTACTTTTGCTGAACTCCTGGGTGACTGAGATTTTAGATCCTTTTCCATCTTGATACAATCTTTAAAGTTAACTTCCTGGACCAATCTCTCTTATTTATACTACTTTGTTCTTGTCTTTGCTTCTCCCAAGGTATTTTTTTTAACGTTTTCTAAACTTAAAATTCTTAACTCTCTTAACAAACTTAAAAGCTGTATGTAGGTAAAAGATGGATCTTAAAAAATGCTGACCATCCCCTCTATCTTTCTGACTCTTCTAGTTTGCATATAGCATATATGTGTATATTAAATTGCTTTGTGCATGCAGACATGTCTGTGTTTCCTTAGCAGAAAAGCTGTAGTGAAGGATATTATCTCAGAATTGTTCATATATATAGGAAGAGCTGGTTTACTTGAGTAGGTACATGATGCAAAGTTTGTACACATCAGTAAATCAAAAAGAGTAACTGGGGAAAGCAGGCAGTACCTACTATTTTTTTCCTGACAAATGTAGATGAGTTTTAGAATTGTGAATATTTAGCTCCCGAGATTAATGACTGGATCATTTGAGGATAATTTGGAGAACATTTTCAATTGCTTACAGACCTTTGGGAACTGAACATTGGATGCTGATAAACCCTATACAATTAACGGCTAGCTTAGGTTTGTACTTTATAGGGAAAAAAAAAAAAAAAAAAAAAAGGTTTACATGTCTTCATTTTGCAACATATTGTACTTTTGTTAGAATTTCATAACTGAGCTGAAAATATAGTATAAGCTGGAGATTCCCACGAACAGCACCTGTAGATATAATAATAGACTAATAAAAAACATAGTACATTATTAATATTTTATATAAGATTAATCAGTAGGCACTCATGCATCGCTTGTGCTTAATAATGTACACAAGCACACACACAAATATATATCCTGGAAAACAAAACAAAACAAAACAAAACAAACATTACTTCTGCACTGTTGGCTCTGGTAAATAATGATGTTTCTTCCCATAACTATATGATATTTATAAGTGAGTATTTTAGAAAAGAGATTACCTCCTCTTGAATTAATATAAAGTACCTGTCTTATTACAGCTGTTATGACTAACAAATAAGAAATGACATTGTAGAGTGTCTGTATCTATTAAAAATACAGACATATTTTTAAAATGTTTGTATTGAAAGTGAAAAAAAATATTTAGTAACATTAACAGATATTTTGTTTATAATAAAGCAATAGTGTTACTTATCATGAAAAGCATGAAACATGAAAATATGGATTTACAATGAGAAAATGCACAAATACTTAACTCTGACAATATTAGGAAGACATATTTCAGCAGATGTTCAAATGTACAACTTAATCAGAATAAATCATTTCACTCTAGAAACCCTATTGTCCTGTTTATCTATATAAAGGGAACCCCAAAATCAAAGCAGACCAAGCTCTCTTTGCCTCATGAGTTATTGGGATTTTCATTGTGTTGACAAGACTGGAGTATGTTGCTCTTGGGTTAGAGCATGTCTCTGTTGTTCTTGCTGCTGTCATCTACAGAACTTGTCATCAACGTGTCTTGGCATTTTGCACTGACTTACTCTATTTGATGGAGAGACAGGAATAAGGAAGGGAAATACTCTCCCAATGTTTGTTGTGACTACCTTCTTCAGTATCACTTAGCCTAACTTTTGTTCATTCTAGGCATGGGAAACAAAACAGAAGTGCATTTCACATAGAGTTGCACTGAGTATGAACCAGCCAGCTACAAAGAAAAGAACTGGGTCCCAGAAGAAAGCTAGCTAGAATTAGCATAGCTTCTCCTTCTTCCTCTCCCTTGGAACACTTGAAATTAAGTTAAATTTATTGTAGCTGAGGTGACTCAGAATATGGCAGAATATGGCAGAATCAGGCCCTGGGTCTTTCTCCAGATATGATTTGCTGCATAAAGCATATCTCTTCCTCTCCTATCCTTTTCTTTTCAAACAATTGTATTTCTTGAAATCAACATGAAGGTGACAGATCAGAAGGTAAAATTCTGTCTAGGATAAAGAAAAAGTAATTGAATAGAGTTGGATAAAAGACAAGCCCTGAAGTAGGATTTTTGTGCCTGAAAGCTTTCCTTCTTTCTTTTTGTTCCCCAAATCTATCAGTTGTAATATAAAAGATATCCCAAATTCATATAAATCTTGTTTTACTTGTGCCTTTAAAACTCCGTGGATGTAACAGCACAACTACCACAATTTACAGTCATCTGTAATGCAGTATCTCATGGCAACAGATTATATGTGACCAGACCATATAACCACTTCACTGTGTGAATAAACAGTAGTCCTAAAAATAATTCTTTTAACATTCAAATGCTTATTGCACATGATACCCAGAGTAGGAAATTGCTGAGGTCATCTCCTGAATGATCCTACTGGTTATCTCACCTTCTGCCCACTCTAATATTCTTTTTCCTAGCCTTGCACTAGGACCATTTGTGTGGGTAGCATCAGAAAGTAAAGGCCACAGCTTTCCGTTCTTTGTGTACACTGGCGGGCTTATTTCTTTGTCATGGTTATGTGTTGAGATGTTCTGATGAGCTGACAACTTCTTATATATCCTAGCACCAAAAGATAGTTTGTAAAGATTTCTAGAGAAAGTAAAATCTTCCAAGAGGAATAGAGATCTCCAGGCTGAACTGCTAGACTTATCAAAGGTACTATTTCTATTTTCATTTTGGGGGCATTTTCTTCTGCTTCTTCAGCTGTGACTGTTAGTGTCCTAGTTCTCAAACATTATGTTATCACAAGACCAACTCAATGGCTGAACAAGGATTGATTTTTTTTCCAACAGCACCCACAGCAGCATTGGGTGACAGCTCATTGTTGCCACTTATATTCAGTGCAACATAAACCAGACCTTGACCTCTCCTCATTGAGCTGAACTTTAGAAAATCATTCCTCCATTCTAACACATGATCAGAATATGGGGGAAAGAATACATTAGTGTATGTGCTTGAAAGAAACAACCCTTCATCTTTGAGTTTGGTTGCACTTTTTCTTTCCTTTCTCTTTCCAGCATCCTTCTCTTTGTTTACAGTCACTCCTTTTTCTGTTTACAACCTGGTGTAAAGGCCATGACTTCATCCATCTCCTCTTCATGGTGGTGTTTGTATGAGGGCCTTGCCTTCAAAAATGCACACAATCTGTGACAAGGACATATCTTTGTCTGTAAAGTACAACACTGCTCTCTGTTGTTGAGTCAATGAATAATTAATATACTGAAATAATTATATGCAACAGATTTTACGTCCTTGTAATTTACAACTTGTGCTCCATGTTTCTGGAGAGCAAATTGCTTAGACATGTTGTTTTTATCACTTTTAACCAGTAACTCACTTACCTGGAATTGCTTTGTTTGAGACCATGTTACATTGTTAAAACACTTTTAACCACGTTAGGCTGTAAACAACCTTCTAGTAAATAGTAAAGAGATGTGTTCCAGTAAATTCTAGTTAGAGTAGAAACAGCTGCAGGGTAGCATGTTTTTGGATTAAAGGAACAATTATTTATCTGGCATAAATGGTGCATATACTGGCTTAACCTGGCAAGAAGATAACGTTAATATCACACTGATTACAGTACAGTCTCACTCATTATAAAATTTACAGACTTATTGAAGTAAATAAATATGTACCCATTGCTACTGTTTTCTTGACACGTATATATGTAAATGTGCATATATATATTTGTGTATCAGTGCAGCGAGAAAAGGCAAACAAACAAATCTACTCAGTGTTAACACTTTTCAAAAATGTACCTGACAGACCAGAAGTTTGAAAATGTTGTCTGAAAATTTTTTTTAGGTTTCTGTGCAGCCCTGTCTCAGTCAAGGAAAAAAAATCTATCAGGCATGTGGCACCAGATTTCTGTGTTTGAGCATCTGATCTCATAAATTGTAACTCTCAGCTGTGCAAAAATGTGCATAAGTGCCCTTGATGCATATATATTTTTGTTGATGCACAGTTTGTCTCCATATTCTGTCTGAGAAGTGGACACAAATATCTATCCTGTGGTATAATTGGGCAAGTCATAAAATAACCTGCTGTACTGAGTCAGGATCTCACCCATCTGGGATTTATACTAAGGAATGTTCTTTTCTGGTTTTGCTGTCAGCACAAATGTTTAAATATACCTTCAAGAAATGAAATATTTGGATAGGAATTATGTTTGCCTTATGTAAGGAAACAATAATCTGCTTTTAATGAAGTTTAATCCTTGAGTTATACTCCTCCATCTCTGCTAAAGCTGGAACATATATAGTCACCTTATTTTTAAGAGGGATTATTGTGGAAGAAGGAGTAAATGAGCTATTCTGTTCTGTTCTGTTCTGTTCTGTTCTGTTCTGTTCTATTCTATTCTATTCTAGAATTCAGACTACAAACTTTTTTTAACCAGCATAAAATGAGTTCTTGCAGTGCAGAGTTTAGTGTTCATAGGAAAGATGAAGTGGTAATGGTATTTTTAAAACCAATAAATTTCCTTTAAACATGAATGATGAGCACAGATTCTTTCTACTGTAAGAAGGTCTTTATATCATCATCCTTGCAGAAACCATCTAAACTCCTTCCAGTAGTGTATTGAACGATGTGATATTTTATACCACTGTCATATGCAGCTCATTCTTTTTTCTCATCTTTCCCCCAGGGGAGAATTGTGCATGCAGTGGTAAGATTCATTTCTTCCACAGAATTTTTATTGTAGTCAGGTTGGAGAAGGCAGGTCAAAGAGTGTTTTGCACTTGGTGATAAAATATATGCTAGTCCTTAAGATTTTTTTTTCTCTTGGATTAGATCCAGATAAAGTTTTCTCTCTTGCTTTCTCAGAAATTAGCTCTAACTTAAAAGCTCCATTTTGCCTGAGGAGTTATTGATCATAGTCTTCATTGAAAGATTTGGTGATCATTCAGCAGTTATAGACCCAGGCCAAGTAATTGTCACTTTCAAGAGATAGCCAGTTCCAGAACTAATCTAAGATAAAGTGATGTAGCTCAATAGATTTCAATCAATAACATCAGCTGAAGATTTGACCTAACTTTAGAAGGAATATGTAAGAGTTAAAAGGTGAGGAAAAGAGTTCTGGCTGCAAATCACTGCAAACCTATAGTGATATTGCATCTTTGTGGTTCTAAACACTGCTTTGAGAGACTGACCATTTATAATTGGAAACAATGTCTTAAATTTTTAACCAGCTGATTTTCTAAAATCATGAGTGACACCTGAATCTCATTCAATCACATATTGTTACTATATCAAATAAAAGACTCTTGTGGTGACCTTATTCAATTTTTGTTGATCATGAAATCAAATGAGGTAGCCTTAATCATGTATTTTACCTGTCAAACTTAGGAGATCTAATAATCTACTTTTTCTGTATTAAAATATAAATTAGTTAAAATTTCCCAAAGCAACAAAGTGATGCAATGTTAATAAATAAATAAACATATAACAACAACAAAACAACAACAACAACAACAAAAAACACATCAGAATTCTTTTTCATTATTGAGTTTGTCAAAATATGGAACATGAAGATTTTCCAACTTTAACAGGTTTTTTTGTTTGTTTGGTTGGTTGGTTTTGTTTTGTTTTGTTTTGTTTTGCAGGTGGAACATGCGTTGTTAACCCAACCGATTTGTTCTGTTCTGTACCTGGTCGCTTATCTCTACTCAGCTCCACTTCAAAGTATAAAGTGACCATTGCAGAAGTGAAGAGGCGCCTTTCACCACCCGAATGCCTCAATGCTTCCCTCTTAGGAGGTATTTTAAGAAGGTAAGTTAAAGGCAAGAATAATAACTACTAGACCATTCTGTCATTTCTGTGATTTCATTTTTCTCAAAACGATTTTGTTCTCTTTCCCCACTTGGGTAGGTGATCACTGCTTGGGAAAGCAGAATTAGCTGAATTAGGAATGAAGACAATTTCTCGGGAAAATTTTAATGAATAATAAGAAAAATTAAGATTGTATTGATATTCTTTATGGAAAGTTTATGTTTTCATTTTATTTTACCCCCTCATTTCAGTTACCCATCACATATGAAAAGGTGTTTGTTTTTTTTTGATATGAAAAATAAATAAATCTCTGTGTGTGAAAAAAAAAATAATAATAATAATAAGTAGCACTATAAATTGACCTTTTTGGAGAAAGTTTTTCAAAGTAAATTGTTTTACCAGGTGTAGAACATCCTTAACTTAAAAAAAAAAAAATGGTTTAGGGATGCTTTTTTCTTCCATTCACACTCTCATGCCTCCTGAGCACAGAAAAGATAGAGTTGGCAGAATGGGATGGTTTCATTTTTTTCATTGTGAGATGCTGGAGGAGAAGCAAGTAATTAGGTATGATTTTGTCTCTGACTCTTCACTGACCACAGTAGATGCTTGCAGAGTGTAGTAAAGGAGGAAAGTGGCAGACTCTGCCTCACATTACAAGTGGAAAACAAGGAGGCAACCATAATTCAGCCAGGCATATATGAGTCGCAATGTCCCTGAGGCGTCAACTTAGATGGCATAAGCTACTTGAATGTCCTTTGATCAAAACTAGCTGGAAAGTCATAGGCTATTTCACTGCTGTCACTGAAGGCCACACTGATCCCTGTACTTACACTGAAAGTCATTTTATCCAACCTGCTATATTCTAAGATAAGTAGCAGCCCAAGAGCTGTCTCAAGCCATATTGCAGAGTAAAGACAAAATCTACATCCACAAAAATTTTCCTCTGCTACTGTTTCACCCTTGAGATGCTTTCAACTAGCAGTTACAGAAATGTTCATTTTAAATACTCATACCAAACTGCATCAATACCACTAAAAGGTGTTAAGAATTCAAGGGCATGAGTGTGAACATGGGTACTCAATTCTCTCTTCTGTTAAAATGCTTGAATGATCCCCATATGTTTTTGATCCAAACCAAATATCATTCTACCAAATCATCCTGGGGCCTGGTGGATGATTTATCCAGGGGCTGCTCCCAGCTGGCAGTTTGGATAAAGCAATTCTGTTTTACAGTGCAGAGAGTGTAAATGTATAGATGTGGTCAGGCTATACCAGTAGGTCTCAGGTCTAGAGAACAGACTCAGACACTGCATAGTTGACAAGCACAGATGTAGTGAAAACAAATCTGCTTCATGATTTGCCCAAGACCTGCCAGGGTTAGTTTTGCATTCCATTAGTAATCACCATCAGGATATTTCCCCAGCTTGCTGTTCTCAGTAGACACTTCCTGACATATTATATAGTCAAAATTGTGGTATTTCTCAGTGGGTAAAAGTGACCATAAAAATTGGGGTATTCTTTCCTCTGCCTGAAGGAACTTGAAACTGCATCTCAAAATATCTAGGCAGACACTTTTAGTAATCAGTGATGGGTTATTCTAGGCTGGAGGACCCTCAGTCTCATTTGAGAATAATTAAATATTTGTTGGGTGAAAGCGAAGGCATAGAAGTGGTGATGACTTTATTATCTAATGACCGGGCCATTCATTTGGGATGGGAGAGATCTGGGTTACAGTCACTGCTCTATTAAATGTTTAAGCATTTTAACATTAGTTATGCACCTCCAGCTGGCTGCTGCATTCATTGAAAAGACACAGGTTCAAATTCCCTCAGGCTGAACAAGAAATGGAACCTAAGTCTGCTGCATAAGTGGATATGCTTGAAAAGCTTCAAACACTGGAGTACTGCAGAAAAGCAGTTGTGGGATGCACCAGGAACTATTTTGTGAGAACAAAGTGGTGTAGGCATCTGGGATAGGGGCATAGATAACCAAAGATGGCTGAGATTTTACCATCAACATTTTTTATTGGCTTATCTATATTCTTAGAAAGTGCTGGGATTCATATACCACATTTCTTTGTACCCAGATTTCTACATAGATCATATAGGCATAGCTGGAGCTGGGTTCCACATAGACATCTGCATTTTAGTAGCTCTCTGGCTTCCTTTTATAGTCATGTAGAAGAAATTGGTAAAGGTCCCTTATTCTAGACTTCTGTTTATTATCAGTCTAGAAGTGTTTGTTTCTCTTTTGATTGTCTTGGGAGTCTGGGGTGGCTACGTCAGATATAAGTGACTACATTGTCAAGATTTACATTCAGTCATTGCAATCCCAGGCTCAGCACCCAAACCAGGGCCATGGGTCTCTAAGTAGAAAGCTGTGTGAAGATCTGATACACCTTTGACATTTTAATGTCTGTCAAAAGACCAACCTGAAAAACTCACACAGTGTGAGTAGGTAGTTAAGAATATAACTGTGAAAGACTTTCCATTGATGTCATCAGAGCTGGCATTACTGCATACATTTGCCAATAAGGTGTACACCATTTCTAGATAGAATAATAAACACAAATTTCTCTCTCCTACATTTCTCTTCTGACAGAGCAAAATCTAAGAATGGAGGACGCTGCTTGAGAGAAAAATTAGACAGACTGGGACTAAATTTGCCTGCAGGAAGAAGAAAAGCAGCAAATGTCACACTCTTGACTTCCTTGGTAGAAGGTAGGGTTTGTAATACTGCAATAATATAAACACAATTTAAATGCTTTGTGTTAAAACACTTTTCAGCTACTCTGTTAAGTATCATAATCTGTATTTTGTACAAAGAGGAGAACTGACTTGCCCAAAGCCACAGACAGAACCAGTGGCAACATGGAAGTTCACTCTGAGATGTCTTTGCTCCCAGCAAGTGGTTTGGTCATGCAGTTTCCTCAGCATTGATCTGTGCTTTTTGTGTTGAGATCTGCCTTACAAATCGATGATCCAAGAGTTCTTGTGAGAGAGATGAATGGCTTATACCACCTCTACAAGTAGGTTTGTTTATACTTTCTTTTTTTTTAAAACAACAACAACAACAACAAAAAAGAACACTTGTGAATTTCCTGGAGCTGATCCAAAAACGTGATATTTTTCCTCCCATAAGAAGGCCTATTATTTACACAACCCTTTTCCTCTCACACATAAATGAATGAAATTATTATTATTTTTTTATTATTATTATTTTTTCAGATAAACTCTAGGCAGACCCAGGAGATACTTTCTTGGCCTTTATTTGTTGAATACGATTCACCTAATACTGATGTGTTCTTCAAACATTCAGCTGGGAGATGCAGGTTCAAACCCCTCAGGCAAAGGGAAGAAACTCTACCTGAATCTCCTCTATTCTGGGTGAATCCACTAAGTACTCAGTTTGTAGTTTGGCTGCAAGGAGCAACTCTGGGAATTTCAGATCCCTCCTCCTTGATGTTGAGAGCATTCAGCTCATCCTAAAGGTCAACACCTTCTAGGGTCATAACCTGAAAAGTCCATACAGATCTAGGAAAGTAGACTGAGGTCTCAGCACATATTACCACAGAATCACAGAACTACAGAAAGGTTGAGGCTGGAAGGGACCTCTGCTGATCTTCTAGTTCAACCCTTCTGCTCAAAGCAGGGTCAACTTGAAGAGGTTGCTTAGGACCTTGTCTAGTAAGGTTTTGAATATCTCCAATGATGGAGACTCTACAAGGCAGGGAAAAAAAATACTGAATCCACAAAAAATGAGATTTTTCAGAATCTAAGAGAAACTGGGATCCTCATGGGCCACTGAGCACACAAAACTACAATGGGTCTGCTCTGAAATACAGACATATCCATATCACACTTTCCTCTAATAAAGAGAAAGTCCTAATGAAGTTGCAGACTTAGGAAAGGTACCAGTTTAGGGGAGTAAGGGCTGTTCCTCCATGAGTCTTGGGTCTTAGCAGAGAAGAATAAACAGCTATGTGGCCAGACACTCATTCATTAGAAGAGGTAGAGAGGGAGAAAACCCTCTTTCAATTATTGGCCTGGGACTGATGGCAATGTAGTTTTACTGTAAATCACAATTAGATTTTTTTTATTTTTTTTTTTCCCAGGAATGGGTTTGTCCTTGCTTCCCTGCCCTTTGCTCAAAGCCAATAGCAAATTGTTATCAAGCCTATACCATTGCTTTTGTTCATGGACTGTTCTATTGTGATATTCTAAGTCCTAAAGATATACACTGAAGAGAATGAATTCACTAGACCTGCTTGCCTAGACATGATAAACATGGATCTTGTCTACTAAAATTTTTGGGAAAGGTGCCACCGCATGTGTTAATATTCCAACAGAAATCAAAATGAAGCTCATTTTATGTCTATGCAAGCAATATCTATGTAAACTTGGTTGTTTTAATTGAATTCTGTGTGGTATAAGCTATCCTCCCTCTCTGCATACAAATATTACTTCCAACTGGTTATAACTTGTAGCACAGCTTCTGCAAGGAAGCCCATCCCTTAACGGCTCATGATGATGTATGAGGCAGATATGGAAATACACAGGCTTACTCCAGATTTTAGAATCACAGAATTATAAGGGTTGGAAGGGACCTCAAGAGATCATCGGGTCCAACCTCCCTGCCAAACCAGGTTCCCTAGAGCAGGTTGCTCAGGTAGGCGTCCAGACGGGCCTCAAATATCTCCAGAGAAGGAGACTCCACAACCTCCATGGGCAGCCTGTTCCAGTGCTCCGTCACCCTCACTGTGAAGAAGTTATTTTGCATGTTAGTGCAGAACTTTCTGCGCTCCATTTGGTGGCCATTGCCCCTTGTCCTGTCCCCACAGACCACTGAAAAAAGGTTAGCCATATCCCTTTGTCTTCCACACTTAAGGTATTTATAAACATTGATAAGATCCTCTCTCAGTCTTCTTTTCTCAAGGCTGAACAGACCCAGGTCTGTCTGCCTTTTTTCATAGGGGAAGATATGAAGAAGATATGCAGAAAACAGCATTGTCTGTTAGTATGTGATGTTAATACACAAATTAACATCATAATGTGTTAGTCTTACTGAATCCCAAAATCTCAGGTGGACTATGTGGACTTATATAGACCCTGTACTGTGTCTCTCTCAATTATGGTAGATACTTTTAAGTTTATTATTACAGAAACTAACAAGGTCCTCACAGTCTTCATTGTATTGAGGCCCTTAATATTCCTGTAAGGTAGGTATGTTCTTGACCTCTTCAATATCACTTTGAGGTAAGAAAAGGCAAAACCAATTGTGTGGTTATTATGCATTTTGTCAAAGACATCTCAAAAGTCCCTGACACACCTAAGATTTCTCTTCATCTGAAATAGATTAAAATTATTGTTTTGGGAGTGCTTTGAAGCTCAACAGAAAACTGCAACAAATTTTTAGGGTGTGGTGATAATGTAAAGATCCAGATTTTATGAAAATTATCTGGTTCTCCTTTTTTTCTATAAGCTTGCTTCTCTCTAGGTTCAGCATGGCTGCTGGCAGTTTACAGTTAAGTGTTTTTGTTGTTGTTTTGGTTTGCTTGTATGTTTGTTTTATTTTTGATAAGCTTGCAGCTTTAGTGTCTTTGGTAAGAAATTCTGGGGCCCAATGTAGGAATTGCTGGAGATATCAGTTCTGTTCTTTATATTGTCATCCACATAGATCAGCACAATGGGTGGAAAGACAGACTGGGAGAACTGCAGCAACACAAGACTCTACAGCAGTGCTGGACTTAGCTTTGTTCAACCTGTAGGTGAGGGATGCCCTCTAGTGCCTAAATTAGAAGAAAGGAAAGGTCATTTTTCTTACCAGCTCTAAAAATAATATATTTTTAAATCCTACTTCTTAGCTAATGTAATAAAGGCTCCTCCATTGCTGGCATTGCCAAGGATAAGCTGGTTCAAAGGAGCCAAAAGCATCCCCAGTAAGAATATGGAAGGATGTGAGAAGATGGGAGATGTCCCAACCAGATGTTTGATCACTTATAAGACAGAGACATAGCACAAATGTTCTTTTAGATGCAGGTAAAAGAAATGTGTGAATGAATTTAAAACTATCAGATTTTTTTTTTACCAAAAAAAAAAAATATGGAAAAGCACTGATGAAAAAAAATATGGAATTTGTTTTCCTGTCAAACCTAAGTAAAATACTATATTCACTGAACAGAGCAATGACTGCAATCATCATTTGGGGACTAAAATTATTGATAAAAATAGATCAGCAGTTATTTTTTTACTCTGCTAGCAACTGTCGCACTTTCGCTTCAGCCTTTGTTTTAATATCCTTCCACATTTTCCCCCTCCCTTCTCATCCTACAAACTGGAAAAAATTAAAAAAAAAAAAAAATCATTCCACCTCCTGCCTGTCTCTCCTCCCCCTGGGTAGCATCTCTGCTGGGTAGAGCATCCAGAGGAGGTGAAGCTGAAGAGAGAGTAAGAGGTTCAGATGCCAAGTGTCCCCCTCCTGGGACACTGCTTCTGCCTTCACTCTTCATAGGAGCATCTCTCACTCTTGCTAGTCCCAAGAGAGGCTTACACTGCTCCTTGCACCTGCCCACAGAAGTCTGTCAAGGTACGCAGGCTGTTCCCTCCACTGAGGCTTTCTAGAGCTGTCTTTTCCAATTCAGCTTCAGCAACTGTCCTTTTCCATCATGCAAAGCTCTCTGGTCAATTGTCAAACTATATAGGAAAGCAGCACTACCTGTAGCTACAAAGACATGCTTGATTTAAATAGAAAAAGCCAATGACCCCCAGCACCCATTCTTTGTCTCTGCAGAAGGAAAGAATAAGGGACATTGCACACAGCAAAATTGAAATTTAGGTTGAAACAAAGCAATTGGCTGCAAGTGCCAGATATTTTAGGGTTTTCTACCTTTTGTAAAACTACACCCTAACGTAAGTAATAACAAAGCAGAATACTGCAAATCTAAGTTGAAAGAGAAGAAGCCAGTCCATTTACATTTCCAATATTTCCACTTTCTCCCCTAGAATAACTGTCAAAAATTTGATGTAGGAAATACATATATATATATATATTATCATGTTTTGTACAAACTGCTTTCCCCAGACATGTTTTACTGTGCATTAGTGTTAGGCAACTCCATTCACTGATACTAAATATATATAATATATATAGGAATATAGCACAGTCCACTTCTAAATACACCATCATTAGGTGGCAGTTCAAAATGACATATTTGCTCAGCCATGAAATAAAATAAACAATGTTCTGTAGAGTGTTCCATGTTTAGATTTTTGTTTTTATCTGGAATTTGATGTTGTAATTCAGAATGCCTATTCTATATATCAGACGGGTGTACTTGCTATATGTATGTATATGCATAGTTATAAAGTACATTTATAACCTACATCAATTTACACTTTTCAGTATTTTTTTAACATATTTAAAACATTTGCAGATTTATTTTTATCACACAGCACAATAGGCACTTTTTTAGCTAAAATTTTTCCTACCTATAAGTAGATACATAAGTCCTCTACTTTCTTTTTTCTCTTGACTGTATTTCTCTATATTCACTATTAGCAGTCAGTCATAATCACAATCCCAGCCCCAGGCAAGATGAGCAAGTTTTATACTTCTATATATTTTTTTAAGATCATCCAACTGGTTTAGTATAATTTCTTAGCTCTAGTAAATAATACACACCATCTCTGGAAGTATTAGTTATAATGACTGTTCATATTTTTTTTCCCTTTCTTTTTCACATTAAGTGAAAACATTCAGATTTCAGTCAGTATATTGCTGGTCATGTTAAATAAATGCCAACATTCTATCACTTTTTTTTTTTCTTGAAGAAAGCAAGTTTTTGTTTGTTTGTTGTGTTTATTGTTATTATTATTATTATTATATTTTATTTATATTCAATGGCTAAATGCTGAAATGCTTTCCTGAGTACATTCTTTGTGTTGTTACTTGGGTCTGACTGGGATCAAGATAGAGCTGTCTGAAGAATGGTAATTCCACCTGATGACAGCTTCAAAGAGTTTGATTTTTATTTTCTTGCTGTACTGGCATGAAAACAAATCTATCATGTGTTATAATAGACTTTTGTCTAAAAGCAAAACCTGACACTGAAAGGGAGAGTAACAGAGTAATTGAAATACAAATTTTGAAGCACCTCAACAAAAATTTAGAAATTGTAGCTTAAATTTGTAACCTCTGGATGTTTTAAATACAAGGCTGGCAGTCAAGTATATGCCAGTATACAGGCCAGTATAGTCTGTGTGATTAACCATTAAATCAAATTAAGTTAAATTAACAATTAAACATTGAATTAAATTGCTTAGTTGTGGAATCTACATGGCTGGAAATACTCAAGACTAGGTTGAAATGCCCTGAATAATGTCATCTAAAGCCCAATTTCAACAGAAGATCTCCAGAACTCCCATCCAACCTGGACTTTTCTACATTACATCTGATCTGCTTGCCTTCTACAGTTAATCTGATCCATTTGCCTTCTACTTTAGTACAGGATGATATGTGCAAATAAAGTGCATAAAAAGTACAAATTTCTCTCCATTGACTAGGGAGTCTTAGCTCAGATGTCAATATTGATTTTTAATCACATGAATCTCACTGCAGGTATTCTCAGATGGAGGTGTTACAGGTCCTGCATCTCTTCTAATAGTCTAGAGCATTAGCAGGGTCTCCAAAGAACCAGGGTCCAATGTCAACACTCAAGATGGCACTCAAATAGTCAACTCTGAAAACAAACAAACAAAACTAATGAGCAGATGAACAAAACCAGACAAACAAATACCCTAATCCCAAAACAGTTCTGGAGCATGTCACTGCTAGTCATTCATACAGATGTGCTTCAACATATACTTCTGGTAGCTGACCTATTTTTGCCTTCTACTTTGAAATGAGTGCAAGTGTGATCTCAAAGTGCCTATTTCCCACCAGGGAAAGACTAACTTAGGCACAGATGTTCACACTCCAGTCATCTGTGTTTGATCAGATAAATCCTACACCAAGGTTGTCAGAGTGACAACATGCAGACCAGGGAGTGTTCGGTAAATCCTAAAATAAATTTCTGAGTTCTCTGTGTTAATGGAGAGGGGCAGATATTTCCAGAGGCATTTGGTACCCAATATGGAGTTAGGTGGTAGTGTCCAATCTCTGTAGATGAAGTGGAGAGAAGTTCAGTGTCTACTTTTGTCAAAAATTTTTCACAAAGCCTAGTCAAGTCCTGTGCATTGATTTCCCCACATATAAAACATCAGCTGTGATCTTCATTGTCTTCAATTTTCATTTGTCTGGTCAATTTTGATTGCAAGCTTTTCTGGAAACAGGATTGTTTCTTGTGCTGTACTTTGGGGTCTGCTCATCTTTAGAATGGGGCATTTGTACTGTGCCTGCTCACTTAACTCTTAAGAAAATATGCTGAAGTGTATGTTTTTTCTCATAGTTCTCTCCTGGGGTAGGAAGCTATTCTTCCTTTATAGACAGAGACGTGAAGCACCAAAGGCTGAATCTTGTCTGTTTAAAAAGTTTTATTCCCACTTCCTACTAATTTCTATTACTGATGATCTGAATTTATGAAACTTGCACAGCTACACCAGTATACTGGTGGCAGTTGAGGGAGATGAACCCAAGTGTCTTCAGTGGTGTTTTCTCATGACAGGAACATACTTCTTATCTTCTGGCTGGCACCGTCTGAAGTCTAAGTATGAGCAGGTGAAATGGACTGAAATCTGTATCAGAGATTGGGAGTAGATGTCTACAAGAGTGACTTTATTTTTTAATTATGATAGAAATTCTGTAAGAAAAAAAAATAATTAAAAAAAAAAATCCTAACTGACTGACCTGTTTTGTTTACCTACAGGAGAAGCATTACATTTGGCCAGAGATTTCGGCTACACCTGTGAAACAGAGTTCCCTGCCAAGGCAGTGGGAGAGCACATTGCCAGACAGCACATGGAACAGAAAGAGCAGACAGCAAGGAAAAAGATGATCTTAGCAACAAAGTAAGAAGTGGGGGGGAAATAATATATTGAAAAAGAAATCTGTCTGTCACTTTTCCATTCTGAATCTGGGGGCTGGAGGGAGGAGTGGGAGTAAAGATCTGTGATTGTGGTGACTGCTATCACAACAGCACTCACTGACAGAAAATGAGAGCAAGCTTCTTTAGAGATGCTGTAAAAGGAACCATATTTACTATAATGAGGTTTTAGTAGTTATGTTCTCATTGTCTGTAGTTAAGGAGGCTTGTACATCTTAGTCTTAGGTTATTTGATTTAAGTGAGTGAAGATGATATTATTACATAGTAAGAGATTTAGAACAAACTGGCTTTGTCTCCTGTTTGCATGGCAGCAAATACAAAGATGTGTGAAAAGGAGATCTAAGTTTCTGCTAAAGTATTAGTTTCTGATAGATAATTATCGTGAGTCTGCTGAGGGAGTGCTGATTTGCAGAGGGACAGATCATCTCTGCTTGTAAAATTGCAAGGGTTTCCCTGAAGTCAAAGGCACTGGAACAATGTACACCAGCAGGGGAGCTTTACTAAAGCCATTAAAGACACACAGAGCCACCTGACTTCGCTCTAAACAAGCCACTCACCTCCCTGGAGCAGTAACATCATGTTAGGATAACATTTCATCTAAGTTAATTAGCCTTGATGAGGGAAGAACTAGCCTCTGTGAGCCATGGGAAACGGGAATAAATAGTCTGAATGACATAACAGACCTACACTAGGTGTGTGGTATGCTTGCATGGGGTGGCCTCGAATATAATCAGATACTTCCAGAGTTTACTGCTATGTTACACAGGAAGGCAGCAGGAGAGCTGAAGCCAGAAACCAAGACATCATCCACCTCTTTTTTCCATTGCTGGAAAAGTTTGAGAATGATACATCCAACAGAGAGTAATCCTGCTACAGTAGGGGTGAAGGCTGAGCAGTCACAGAATTGTCCCTTATATCTCAATGTCCCTGTGTTTTGCCTAGCTGTGGGGAACAGGATTGCTGGCTTTGATGTCCTTCTTGTATCCAGAGCTCTTCACCCTGAAGGTGACCCAGAGGTGACATGCACTGAAACCTCTCTCTGCATTGATATATAGCCCATCAACAATCTGCACAATCTGCATAATATAACTTTTTAAGATCTGATTGTAATGCTGGGCAGCATATAAGCAAGAGTTCAGACTTTGCCACAGCTCCAGAATTTGCCCTGCCTATAAATGTTACCTAACCTTGATGGCAGAAATCATCTGCCTTCTTTTCTGGCTCTAAGGAGAGATCACTTTGCCACAGGTGATAATGAGCAGTGGATGACTGTCATGTCCTTCCTCCAAAGGCTGTCCCACTGGGGGACAAGTAAGAGTCTGCCTACCCTTTCTCACCACTCCATTTCCCTCACTTTTTACTAGTGAGGTGGGGAATCATGGGCATACATTACTCCAAACGTCCATGAACTTCGTGTTTAAGATTTTATTCTGCACTAGTAACAATAACAACAAGTATTATTATTATTATTATTTTTCCTCTCAACATTTAAATGTGCCAGCGAATTTATCGGTGCCTCACCAATAGTCTAAGGATAGGCCACATCCTACTGCAGTCACATCACTTGTTAACAGGGACAGATGGGTCAATGTCTGTGCTACTACTGCCCTCTCCTGCCTGGAAGGAGAACAGTTAGTGCTTCACAGACCAGCCCTGTCCAGATACCACGAGAAACACAGATCTACGACCATATCAGCATGGCATTTCCCAGCCATACCTCCATGTATCTGACAGTAGATGTTCTAGTTATCTGACAGAAGTTTATATTATTCAGTTGATGTATCTAATATCTAGGTTTGTAATTTAATTAAATTCATCATTGCCTCATGCCCCGTAAATCAAGACACTAGAAAATGTGGTGGATAGTTATGCTGTCACCAAAAATGAAACTGAAATTGCAGGGTAGAAAAATCATTCAAGGCAAACTACGTCTGTGGAAACAAATGGAGCGTCACTGTGCATGTGTGCTGCCACTGTCCCACTGGGACAGAGCCAGAAGCCCTCAGAAGTGTGCCTTTGGCAAAATCAGTGAGATCTTTCACAAGTGGGGTGGGGTGTTAAGGAAAAATAAGAGGAAATAAATATATATTTCTGCAATTCCTAGTAATATATGTGAAAATCTGTGCTGGGTTCAGACATCCATCTTCAGTGGCTTGGTGCCCAAACATAATACCTATCACCATTTGAGATTAACTGGTTATCCAGCTTAGTTATCAGCAGCTACTCCAGAAGGGCACAAGTATCTTTTTATTGCTATGTCATATTTACCATTTCTTATGGATGTCTTTGGTATTACATATCTACGTGCACCTAAATAGAGCCTTTAATGTCTACAGTGTAGAAGTCTCCAGTTTCTGGTAGAATATCTCATTATCAGGGGCATCTACATCTTGTAGTCAAGCAATATATCTACCCTGAGTGGAAGCAGTTCAGTATCAGTATCCATGCACAGAACTATGACCTATGTGTTAATAAAGAGGCTGCTGCTTTAGATGCCAATAGCCCTCTTTAACTCAAACAGGGCACTAAGCCTGAGGCAATTCTGTTCATTTCCCTGCTCAACCCTACCTGGTCAGAGGCTATATTGACAGTATACTGACAGTAGTACAGTGAATGAAACCAGGGTCATTTTCTGTCACGAAACAGAACACATTCATTGTGCTAAGCTACCTGACCTTCTAAAACTACCTCTTGGAAATAATTCCTTGCATTTGCTAATCCAGGACCCACCTAGGACAGTACTAGTTGATGCAACAAGACAGTGCCATGCCCTATGCTAGTAATTTGATGGTCTAGACAATAAAGAATCGGAGCCTTACCTGACCATTATCATGGGAAGAAGAGATGATTGCCAGTGCAGTGTGGAACACAAGTGACAGAAAGGGCAGAACAGGAATAAAGCAAATTTTGGTTAGGAACTGAATGGGTAAGAATGTGACAGACAATGAGAGAAGCCATTCCTATGATTCTACTTCTCCACTTTCTTTGACTGAATAGATAATTGTTTGGGCACTCCAGATCAAGGTGCTTAAAAAAAAAAAAAAAAAAGTGTTTGGACTTAGAGGGCCTTTAAGCATAGTTTAGTTAACCTTGTAAGGATGTGGGAAAGACCCTTAATGGCTTCACAACAGGGATAGAACTTGATTCGGCTACAGGGGTTACAGGTAGGACAGGTACAGAATTGCTGAAGGCCATGTCAACAATTCCACTTGATGGAAAGGCACAGTGTCCTAGGGCACATATCACAGAGTATCACAACACAAGACCTTTCACATGAGAAAAAGGACCAGATACACATTTACACACATCAGAACAGAACACTGTGCATAACCTTTTTGTTGTGGGGTTGCTTACAGCCAATACAGGATAATTAATATCTGACCCATGACAACATGTACTCAGTGTGCTGGTTTTCTGAAAAATAACTTTGAGACAGAATGCAAAGTACCTGCTGAGAACCTCTCTGATGTTTACTCTTTGGATGCCTGGCAACTCTGCCACACTTGGAATATATCTGGTTCATAGGCACACATTCATCCCATTCTTGTACTTCTCACAAAAGCTTTGGCTATTTCTAGGGATAGGATCATGGACTAGATGGGCTTTCGGTCTGATTTGGTACATAAGTTTCTATTTTTTCCTGATCATATCCTGGAACATCTGGGCATCTTTCACAAATCATTAGGTGCCTCCCTTGCAGGAAAGGCCAGGATTCTCTATTATTTATTTACTTATTTGCTTACTTTTTTAGCTGGAGCCCTTAAAACAGATAATCCCTAACCATCTTTCTTTGCTTATGCAAAATCACAGTCCAGCTTGGTACATAACTGTCAACCACCCTCTCTTTCACTACCCCAGGTAATGTTTTGTTGGTAGTGGAGGCATTGAGACATGACTTTGAGTAGAAATCCCTTGAAAAAGTAGGTTACTGCCTTTTAAAGGTTTTCATGTATAATAAAAAAGTTTTCTTCTTTTCTTTCAATCTGCAATATTCAGTAAAGACTTCTGACATGTGAAGATGGAAGGGAACTTAATTGCACACTTGGTTTTGACACTTTCCTTTGTCAAAATATAAGAACTCGTAAGATGAACTTTTTCAACAGGTATAAAGTAAAGGTTGGAGGAAGGAGAGAGGAACAGTGTTGACAGGGCCAACTGGGGATAGCAGATTGTTTAGAAGCCAAAACGACTGACTGTTTTCAGTTGTTGAAAGGAACTGTTTTACCTCTAAGGATCTGATTCATTAAAACTGTATGCCACATTTACATACATTTCTGCTGAATACCTCTCTTTGCTTGAAAGGCTAAGATGACGCTGTCTTTTCAAGCAGTCAGTGTCCTTGTCCATACTGATGACAAGCATTTACAGAAATCAACCTTGGATGAAGTCCAGTGTCACAGCGGGAAATAGTTTTCTTCACCCCTGTCCTATTAGGACAGAGCTGTGCTATCCAAAGTCTATATCCAAATCTTGTAGAACAGCGATATATTGAAAAGTACAAACAGATTGGTGGAGTTTTCTTACTTGTAACTGGGTAATGTAGAGACCTAAATACCAAAATGCTGAGTTTAACCATTTGATTTTTATTATATCCCTTTCCCAAAGGACAAGTGTTACAATGTCATGATGAAGAACTTGAACTCTTTCTAAGATCAGATGTACAAAGCAAAAGTATGCTAGCAGAAATCAGAGACCCTCTTCAGTGTTAAAACTGGGCCCATACAGTTATTTCATCTATAATAACAAAGTAAGCTATGCACAAACTGTGGCATTTTGTTGAACTTGTCTATATTATTAAAATATTAGACTGGTTCCTTGAACACTCCCAAATGTCTTCTGTACACATTGTGGGAGGTAGTCCACACCAACATCTATTTTCAGGAATCAGTTTGGATGCAGCCATATTGCTGGGGAGTTAGGAGAGCATATACATACAGACTTTATCACATAATGATAATTGGCCAGAGGATGTAAGAAGAAACCCTGGCACCATATAGTTTACTATTTGACATGTAGTCACGGAGGCCATACAACTGAGTATCAGGATAGTATCAGGTAAATCATGTGAGTGTCCTGATCATCTGGATGGCATCATACCCCTCCTGACCCCACATTAAGTGCCTGTATTTCTGATACATTTGGTGGAGAATGATATGCCAATTTGGAGAAGTCCTGAGACATAAATCTGGATATCTGATCTTTTGTTGTTGCTTTAATTGACTGTGTCATAAACCAATTAAAAGTAAGTTATGGCAATCCATCCAAGTTCCAGATAACATTCTTCAGAGAGCATGCACCAAGTGGAGCTGGTTTTGTTTGATTGTTTATTTGTTTGTTTGATTGATTGATTTATAATGTATTAGTAGCACATTGCTAGACTAATTTGTGAACTAGTGCAATACAACAATATCACAAGAATTAAAATACCTTATTTTTAGGTTTCTCTTACTGTTAGGTCCTCTATAAATGTATCTCCAGTACTGACACATCCTGAGAAGGAAAGTAAGAAGGAACAGAAGACCATCCATCCTTTCCAAAGGATCTTAAATTAATGAGAGAACAGGCAAAACAGACCCTGAGCTCTCGTTGCAAGATGCCAAAACTGCAGTCTTAGGTCCTATCTAGTGAAAATTTGCATTGATGGAATTTCTCAATATTAACATGGTTTCAGAGGGGAATTACTCTTCTTCAAGAGATTCTATATGCTGTCTGCTCTGAGAATTTGGGGCAGGAAGGCAAGGGAGGATTCATTTGTCTTTAATTCTTTTAACGCTGCCTCTGACAAATATTTGTTATGAATGAAATCACCCAGGATTATGGGGATCAGCATTAAAGGAAGGATTACCCCTATCACATTTAAGAATATCCACTTTCCTTTTAGACAAATATGTAAAGAATTCCAAGATCTTCTGAGTCAAGACAGATCACCCCTTGGATCCTCCAGACCAACTCCAATACTAGACCTCGACATCCAGAGACATTTAACACATTTCAGGTATGATTTTGAAAGAACAGCATTTACCTAAAATTCATAACTTTCATAAATACTACATATGATTATGTAATGGTATTTGTTCCCTTACTTATGACATGTCTATATGTCTAAACATAGACTACAATAATGTCTACATCCTTTGTTTTCTGTGCCTGTTAAAAGCTTATGCTTACCTAGCAAAGAGGCTCAAGCTAGTTGCTTTCACCCTGCTGAATGGATGACTATCTGAGTTTGAGTCAATCACTTTCTATCTGCTAGCCAAATCTTCTTATCTGCCTTGCTTTAGATATGAGCCAAATCACAAGCCAATCAAGAGAGAATGTAAATTGTCCAGAAGTGTGGAAACTCAAGTTTTGAGCCACCTTGGCAATATAAATGAATCACTATAACAATGAATAGAGTTAATGCAGTTAGGCTGCATCCTTACCAATTAAATAAATAGCTCCAGCACTTCCTCTGTGCTACTAAGACCATTTGACAGTATCCCATCAGGAGCATGCTTTTACATAAAGTGTATATGTATATATATACACTTTAGCCTACAAAGCAGACTGAACCAGAATGGCCTCAAAGCATACTGCCTGCTGGGAATGGACTTGCTACACTAATTCCTGAACAATACCTTGGAATGATCTGATAGAATGTAAATTCAGACCAAAACTGTGCCAGAGACTGCTAAAATTTACTAATGTATTTAGACTCAGTTCTTGTGCCCATGCTTTAGCAATACTTAATTTACTTATGTAGACAGCCTAAGAAGCTGTTATGAAGATCAGGACCTACTGTACACAAAGACCAGTGCCACACTTCGTTGGAATGTTATCCAATTTATGGATAAAAATGCACAGATGTATTAGGATTTGCAAGATTTATCAGCCCAGGTATTGCACAACTTCACATTTTCACTTTCAGTTGTAGGTCACATACAGTCAAGAGATGGGAACTTCCAGAAGGTTGTTCTGAAATAATGGGGTTATCTAAGATATTTATCAAAGATAAGTGTGATGAAACATCTTACAGGTTCTTCTACCTTTGCTTGGACAACAGAGGGGAATACATGACTAGTTGAGTCTACAGATATTTTTTTTTCTTATTCGTAGCCGTTAGTTGGCACCTTGGAAAATCAACATGTAAAGAACTATTCCAATGAGTAGTTTACAGATCGTAACACTAAGTAGATTCTTTAAACCTATAAAGCCTTACAGTGAAGTTGCATATTCTTTAGCACAACCATCTGAAAAACTCTCCATTCATCGGATGGGCAGACAACTTCAGTACTTCAATGTCACAACGTCTTTTAGTTATTAAGATTCTCACAGAGCATCAAGAACTTACCAGCCAGGTGGTGTGGTACCTAATAGTCCCTCAGACTTTGAATGGCATCCAAAATGGCCACTACCCCACCTTGTCTATCTGAGACAAGGGTGGGGGGCAATGATAATACCTGGTCCACAAATGCACACATTCCTCTTCATCCTTACACAGAATGGTGTTTACTGTATGCATATATGAACACAGACAAGCTCACTTCTATTAAAGTGAGTGAGAAATATTATTACTCATGCAGTAATGTGTACACATACACATACACATACCACCTACACCTATGTATACTTTCCTTTATACACATACTCCAAAATACCTAAATACACATGAAAACCAAGGAAAACATGCTTATTTATACATAATGCTCAAAGAATAATTTTAATGGGCAACCTAGACTTGTAGAAAAATAGTTAATTCCCCATTATATGCACATAAAATAAATGTGATAGAGGGCAGCTAATCCCCAAGGATTCCTGTATTTAAAGAAGAAACAGCAGTCAGGGTAAAATGCTGACAGCTTCAGCTACAAAGGCTGTCAATTTGTAGAGATCCCATCCTTCTTTCTCTTCTTGACTTCAGTGGGTTGGAGTACAAAGCTTCTGTACGAATTTCCTGGATCAGTCAGTGTTTTCTTTTATGCCTGCTGTAGGCAATAAGTGTTGGACTGAAGATGGGCACCTAGAAAAGTACAGGTCTTGATCCTACACAGATGCTTCCCTGGGCTTAAATCAGGCAGCTGTCTCTGATATCTGTGCTTGGGGAATGGTGAGCACTGCCAGACCCAGAGGCTGAGCTGAGGCCATATACCTTTTCCATCTGTTGCACATAAATTGAGGTCAGATCCAGCTTCTGACCCAGACCTCTAACTCTACTCATCTACATATAGGTGCCTCAATTTCAGCCAGGTAAACCTCCTGCCATAGTCTGTAGGGATTTCATCTGTTCAGCCAGTGGAATCTGCAACGTAGATACTTAATGCAGGCCTAATGTAGACATCTACTTTAGTGTGACTTGAATTTCTCTCTAAACTCTGTTAACTCATTAATCTAGTCCAAACATGCAGCTGAATGGGAGCTCAGCCAATCAGTACATACACAGACACATATTGTAAATGCCTAAGCTTAGTGTAGGCAAATAAAAATACAAATGATACATATATATATATATACATATAAATCATGATTCTCATCCCCTCTATCTGGCAGCCTTCAGAGCTAGGTTGTCTACCACTCCTACCACTACTTGCCTTCCTGAGATTAAATATCACAGAAGGCACATAAGTCTGTCTCAGATGTCAGAGAAGATGTGAGAATTTAACTCACCATGTTTTCCAGGAGAATGGAGTATTTTCTGAATCAAGATTTCAACAGAGACTGCTTTTTACCAGTCATTTGGTTTGTCTATCTTCCTCTGAGGGATGATCCTCAGATTGAGCCAACCCCTGTCACAGGAAATTTGCACCTGATCAGCTGAGGATCAGAGAAGAAAAAGAAATTCATGGTACCCCAACACAGGGAGAAAGTCCTTGTAAAACAGGAACAGCATGGCCACTGCTCTCTGAGGCATAGCACAGCTGTGCTGTGCTGGTCACAAACAGAAATAGCTCTTTGTCATGATACATCTGTAGAGAAGGGTTTCATAAAAAAATTTTGGAAGCATTTACCTAACATATAACACAATAAGAATTCAAATACCCAACATACACTGGACTCCACATTTGTGATCATAAGATCTCCTTTAAGGTCATAAATGATCATAAGATCATAAGATCTCTTTTGATCATAACATATTTGATCATAAGATCTCAAGTGATCATAAGATCTCATTTAAGGTCAGAATTTCAAAAGAACAGACTCTCCTTATTTCAACCCTGCCTATGGGAGGGGTTGGAGTTAGATGACCTTCAAGGTCCCTTCCAACCCAAGACATTATATGATTCTATAATTCTATTTGTTACAGTAAAATGAACAAATTTCTGATGTATCTATATCTATAAAAAGCATTGCAGATGTATGCTAGAGATGTATTTGACATTCTTAAAATAGTCACTGTCAAATATTTACTGTCAAATATTCTGATGAAGCCTACAATAATTGGAGTCTAAAATTGGACTGTCTTAACAAGTGGCTGATCCTGACTACGCACACAAAATTAATGTTATTTATGACCAAAATATCCAAGAGCTATTGGTGCTCTACAAACATGTTTTCTTTTTTTTCAGAAAAGGCATAAATCTGAATCAGTGGATGCAAGCAGCCATCATAAATTTCATAATATACTTTTTCAATTGTGAAATTTTCATCTTCATTTCTATCTATATTCCAGAACTACAAGATTTCTTGCAATAAATTCTCTGTCTTGAAGCTGTACAAATCTCTAAATTGAGCTGGAGCCAAACTATTACCTTTGGCAAAGACAGGCTTTAACTGGAACTTCTGTCAAGGTTCTGTGAATATTTTAGCAGGACTTAGTGTGTTTTTCAGCCATTATTCAATATGATATGATTTTTGATTTTAGACATAAACAATCAGAAACCCCATATAGTTTCATACAGATTTACCATACCAAGAAGAGTTTAAGAAATTCTGCTTTGTAAACTGTTTACACAGTTTTGAAAAGGAACAATATGAAAAGTTGAGATTTTATACATATATATATATATTTATGCTGTACAATGTCAGAAAGCAGTAGAGATTTTTTTATGACCAGAAAAATTCAGAGGAATCACACAATCCTATGTTATTAGAAGTAATTATAAGATAATGAAAGGCTTTCTGAAGGGCTATAAAATCCGATACCTACAGCACCCAGCATCTACTACCTTAGGGTAAAAGGAAGTTTTCTTTAGGAATAAATTACCCTACAGCTGGTAAGTGAGGAATAATGTTCTCCACTTGCTTGCAATGTTACTTGTTCAACATTAATAATTAAGACCAGGGTTCACAGACTAGCACAGGTCAGATACAAGCAGCAATTCCAGTTTCCTCTGTTTTAAATCTAGTTCATGCTTCTCTGTGAAGTTTTTCCACTGAGTCCCAATTCATCAAGATCTTTAAATATGTGTCCTATCTGAAGCACAGGATAGTCCCCATGAAGGGCTCAGAATTGCTGGGTTTGCTCAAATCCCAAACTCAAAGTTCATACAAAGCTTAGAACAGGGGAAATCTTCAAAGAAGCTGCCAGTGAGTCTGAAAACTGCTGAGTTTTGCACAACTTTACCAGATACACAGAAAACATAGGCTCATCTACACCCCTAGTATGACCATGTTTGTGCAGCTGTTCTCTGAGATTCCCATCTGACCTGAATACAGAAAACTCAGTGATGCAGGAAGAATAATTTCCCAGTATTGTTTGACCATGAACAAACAGTTCTGCAGACCCTTACATCCATACCAGCAATTATTTTGCACTACCAGAGTCAAGGATGTGTTATGTATGTTTTAGTCAAGATGTTTTCCTTTTCAGTGCATTTTGAAATATCTTACTACAGAGGTATTATACTGATATTAGTAAATAAAAAGTATCAAGACACAGACACATATCATTTACTTGTGCTGCTTTTTAGCAGGAGCCCTTGATTTTTGGTGCCAAATATAATTAGCGCGGTATAAAACATTCCTGGGCACAGTGGTACATATATATTACTAATATATACAATACATAATAATAATAATAAATACAATATATACAATATATAATAACAATATACATATTATATATATATTCATAATATATATGTAGCCTGAGGATTCAAGGAAACACCGGCCCTTACTATAGCCCACTTAGCTGCCTTATCTGTGCTACAGATAACTTACTAAGACTTAGAAAATTCCAGCTTTGTCAGGGCTGGTTCATAAGTCACTTACCTCATGAGAAAAATGTTGAGTTAGATCAAATTTCTTAGCATAGAAATTGTGGGCTCAAGAAGAGGTGATGTGCTGTAGGGCTATCCATGCTGTCCTTCAACTCTTCTTTGATTCCACCATGATACATGCAGAGGAGTGATTGGAATAATCCTATGGGTTGCATCAGGCCTGAAAGCCATAACTAAAGACAGAATCAGCATTAAGCCATGAGGCAAACAGGAAAACCATGGAAAAATCCATCTCCATTACTAGGTGCTTTTTGTCCAGATATATGAGTGTCTCTTTGTTGTCCCCTAAAGTCTGATCTGTGTAAGTGCATTTATGAGTCCATGAGAGCAGACAGCAAAGCCAGCACATCAGTACTAGTAAAGAATCTAAATGTTTCTATAACTTTAGAGAGAGTAACCCCTTATCCTGCCCTTTGCTTTCAAAATGGAATAAGCATCAGGAAGGAGAGAGCAGGGGAATGTGAAAGAGAGGTAGTGAGAGTGAAAGCAAAAAAAAAAAAAAAAAAAGGAAGGGAGAAAGGAAAATATATTTAGATAAACCTTGGTTTATTTTCAAATACCATCTATTACTTGTTATTCAGAGTTTCTTCTTCCAAAAATTCCACAGAACCAACCAAAACTTTTGTGTGCATATGCATACATCTGTCTGTGCAAGAAGGAAAAGCTGGGGTTTAATTTATCCCGAAACTTAATCTGTTTTCAAATCCCACAGATGTCAGCAAAGCTGAGATTTCATCTTTATTTTCTTCAGGACAGCAAGGTTATATGAATCTCTCTAGCACTGTAAATTGCTTGTCTTTGGATTTAGAACAGGTAAAAGAGCCTAATACATACTCACTGAAACTGAGAAACAGCTCTCAATTATCCAGGTTTATGGGAGGAAAGACAGGGGTTGAAATAGTTAAAGAAAGCAAAAAGGTGGATGTATACAAGACATGTATATAAGAGGCTATGTCCCAAGGCTTTGAGAACAACTCACTTTATAAAAGCTTGGAAATGGTGGACCAGGGCAATCAGGAACTACAACAGATGAAGACGAGATTGCCTGGAGGCATGAGAGCTCTGAGACATGCATTCAGAGGCCATATGGTGCAGGTTAGTTGTGATGTGAGATGGTGAAACTTTGGCAAACCCCCGAACACCATAATCCTGCCTTTAACTAAGCAGAGCTGAATTCTGACATTGCAGGTTTCTTCTCGTGAATCTGGATTAATGTTAACCAGCACAATCATCTAACAGCATCCTTTTACATTTAATGATGTGCAGGTAGATCTTATTAGTACAGAAGCATGTCAGTATGGGAAAGAGTTGGAGTTAACTCACGTGTCACCTGGCTATGACACCTTTGCACTTCCCAGGCATTTAGTGCATCCAACTACCCTCAGAGCACAGAACAAGACCAGAAGACCTGATAGCTTTCAGTCATATAGATCCCTGCTGTGAAGAAGGGAAATGCTTCTGCCATATTTCAGAGAAGGAATGGAGATACATAAAAATCTAGACCCCCTCAAAGATATATGAAAACCTATCTATTAAATGGGTGGGTATGGTCCCGGACACTGGAACACAACAGTCTATAATGTTTGATTTTTTGTTTTGGGTTTGTTTTTGTTTTGTTTTTATGAACTTGGCCTAGACCAACTCTTCCTGTCACAAGCAATTCTGAGGCACAAGGCTACCTTATCCCTGTCAAGAGAATGTTCCCAGTTGGAATCTTAGAAAGAGCCAACACTTTTCATATTAAAATACTTGAATAATGGAGATGAGTCCAGACTGTGTTAGATCTCTCATGAGCAGAGGAGGGACCTTTGCACTCTTCACCTTACTAGCACAGATATAGATTAATAAAATTGTGTCCTAGCCCCAGTTTAAGTACCTTGGAGTTATTTAACTGTCTCATGAATGTGGAGGTCTAGATGCATTTTAGGTCTAAAAGACCATCCTGTGTCACATTCATCTGCTACTCCCTCAGCTCAAGGCTTGTTTGTGAGCCCCGCATCACATCTACCAGCCTTACAAATGCTCTGGATATCCCATAGCATCTCTTAGTAGCATGGCTGAGTTTGCATGTTCACTTTCCATCCCTGTTTTTGAAGTTTTTTCTCTTTTGCAGAGGAACATTTCAGACTGGATTGCAAATGAAAACCCTTGAGTATGTTTACCTAGTGTGGTAGCTTCTGCATTAAACCAAAGCTAGAATTCTGGATCTAGGATCCTGTTTTATTCATTTTGAGTCTGTTGATAAAGCATCAAAGCAGCCTTCAGTCTAAGGAGTAGAATTTAGGACATCCTTTCAATCCAACTAGAAGTTGAAAACAGTAAATTAGTGCATTTGATTTGATTTTAGTCCCTCTTTCTCTCATATTGAGTGTAGAGAGCAAGTAACTACTTCTCTTTTTCATTCCACTGCAAAATCTGAGCTTCCCACAGATTCATTCAGGGATCTGAGAGTCACATTGACATGTGTCTTCTTGTCTTTACATTCATAACCTTCATTTTCTTCAGAACAGCTTTGCTGTCTGCCACTGCTCAATTGTGCAGTGAAAGCAAAAGTGTGGTTTTATGAAAGAGTATATTTTATTAAATTAAGTATTTCTACTAACTGTATGAGCAGATGCACGTTCTTAGAAGAGTTCTCCCCTTATCTAGAAGATGTTATAATAATAAATGTTTTAATAAGAAATAGATATCAGGGTTTTTGAATTTTTGGCAAAAGTCTTTTTTAGTTCCTAAAAAGCTGGTGAAAACTGCTGTTACTGCAAATCCCACCAAAAATGAGCTCCCACCCCCCAAAAAAGCAAGCCTCCCCAAAAATATCTGTGTTGGGGAGCAAAAAAAAAAAAAAGTGACACACACACAAAAAAAACAACTTATACAGAGAATATTTTCTGAGATTATACTAAAGAGTGCTGTGCATTTTTCTTGGCTTACATAAGTACAGGCTCCCTCACCTCATTTGTCAGGCTCTTCGCTTTACTTCTTCACTTGTAAAATTAGATATAAATATGCCTTTTACAGCTGCTTTTGGGTCACTTGTGTCTACAAGAACTTGTACTAGATAGAAAGGTCAGATATCCTACTGATGTCATCCATCCCATAGGGAAAGATGAATATTTATTGATTACAGAATTTGGATTTGATCCTTTAAGGTTACATTTAATCAAGGTGCAAAATCACATCTAGATAATCTATTTCACATATAAAAGATAACAACTGCAAAAGAGCAAAGGGAAAACTACTTTTTTTTTGCAAGTGGCACTTCTTTCGGAGCAGAAACCTTATATAAACAGATAAAAACAATAGGCTCAGAATACTAAAGCTAAAATATAAAAGCAATCATTATCCTCTCAAATTATTCTGTGTTGCCTAGCCATCCAGCTGATATGAAACACCCTCACCATGAAACTCTTTGAGACAAGAGTTTTGTCATTTAGTTAGTCTCTGAGCCTGGAGCTGTCAGCCTACTGTGAGTGCCTGGCATCACACTGACAAGGTGACACAAAAGGCGACAGGCAAAAAAAAACAGAGGCTCAGACATTCGGAGCAGTAAAAAGGAACATCCTTCTTTCTGAAGGGTAAAAGAGAGCAATGAAATACATTTTGAAACTAAGATCATTTTTTAAATTGTAACAAAGATGTCGTCAAACTTGAGGCTGGGAACGATAAGGTTGAGTCCCTATGGGTTAGGATCAGCGGAAAGGTCAACAAGGCAAGCATCCCAATGGGGGTCTGTTATAGACCACCAAACCAGGACGAGGAGACGGATGAGGAGTTCTACAGGCAGCTGGCAGAAGTTGCAAAATCGTCAGCGCTTGTTCTTGTGGGGGACTTTAACTTCCCAGACATATCCTGGAAGCACAACACAGCCCAGAGAAAGCAGTCTATGAGGTTTCTGGAGAGTGTGGAAGATAGCTTCCTGACGCAGCTGGTTGGCAAGCCTACCAGGGGAGGTGCCCCGCTAGACCTTCTGTTCACTAACAGAGAAGGACTGGTGGGAGATGTGGTGGTCGGGGGCTGTCTTGGGCAGAGTGACCACAAAATGGTAGAGTTCTTGATACTTGGCGAAGTAAGGAAGGGGACCAGTAAAACCGCTGTCTTGGACTTCCAGAGGGCTAGGAGGTCTTTAAGAAAGAAATCTTAATGGCTCAGGAGCGATCTGTCCCCACGTGCCCAAAGACAAGCCGGCATGGAAGAAGACCAGCCTGGCTGAACAGAGAGCTGCGGCTCGAGCTTAGGAGAAAAAAGAGGGTTTATAATCTTTGGAAAAGAGGGTGGGCCACTTAAGGGGACTATAAGTATGTTGTGAGGCGGTGCAGGGATAAAATTAGAAAGGCCAAAGCTCATCTGGAGCTCAATCTGGCTACTACTGTTAAAGACAACAAAAAATGTGTTTATAAATATATCAGTACAAAAAGGAGGACTAAGGAGAATCTTCACTCTTTACTGGATGTGGGGGGAAATGTAGTTACCAGAGACGAGGAAAAAGCTGAGGCGCTTAAGGCCTTCTTTGCCTCAGTCTATAGCAGCAAAACCAATTGTTCTCTGGATGCCCAGTACCCTGAGGTGGTGGAAGGAGATGAGGAGCAGAATGTGGCCCCCACAATCCATGAGGAAATGGTTGGCGACCTGCTACAGCATTTGGATGTATGCAAGTCGGGGCCGGATGGGATCCACGCGAGGGTATTGAGAGAACTAGCAGAAGAGCTGGCCAAGCCGCTTTCCATCATTTATCGGCAGTCCTGGCTATCAGGGGAGGTCCCACTCAACTGGCAGCTAGCAAACGTGACACCCATCTACAAGAAGGGCCAGAAGGTAGACCCAGGGAACTATAGGCCTGTTAGGTTGACCTCAGTGCCAGGGAAGCTCATGGAGCAGATTATCTTGAGCATCATCATGCGGCACTTGCAGGGCAAGCAGGTGATCAGGCCCAGTCAACATGGGTTTAGGACGGGCAGGTCCTGCTTGACGAAACTCATCTCCTTCTATGACAAGGTGACTCGCTTAGTGGATGAGGGAAAGGCTGTGGATGTGGTCTACCTTGACTTCATTAAGGCTTTTGACACCGTTCCCCACAGCATTCTCCTCAGGAAACTGGCTGCTCATGGCTTGGACCGGCATACACTTTGTTGGGTTAAGAGCTGGCTGGATGGCCAGGCCCAGAGAGCTGTGGTGAATGGACTCAAATCCAGTTGGAGGCCGGTCACTAGTGGAGTCCCTCAGGGCTCGGTACTGGGGCCAGTCCTCTTTAACATCTTTATCGATGATCTGGATGAGGGGATCGAGTGCACCCTCAGTAAGTTTGCAGACGACACCAAGTTAGGTGCGTGTGTCTATCTGCTTGGGGGTAAGAAGGCTCTGCAGGAGGATCTGGATAGGCTGGACCAATGGGCCAAGGCCACCTCTATGAAGTTCAACAAGGCCAAGTGTCACGTCCTCCACCTAGGGCACAACAACCCCAAACAGAGCTACAGGCTGGGAGATGTGTGGTTAGAAAGCTGCCTGTCAGAGAAGGACCTGGGAGTTTTGGTTGATAGTCAGCTACATATGAGCCAGCAGTGTGCTCAGGCAGCCAAGAAGGCCAACAACATCCTGGCTTGTATAAGAAACAGCGTGGCCAGCAGGTCCAGGGAAGTGATTGTCCCCCTGTACTTGGCTCTGGTGAGGCTGCACCTCGAGTACTGCATTCAGTTTTGGGACCCTCACTGCAAGAAGGACATGGAGGTGCTTGAGCGAGTCCAGAGAAGGGCTACGAAGCTGGTGAAGGGTCTGGAGAACAAGCATTACGAGGGAGCTGGGACTATTTAGCCTGGAGAAGAGGAGGCTCAGGGGCGACCTTATCGCATTCTACAGACACCTTAAAGGAGGCTGTAGCAAGGTGGCGGTTGATCTATTCTCCCACGTGCCTGGTGATAGGACAAGGGGGAATGGGCTAAAATTGCACCAGGGGAGGTTTAGGTTGGAAATTAGGAAGAACTTCTTTACTGAAAAGGTTGTTGGTCACTGGAATAGGCTGCCCAGGGAAGTGGTTGAGTCACCATCCCTGGAGGTCTTTAAAAGACATTTAGATGTAGAGCTTAGGGATATGGTTTAGTGGAGGACTTGTTAGCATTAGGTCAGAGGTTGGGCTCGGTGATCTTGGAGGTCTCTTCCAACCTAGACTATTCTGTGATTCTGTGATTCTGTGATTCTGTGTGAAAGAGCCAAGACCAAATTCTTACTTGTGGGTTATCTTTACAGATATCTTAGCCCCTTTTTATATTGTTCTCTATCATATACTTATTTTCCTATCAGGAGGTAGAGCAGCTGCTGTCATAATTCCAGTCATCTTGATTAGCGATAGCAGCGTTCTGTTTAGATGCATGGACTGGAAGAAGCTTGGTGTGAGACTATGTGGTGAAACAGCTCCGGTGTCCTCTAGAGTTTCCTGATTTCCATGATCTCTCACAATCTGGCCTTTGATTCAGCTAGTTGCAAAGGAACATATTTGTTCCTAGTGCTGAGGTATTAGCAATCAAGAAATTGTTTCTTTCTTGTTCCATTTGTTCTTTACCTGCCCTTATGTTTGCCAAACGTATTAGAGATCCTTCCTCTGGGATTTGTCACTCATTCCTTTTTCCAGGGATTCCACCTTCAGTCTTTTCATAGCAGGGACTCTATCATCTCCTCCTGCTCTGCTTATAACCAAAATCACTTTGAAAGGATTGGAACATTTTTGTGTGCAGAGGCTGAATTGCTAAGATAGAGAAATCGTAAGGATTTTGTTATGAGTCTTATGGTACATCTTCACAGAGAGGGTGATCAAACATTGGAACACACTCCTCAGGGAAGTGGTGGAATCCTATCCCTGGAGATATTTAAGAGATGTGTCAACATGGGACATGGTTTAGTGGTAGGTCATTTCCAACCTGGATGATTTTATCATTCTATGATTTTATATTCCTTTAAAGTCACAACTTATGGAGTCAGGAGATCTGATGACCTGTTTTCTTTTCTTTAGCCTCTTCATTAACAAGTAAGTTCCTTGCTTAATGAGGGAAGAGTAAATATGTATTAATCAGAGATGAAAAAATCATGGAGGCTAGACTGTTTCTCAGTCTAGAACTTAAGATTTTTTCTGATTCCAAGGAAAAGAAATGTCATCTCCTCATTCCCAAATTACTGGGATACAATATTGCTTTGTCATCCGCATGTTTATAATGCTTAGCTCTTGGTCTATCTCATTTGAGGAGGACAATCGGACTTCTCAGCTATATCATCATCTTCACTGATGACAGATGATCATCTGATGATCGTCTACAGATGATAGAAAGTTGGTTGAATCTCATTTACTTCTGTGCCTTGTTGTAGGGCAGAGATGTGACCGCTGACTAAGTTAAAGGAGAAGCTAAAGGAACTGTGCAGGAGCAGCAACAGCAAAGGCTGTGTGAGTCACATGGACACACTCACACTTTCTCAAAAGTACCCAGTCATCTTGTATCTCTCTGCAGTCTCATTGGTGTATTTGGCTCTCCAGGCAGTGATGGGCAGCAAGGCCACTTTTCATCCACAGTGAGGCAGAAGCCGGTATACTTTTTTCTCATTGAAAACTAACAAGTCACAGGGTTATCCAGTGTTTTATTTGGGGACTATAATATGCTGTGCTGGTAGCATTTATTGGCAAACATCCAAGGGCTTCTATGAGTGCCATGTACAATATTGTTCCATGGCTAAATCTTTGTCTTATAGCTCAGAAACACTATAGACACAGTCTTGGATATTTCAGAGACATTCCCTGGGCAATTTTCCTAATGTGGAAAATCATCTCTGAGGTCCAAAATCTTCAGAGCTGAAACAGAATATTTTGGAAATAGGGGATATCATCTCTGGCACTCTGTAGTTCTTTCACCCTGATGGGCAGGTAAACTTTACCACCACTGCTCTCTCACTCCCCCTACTCACATGAAATAAAAAAGGGCTCAAAGGTTGAGATAAGAACAGGGAGATCACTCACTGATTACCATCACAAGCAAAACAGATTCAGCATAGGTAGATTAATATAACTATTAGTTATATAACACTGAGAAACTAAAAGCAAAATAAAAACACCTTCCCCCCAACCACCCCCTTCTACATCGCCCCTCTCCCACCCTCTCCCTCACCCTCTGCAGCTCCAGCCCAGGGCCTGCTCCTGCAGGGGCTCTCCACGGGCCGCAGCCTCCTCCAGGCCTCCACCTGCTCCACTGGGGGCTCCTCCGTGGGCTGCAGTGTGGAGATCTGCTCCGCCGTGGGACCCATGAGCTGCAGGGGGACAACCTGCCCCACCAGGGGCCTCACCACAGGCCACAGGGCCTCCTCCATGCTTGGAGCACCTTCTGCCCTCCTTCTGCACTAACCTTGGTATCTGAGGAATTTTTTTTCTCTCTACATTTTCTCAGTTCTCTCTTCCAGCTGCTGCTGTGAAACAGGTTTTTTGTTTGTTTGTTTATTTGCTTGCTTTGTGTTGTTGTTGTTGTTTTTGTCCTTTCTTAAATCCGCTCTCGCAGAGGCACAACCATCACTGCTCACTGGCTCAGCTCTGGACACCAGTGGGTTCCTCTCTGGTGTTGGCTAGAGCTGGCCCTTATCTAACAAGGGACTGTTTCTGGGCTCTTCTCAAAGAGGCCAGACCTGTAGCACCCTCTATCCCCCTACTACCAAAACCTTGCCAGGTAAGCCCAATACACATTGCTCTCTTTTTTCCACTGCTTTTATATGCAGTAAAAAGAAGTCCATCTGGTTAGGAGAACATGTCCTTAATACACTTGTTCAATTATGAATGGAAAACAAGCCCAAGTTGCCTTACTTTGCAAGGCAACTTTTGTATATGCTGTTTGCCACTCTGATCCTGTAGACTATTATCCCTGTAATATATGCTGCTCATTTTCCAGTGTTCATCTATCAGCCTAACTTGTGCCATGGTTTGGTCCACTCACCTTCTGAAGTAAAGTTTAATTCACAAGGCATCCTACATAAGGCAGACCTTGCAATCAGCAGAAACCCTTGGAATTCAATAGAGATGCCTCTAACTTAGGAAGTTATTTGTATCACTATGAAGATTCAAATATTTTTCCATTTCATTTACAGCCATCAAAAATCTTATCAGATTTCATTATTTGTCATCTGCCACATATTGTTAAATCTAGGTAATCATGAAATGGTTTTCACATTCAAAATTCTGAGAAACTCAATAAGTTCAAGCTTGCCTTTTCTTCAACATTATTGTTTTAAAGTATTTATTTATTTTAAATGAGGGTGTAAACATTCTGTGCAGATGGCC
>CM021699.1:112880402-112897120 GCA_011074415.1 Stictonetta naevosa
GGAAGGAAGGAAGGAAGGAAGGAAGGAAGGAAGGAAGGAAGGAAGGATCCTATGATTTTGCTTAGATTTATCCTTGCTCATAGTAGGTATATAACTTAGGTACCTACTTTAGTGCTATCAGTCTAACCTCCCTCTATGCAATGAGGGAAACATGCATCTCCATGGGACTCCTCCTCCTTAATTCACTAAGATCAGCTAAGTGCCTAACAGAACGTAAACTTTGCTGAATGGATTCTTCACTCCAGCACCTTTTCAAAGAGTGCTAAAATCAAATGAATGTTCTTCCATGATACCTTCCACAGAAACACTGCAGAACCCTTCTAGAAAATGAAATATTTGAGTGTGAGAGTAGGTAACCACTGTTTAAAAGTGAAAAATAAATTAATTCTTTTTCTATTGTCCAAACTGAGGGGAGAAAGAGAGAGGGGGAGAGAAATTTAAATGTTTGACCATGTCAGATATGCAGATTTGCCACATAAAAATGTACTGTAAAGCAATTTATTTATGGTCCTGCACTTCAAGATGATAATAAATTTAAATTATATTTTAAAGGAGGGAAAAAAAGAGAAGAAAAATGCTTTATAAATCCTTTTCAAGTTTTTCACTAAAATATCAATCTTCTGGAGATGGGAGAATGACTGGTTGTATAGATTATTCTGTAGAACTGTTGAACAAGCAGTGTTTTGTTACAATCATACTCAAATGTCTGATATTGGAAAATTATATGTATACAGCATTATTTGAAATATTCACCTATTTGCAATATGGTCTAAGGTTCCAACAATAATTTATTTAAACAATTACATCTTTTCCTATTGCATAATCACTACAAGTCTCTGCTCCACAGGCAACAAATTATTTTTGACCTTTATTATCTTTTGATCTATTAATATTAAAGAAAACTGAGTACTCTTGAAAACCCAGAACATCCAGTTTTAACCTTAATGACCTCTACAGTTTTTTGGGAAGGTTTCAGTACAGATCTGATTCAAGCTGATTGAATTCCTAGAGATTCTTACCATTAAGTGTCTATCTGCCTTTACATCCTCATCTTTCTTATTTTTCTTTTAATATCTTAGCATATTTTAAAGGCAAAATTATTTCAAAAGGGTAGCTGCAGGGTTTGTTGACATTCACAGGCTCTCTGTTATTTATTTTAATCTGTACTTAATTTTGTTGGAAGAAAAAAAGTAATCTTTGCTACCTTTTCTGTTGAATTAGTTATCAGAACAGTTTCATGTCAAAAAGCCTTTGGTTTTCAGAACAGGAATTTTCAGTGTGGTTTTAATTGATGAGTTCACTGATGTTCCTGTTAAAAATTCGGACTAAATTCCCATTCACTTTCTACACATACATGCACAATGTTCCCATGGGGTTTTGTTTATTTGTTTGTTTGTGTGTTGTTGTTTTCCATTTCTGAATCCTTGTCTCTGTGGAAAAGTTCCCACCTCAAAACACATTCATGAATTAGATCAGCCTGAAGGAAGGGCATGGTTTGGAGTTACTGGGTGCTCACTGGTAGCAAATTCAAGTATATTTGTATCTTTTTGACTTTGAAATAAATCTGATGACAAAAGATGTTCTCCCTTTGAAAAATCATGGAATTACTTATTTCACTCTGGTCAAAAACATCTAGGTACAGACAAGTGACCAAACCTCTATGGCCAAAGCAATGAATCATTACAATTTTTGAAACATAGAAATGCTTAGATTCATCGGTCAAGTGTTGGATGTGTATTTGGATCCTGTTGTATTTCAGGCTATTTCCCAGCTTTGTATACATTACACTTCACCCACCATGACTATCAAAATACATTAAGTAGTACAGCTGACTCCCAAAAACCAGTCATTGCTGCTTGGATTTATTAGCAATTTAATGATGAAGCAAACACACTGACTAACCACATGCCTTTCTTTATAGAGCAAGGTGTTACTCACTGTGAGTAAGACAAGTACAAACAGCTCTTGCATTGACTAAGTTTAGAAGGTAAGTCTCTAAAGAGCTAGGAGTGACATTCTTACCTCCATCTTCTGCCCTAAGATCTGGATTTCTGTTCACAAAGACCTCCATTAGTACCACTAAATGGCAGAGATGTGTAGCAAAGGGAGAGTTTTATGCAGGTGATGAGAACTGGTACAGCAGTCATAAGATCTGTAAAGGGGAGTGAACCACAGACAAGCAGCAACCTACAACTGAAAACTATCAACAGTTTTGTCCTTCAGGCTGTCATCCTAACCCCTAATTCTTTCCAGGTGTCATTCTGTTGCCTTGGAGACCTGGCACAAGGGGTGAATTTGGACCTTTCATTTACTTATTTTTATTTTTTTAAAGAGAAATTCCAACATTCTTTGGGAAAAGACTTCAGCTCTCCAAATCAACAAGGAATCTGCTCTTTGAAGCTTCTCTTTAAATTTTCCTAAAAACAGCAACAAAATATCTGCTACTAAGCAGGCACAATGTATAGTCTTTCCAAATACTGGACCTCTGTGTAAATATTTCCCCAGCTCATCTCTTCCTTTGAACATGACTCAGTGCCACAGCTGCTACTCACAATTTTGCAGCAAGGCTCAGGAGGGGCTGCTTTAGTGTCCTAAGAGCTGATTTTTCTAACTGCCTTTGTTTGTTAGTTTGTTTGTTTCCTCACACCAACAAGCAGTTTTGGTCTTAGATATCTTAGGTATCCAAAAGGGCTGCTGATGAGTTTGAAGGTCATTTGATTTTCTTTTACCTTTTGGAGAGATAACTCTGCTGCTCTACTCTTTATTTTTATGGTCAAGAAAAAAACAACCACCATTAATAGAAAACACAAGCCTGCAACACAAGGAAAAATCAACAAACAAATATACAGGATCTGTAATTATAAAAATAGCATCTGCCTCTGCCCTTGTTACAGGTTCAACAAGACTTTAAGTACAGATGTGTGGGGAATGAGGGAGAGAGGAAGATAATGTCATTTTCCTTTGCCAGGTGAAAGTCATGTAGAGAGGTCTAATCTTTATATTATTCTTATTATTATTTCTATTCTTTGCTTTTCTTTATTTTGTACAATTAATTCTATTCTGTACAGCTGTTGTGATTGTATTTAAATGTGAGTGGGGTTTTGGTTTTTTTTTTTTTTTTTTTACTTAATTTAATTTATCATTCAGTGGTGAAAAACATAATCTTTTATATTTCTATTTCATATACAAGCTACCTGTTTTATGTGAGTCTAAGACGATAATGACCACATTTGAATGAACATTTCACGGCAATAAAATCTATGTTGATTTAACCCTGAATTCTCTGTGCTTGAAAATAATGTCTATGTGTGCATTAAAAAAATTAACAACCAAGCTGTCTAGGAACTGTCTCTCTAACATTACAGGACCTAGAATTCTATCTGATATGTGAGACACACAGAGCAGAGGAACACCAATAATAGTATTGCTATACTACAGTAAAGAAATCAGCTTATGCATAGTTTAGAAGTATACAGGAATTATCACATGTAATTGTGGTTATCTTAAATATTTATTTCACCTTGAAACCATTAACTCTATTTCATTCTTGGCATATAAATAGAAAGATAAAATGCTTGGCAATTGTCTTGTCCTAAAACTGGGATCCAAGCTAGATGTGATGATTTATATTAGATTCGTCCTTCTCAGTTGACCACAGTGGAAAAGTGTCAAGAATCTTAATCTGTCTCCATTGACACTGGACTCAACCTAGCAAACTAGCTAACCTTAAATGCTAATATTTAGATAACCAAACTAAAATGAGATATATGCTCTCAGAATTGCCTTCTCCATGATTGCATAGAAAGGCTGTGACAATGCTGGCAATCAAATCCACATCTCCAGTCTCAAATCAATTCTTTAACCTTCTGACTGCAAGCTTATGCAGTTCAATTCCAATTCCTACTTCAGCCAGGGGTCTGCGAGCACTCCCACTCTAGATTTTGGTCCCAGTGTTGTGGCTGGATTCTTCTCAGGCACGAAAAAAAAAAAATGAGAATGAAAAAATGTCTTTAGATGTAATTAACAGCCTTCTGCAGGTTTGATTTGAAGTAATGCTAGCTCAGATGTTTAACCAAACTTTCCAAAACAAATTGATCTGAAAAGTTTTGCTGGAAAAAAAAAAAAAAAAAATCTAAAGGATATATTTTTAAGCACTTTCCCAAACTTATTGTTTCAAAACCATTTGGGAATCTGAGGACAACCTTTTCTGTGTTCTTTCAGTTTTTACAGAAATGACTTTATGAGTAATTCTAGACAATGACACACCAAGGGCAGAGCTGCAATGGCAGAAACTTCAGAAGGATTTCAGGTGAAAAAGGAAATGGTTTGGAAGGCAACTTCTACATGTTTGAATTTGGTTTATCCAACCCACACCTCAGTTCCCTGTCGAATGAACTCTCACTAATTAATATTAATCCTTATTCTTCTGGGAAATACAATTTCCCTGGTGCTATGCTGAATTCCTCTGATCATTTCCATATGTGCTCTTGTCCAAAGTCAGAGGAAATATAACTGTGACAAATTCATCAGTATTTTAAATACTATCACATGAGAGGTTGATTCTGCCATCTCCACTTTGGTGTGTAAATTTTCCTACTCACTCTATTAAATGAAAAAGAAGAAAAACCCACTGAGATTTGCAAAAGTGCAGTGCCAAAATACATGTCAATGTGCAAAAGTAGCCTGTAATTTGTAGACACTGCAACATACAAGAAGATGAAAAGCAAAAAATATTAATAATAAATAATACACCTTTACCCTAAGCTCCATATAGAAAGATTGTACTAATTTGCATTCTAAGTAATTTACATTTTAAGTAACCTGATCTCCTTCTACGACAAAACGACGCACTTGGTGTATCAGGGAAAGGCTGTGGATGTGGTCTACCTTGACTTCAGTAAGGTTTTGACACCGTTCCCCACAGCATTCTCCTCAGGAAACTGGCTGCTCATGGCTTGGACTGGCGTGCACTTTGTTGGGTTGGAAACTGGCTGGATAGCTGGGCCCAAAGAATTGTGGTGAATGGAGTCAAAACCAGTTGGAGGCCAGTCACTAGTGGTGTCCCCCAGGGCTCAGTACTGGGGCCAGTCCTCTTTAACATCTTTATCGATGATCTGGATGAGGGGATCGAGTGCACCCTCAGTAAGTTTGCAGATGACACCAAGTTAGCTACGTGTGTTGGTCTGCTCGAGGGTAGGAAGGCTCTGCAGGAGGATCTGGATAGGCTGGACCAATGGGCCAAGGCCAACTGTATGAAGTTCAACAAGGCCAAGTGCCAGGTCCTGCACCTGGGCACAACAACCCCAAACAGAGCTACAGGCTGGGAGATGTGTGGTTAGAAAGCTGCCTGTCAGAGAAGGACCTGGGAGTTTTGGTTGATAGTCAGCTACATATGAGCCAGCAGTGTGCTCAGGCAGCCAAGAAGGCCAACAACATCCTGGCTTTTATAAGAACCAGTGTGGCCAGCAGGTCCAGGGAAGTGATTGTCCCCCTGTACTCAGCTCTGGTGAGGCCGCACTTCAAGTGCTGTGTTCAGTTTTGGGCCCCTCACTACAAGAAGGACATGGAGGTGCTTGAGCAAGTCCAGAGAAGGGCAACAAAGCTGGTGAGGGGTCTGGAGAACAAGCCTTACGAGGAGCGGCTGAGGGAGCTGGGACTGTTCAGCCTGGAGAAGAGGAGGCTCAGGGGTGACCTTATCACACTCTACAGGTACCTTAAAGGAGGCTGTAGCGAGGTGGCGGTTGGTCTATTCTCCCATGTTCCTGGTGACAGGATGAGGGGAAATCGGCTAAATTACACCAGGGGAGGTTTAGGTTGGAAATTAGGAAGAACTTCTTTACTGAAAAGGTTGTTGGTCACTGGAATAGGCTGCCCAGGGAAGTGGTTGAGTCACCATCCCTGGAGGTCTTTAAAAGACATTTAGATGTAGAGCTTAGGGATATGGTTTAGTGGAGGACTTGTTAGCATTAGGTCAGAGGTTGGGCTCGGTGATCTTGGAGGTCTCTTCCAACCTAGACGATTCTGTGATTCTGTGATTCTGTAATTGACAAAGCAAAAGAAGGGAAAAATCTGTAAAATGCTGAGTACACTGAACTCCCAGAATTAGAAGAACTGATGTATGGCAATATTTGCATGTGTTCAATGACAGAACTCCTACTTATGTTAGAGAGGCTGGGCGTTCACTTATATTTTGCTGAAAAATACAGATTTTTTTTTTTCTAGATAAGCACTAGAAGACAAAATAATAAAATGTTTAGCCTCTTAACTACTATTTAGGTTCATCCCCCTGCTGAGAAGACATGACCAAGAAATCAATGAGAACTTCAAGCCTTTCAGTTGTTGTTCCTGTGGGCAAACGTTCACAGTTTTGTTGTTATTGTTGCTTGTTTTACTGGAAATATATTTGAATTATTTTTGTATAAATGCAGATTATGAAGTAACTCAAAACACTTTATTTTTGAAGAAAGCATTACTAGGACTACACTGAAGTGCGAGACATGGTTCTACCCATTCGTATCTCTTACACTAGACAGACCTATGCAAAGACAATCAAGATGAAGTCTGCTGTCATTTTATACAAGCAGACATAGTGGGGGCATGATTCAATCACACACATATAAACATCTAGTGACATCTTAGACAGCCTTGTCTATCCTGCTTGCCTTCCCACTGCTTCTCCAGAAGGACTGAGATGTCTCACAGCTCCTTCACTATATTTGTCAATGCCTTGCATGTATCTTGGATACCCGAGGAAGCCTGGAATAATACTATCAGCTTTCAGTAAGCATACATGTACAATACAGTCTGCATACACAGTCTGCACATAAAGAACTACTCTGGTTCAGTTGCTCACACATAGTAAACAGCTGCCATTTCAGCAGCCCAGAGTACTCTGCTTGGTGTCCGTCACTTCATCAGTAGCTTCAGGGAAGCATGGGCTTTCCACAGGTCTTGTAGATATATCTTAGCAATGTATCTTAGCAAATGCCTGATTGGTGTGTAATTGTGTTAAACAAGACAGAAACAGACTCTTTTAACAGTGATGGGAAAAGATGAGATGGACAAAAAATGAAAAACAGGAAATTCAATTTAAAAAAAAAAAAAAAAAAAAAAAACTTGTTGTCTGTGACTTTATTTGAGCTCTGGACTAGGTTTCCCAGAGAAACTGTGGAAATCCTTCAGGATTCCCAGAACCTGGGAACTGTATATGGCCTTGGACAACAAGTTCAAGATGACTCTGCTGTGAGCAGAGTGGGTGAACTAAGTGATCTTGAGATACCCCTTCCAACCTTCACCGTTCCATGATTCTGTGAGCCCTTTGGACTGAGTTCAGCTGCTCACATAGAATCTATCAACTTTTGAAATAAATAAGATATCCTGCCTCATCTGTATGCACTTTTCCAGACAGAACATATGTCATATTTTCCAGCCCCACTCAAATTCCTTAGATCCTCTTGTCCATAAATGCATGAAACTGTAAGAAGAGCAACTGCCTAGCATCAGTTTTAGTTATGGCTCAGTACCTGTGCCAATACAGCCAATGTACTGGTGGCACATACACAAGCTGTTTCAACACCCTATGAAACTCAACATTTAGTCTTGGACTGGAGATGAAGTCTCAGGAAGATGAGTCCTATTACTGTTCTCATCCAAAGCCATCCAGTTTTCATACATTTTTGTTAATACACTTTTAACACAAATATTAGTGAACCACCCTGAGCCATCATTAAGGCCAGTTAAATTAAGGAGCTATCAAAGCATTGAACCTTTGCCAATTAATTTACAGTATGAAGCCAGTAATAAAACTGTGTAGAAAATTACGAATGGTTCGTAAAGAGCACATTTGTGGAATTGGATACCCTCTGAATAAACTGATAGAAGTATGCCAAGATATTATCTCCTTACCTGTCAAATTTGGATCTGAGAAATAAGTGGCCAAACTTTTCCTTTAAAAATGACTATTATGTGAAAATAAAAATAGAAAACAAACAAGCAGACAAACAAAACTTGTTTTCATGAAATAACCAAGGAATTGATGGATCCTACATCATTTGGTGTCTTCATAGCAACACTGAATGACTTACTGCAAGACACACAGGCAGCAGGACTCATGATCTGGAAACTCCTTCAGCTATTTCAAGCAGCAGAAGAAGGTATTTTGGTTGGTGAGTTTTTCAGTCTATTTCAGTCTGTTGGTACATCCATTTGCAGCTCAGTTAGGATAGTAAGGAGATGGATTTTGACTATCCAGTCTCAGCTGCTATTCATATCTCAAATATCGTAAGTAGCTTCTTGACAATTGTTTGCTCCCTTAGAGGAGTTGATTTTGTTTCTGTACCTAAAATGTTATCAGTCACCACTGACATATAGATTATTTCAAACTTTGTGCAAAATGCAGTAAAGACAGCCTGTCCCTGGGGAAGATCATTAAAAACTTTCTGTAAAATTCGGAAAATAATATGTGCACATAATTTAAATCACACAGATGTGCCACTGCAAATATCAACAGAGGTCATACAGTAAAAGGGAATGGTATGAGGCCAAAGCCAGATGAAACCCTTGACTCATTAGCTTTCAAAGAAAGTTACATTTATATCTTATTTTATATGCAATATATAATATATAATTATACTATTTTGTTATGTTTATATTATATTTATTAATCTTAGAATAAGTGTTCTAGAGTTATGAAGTAGATCTCTTCTAGATCATATGTCATATCTTTGAGTCCCATACTTCAGGGCTTCTGGCCAGGACTCAAGAAAACCTCAGTTAGGTGCACATACCCAATCTGCAAAGTGTTCTTGTGAAGATCTGCATCTACTGTACCTGATGACAAACCCCAAGATAAAAGTAGAAGAATCCCAACTCATAAACAAACTAAACATATATGTTATTCAAGTGATGATGATGATTGTCAAGCAAGCTGGTTTATTTAACAAATTTATTTTTAATTACAAGGATTAGAATAATATATAAAGAATACTATGGACAGTGTGTTCATATGCTGTATTCCGAAATTGTAAAGATTTCTTCTAATTTTAAATTTCACTCTAATAATTCTTGGGGTGAAAAAAATCTAATTCACTGTTGAAGTTCATGTTATAAAGTGAGTTTATTATTTACAGTGGAGAGAAATGTACTTACTTTTATCTCTTTCAAATGCCAGCTCAGACAACACCTCCTTGTTTCTTGCTTTCATCAAGTTGCAGAATATCCCAAAGGAGAGAAAATATCACACTACATTTTTTACTTCTGGCATTCAGTGCCTTGGTGATATAATGACCACATATGGACTTTATTTGACTCAAAAAAAAAAAATACTAATGGTCTTTGGTAAGTCCAGGGTTAATTCCAGACTGCTCTTTTTGCCCCTTATTCTATAGGGCTTCTCCCTGTACTCCTCATGAATGTGAACTTTGCAGAACAAGTACACCAAAAACTGCAAATTCAACAAGAACCATGAATGGACCAGACACTGACAGCCTCTTTGGGACAAAACTTAAACAGTTTTCTAGATGATCAGAAGAACTATGAACAGCTTCTTATAGACCTTCTCAAACTTGTCAAGTGAGAGCATAACTGCATGTATTTCTTACTCACAGTTTGGAATCATTTTCTGTTTGCACAGGGATGTGTCATGACTGCTTCAGAATGACACCAGTAGGAGAATGAGCCACATGATTAAACAGAGAGATATTACCACCTGGGAACTTTATTCTGAATGGCACAGGGTGAGTTTTTCCCTTTGACAGAGGTTTCATCTGGACTGTGCAATAGGAAAGGTCTCTGATGTGTGCTAACCCCTTTTCCCCCATGTTTAGGAGACTGCTTGTTGACCCACACCAAAATGTTCCCAGTTTTAGCCATAATGGACCACAGAAAATCAGTAGAGATTTCAGCGCTCAAACTGTTGCTGTTTTACTATTCCTTCATCCCCTTAAAAAGTGATAATAAACCCAGTTCTCTTCAACAGCTGAAAAACCAAGTGACCCTTCCCAAACCTCTCTTTTCTCACCAGCATCATGTCATACAACCACACTGTATGTCCACTGCATGACTGAGCATTGCTCAGCCTGCTGCTAGGAGGAATACCATGTTTCACGAGTGGATATATAATTACTGATCTACAAATTCCAATTTATATTCCTTGCACATTTTAGATGTGATGCATGTTATCTGTGTGTTTTCTCCTGTGTTTCAGTTTCTGTTCTGCAGAAAATATGTGATTTCATACTCATTTTGTGGGACTTTGTGTCAAAAGGAATCCAAACATTTCACATTCTCTTCCAAGTATTTTTTATTTTATTTTTTTTAATATATAACATCTATTTATGTTCAGTGCTCCATTTGAAATCATGGAAAGCCACTTTTTTCATCTGAAGTTCATGAAGTTTCAAGAATAATTTTAAAATGTCCTATTCATTGTGTAAGATTGCCATTTAAAAATAAGTCCAAATATTGCTCTATGAATGAGTACATGGTTGAAGAATATATGTAGTGTATATCAGACCAGTGTAAGAATAGTATCAAAACAAACCATCAGGTTCCATCAGGTTCAGTAACCTGTCTCTCACAGGGACTATTACTAATGCCTCAGAAGAAGACAACAGAAGCACTATGAATAAGAACAAAGAAACAACTTAATCTGTGCTTGCTCAATATCTTAGAATATGACAATTTGAGAAGTTTTCAAATAAATAATCAGCTATGTGGAAAACAAATATTTCTTTTATAACTTAGTGAAGCACAGAGGTTAATTTGTTGCCATTTTTTAAAAAAGATAAACATAAAATTCCACATAATTAGATGTTTAACAGTACGGTATCAGTTCTGTGCTCACTAATGTATTATCTGATGGAGGACTCAATTAACAAAAAATTAAAGGGGGATAATATAATTAATACTAATCAATACTGTTTTACAGGAAATAGATGCTGTCAAATGAACTTGTTTTTCTTCCATTTAATGAGATTACAAATTTGATTGACTTCTAGAGCACATTTAACTTGCAGTCACAGGGATGTTGGCTAAGATTATAACAATTAGACAAGATACTACATGCATTGAAAGGATCAAAAGCCATCTATTTCTACCTGAAAATAGACAAAGAAAATTATGAATGAGCTGTAAGTTCCAAACTGAGATTCAGGTTTCAGTTCCTGTCCTGACACTAGTTTACATTCTTATCAATGAGAATATACAACATCACCGTTGATAACATTTCTGTCTGAAAGATTGTGGGAAAACTAGTAAAGAGGAACACTGTATCATGAAATGGATTAACTGGATGCCAGAAAACACTGTATAAATAGAATGAAAATGAACTTTTATGTCGGAGAAGAAAACATAATTCTTGGAGGGAGAGTGGAAAGAAGATGGAGCCAGGCTCTTCTCAGTAGAGCCTAGTGACAAGAAAGATGACAATGGACACAAATTTGAGCCCAAGATATTCCTTCTGAACACCAGAAAATATTTATTTACTGTGCAGGTGACAGAGCACTGGAATAGGTTACCCAGAGGTGTTGTGGAGTCTCCTCCTTGGAGATCTTCAAAAGCTACCTGGACACCCTGCTCCAGGTGGCTCTCCTGGATCAGAGGTTGGGCTAGATGACCTCCAGAGGTCCCTTCTAAAAAAACCATACTGTGACTTTGTGACCCTGTGATAAGGGGTTTTGTCTTCAGGGAACTTTGCTGAATGCCATTCTTGTTGCTGCAACATTGATCTCTTATTTTTTGTTACCCAAACATCTTTCTGATGTTCATGCCTGGTGGGATCATATTCCTTTTAATTCATTCTGTGATGAGGTCAGATCTTTAAAGGGAACAAGGGAGGCCATAATGGAACTTCAGTACAGAAGGAGATCTGGACCAAGGCCAGGAGTACCAGAGCCAAAGGGGTTGGGAGAGGGAACCATTCTCCCAAATTCCAGTGTCCTCTCCACCACTGTGACTCACGTCCCTTCTTTTGTATCGCATGAGTTTTAAAAGATATCTCTGTTTTATGTTTTCACTGAAGTCAAGAAGATTCATCATACTCTTAGAAATAACCTTACTTATCAGTTATCTAGAAAATTAGGTTACAACAAGGTTGGCCATTCAGAGAGTTGTGAAACTGATCATGTGATTTCAACATGTGATAAAACCCAGCTTGAGCCTCCTGAAACAAAAGTGGGTTTGCTGATTTTTTTTAAATATCCAGTTGGAGAAAAACATGACAGTGTTGAACTTCATTAGTGAAGACCAACAGCAGCAAAACAGAGCAATGATTCTGTGAACCTTTTCTTAAGGAGCACTGCAGTTACATTTTAATTAAGTTGTTACATAACTCCATAAACTAGTCTCATTATCAAAGGGCAGGTGTCTGAAAGTTTTTGCAACATAGGGTCAGGTTGTCAGATCAAGCCATTTGGCTTGTTAATTTCAAAAATGTTAATTGGCATGTTAATTTCAGAATTGGGGAAAAAATATAAAGTTTAATTGTCATCTCTCTCATTCTGATATCAGAGAACAAAACATTTATTTTCAGAGTTGTTGAAATTATTCATTTATACTTGTCATTTCAATGCCTTTTAGGTAGGAAACATTGATTTGTATTATACTTGTACATTTATAATAATGAAAGCAATGATATACAATTACCTTAGCATTAAACTCCAAATGGCATGTTTATATTAATATTAATATCATATTCTATTGCTAACATTAATATTACATGGAAAGCAATGAGGATGTAGTTAACCTAATTCAAACAGTAAGTCTGTGCCTAAATTTTTAGATTATATCTGATCTATGTGACATGGAAATGAAGGCAAGGCAAGGCAAGGCAAGGGAGAAACTTAAAGTCCGTTAATAACATATAATGTGAATTGCACCTCAGGATCCCACTATTACTTGGGCTGAAGTCCCTGGTGGGCTATGTCTTCCACACCGAGATACAGGAGCAAGCTGAAGGCAATATCCAGGGAATGGTTTGACTCTGGATATATTATAAGCAATTTTGGGAGCCTGAAATATGTTTCCCCTAAAGATAGAATTTCCTAGCTTTCCTAGCTAGTTTTTATCTCCCTGAAGCACTGCCTATAGTCATGTTATCTGAGTGCCTACTTCCAGAAAGCAAGTTAAGAGAGTGGAGGAAAAAAAAAAAGAATGTAGGAGAAGGGGGTATCAAAAAGTATTTTCAATTCAGATAATGGGTCAGATCTTATTTTTTCTTCACTTTCATTATAACTGATCAACTTTCTTCTGACATGAAATTTAAATGTTGTCTTTTGAGTATAGATAATTCACTCTACAGTCTATGTCCTGAAATGTAAAGAGTATGTTTCCTGGTCTTCAGTTCAGTAGAGTCTTGGCAGAGCATAAGAGCATGCTAATCCTATATGAATATAGCTTAAACCTAGTTTTTCAACTGAATCACCAAAAAACAGTCTGTATCTATATAGTATCTACATAAGCATAATTGAATTAAATTTGATAAATAACTGTGGAATATTCTAACTTTCTGTCATATTAAACATTCAGTAAAGTGCAGTTTGTTTGTCCTTGACTATGTGCCTTTTTTCTTAAGGACAGGGTCTCTTTGATGGGAATAGGAACAATAAAAAACTAAAAAGTATATGCTTTATTCAGATGAACAAGCCAGTTCCAGATTTATGTGTTCATATCTAAACCAAGGAATCTGGAATATATGTTTATATTTTTAGTTTAAATTTTTTAAGGAAACAAGTTTAGCAACTTTTCTGATTGTTTTGTTTGGCTTCTAAGAGGAAGAGGTTTTAGAAAGGATTAAGTCCTATTTGAAATGTGGAGGTGGAGAGGAAGGATAACCTTGCAACTGAGACAGCAGCTCCTGGGACTCCCCTGACTCTTGTGATACAAAAAAAATAAGTAATTCAGTAGTAGTTTATGCATAAAATCTTCAGTTTAGCATTGCATTATCTAACTTCTACCTTTCATTTCAGTCATGGAAATCCCTAAAGTTAGCACTCAAGATACATATTCAAGGAAAGTTTGGGGACTTGAGACACTTTGGAGACACAAAACACCAAGGTGGAGAAATCCAAGCACATAGGAAAGGACTGCAGACGAGCAAGGCATTCTCTATCTTAGGGAGCCAAACAATTATTTAAAGTTCATTAACTTCAACCTTTTCTCTTGAGTCAAGTGCATACATCAATTTACAATAAACATGAGGAGAATATGGACAGAGAAGAAAAGGTGAAAAACTCTGGATTCTTAATCTGGGAGATCTGACTGTCATTCCTGCTCCAAAGAGTTTGCAGCATGTGAAATTTTTGCAGTGTGTAAAATTCTTCTCAGGAGGAGATGTCAAGGCTGTGTCTAGGTGTTTGGTGAGGCATCCCATCACATTGCCCCCAGGTCCACATCCTTGATGACATCATGTGCCCAAGTTTCTTGTGAAAACAAAAAACAACAACAAATCAAAACAAAGACAGGTAATACAAAGGTAATACAGAGGTAATACGGACTAAAACATAATTATGTGAGTAGGGTACATAGTTAAACTCTGGTATCAGAGTAACTGCTGATTCTAGTAATACAGACATCACTTGGCAAGGATCTTTTCCAAATAGCCCAGATGTTGTACAAGACTTGGCCTGGGAGAACTAGGTTTACATTCCTGCTCCAAGGCACATAAAGGAAGAACCAAATCTTAATTTCCCACCTCCCATTATCTGAATTAACTGCATCCTCATAGTTTTCTATGATTTTTTTTTTCTAGTGATTGAGTATTATATTGTTAATATAAACAGGCTATTTGCATTGTAATCCTACTAATACTACCGCAAAGGGAGATAAATTATTTATTGTTCTCTAGTATGGGTAAAGTAATTCCCACTGGAGCAGACTCATCTAGTGGGAATATTTCCACCAGAACTTCAGCTTGTTTCATGGTATCAGAAAATTCTCTATGTGAGAAAAGTTGGCATTGAAGGTATGTATGTGTCTGTAGTTGTGAAGAAGGAAATAATAGGTTGGCATGGAAAAACTGAATTTTGGATTTAGATGTAGTGAAATCTCTGAGCACGACTGTGATTCGAGACAATTTTCTGTACAACAAATTTCCTGTTTATAAAGGACTACATTGGCTGCATCAAAGACTGGAAGCCAAGTAAGTACCACAGATAGACAAATGGCATTGGAGATCTTTTATTATTATTATTATTGGAGAAATCCAAAATTTTAATTCTATTTTCCAAATAGAGAATAACATTCTCCTCAACAAAATTCACTGTCTTTCAGACTGTCAGTGTGGGCTTACTGGCTGAGTGGATATTTGCTATCATTAGCTCAAAACAAACACTCATGTTTTGTACCCTGATTTTAAATTTGTACCTATCTGTTTCTTCATATTTAAGAAAAATTTCATCCTTAAAAAAAAAAAAATCAAATTGCTGAGATGCAATGCTGTTTTTAAATTCTTTTTTACCCACCTCCTCTTGTCTTTTCAGTTTTCTCTTCTTTGCTCTTTTCCAGCTATTTAACAATTTTACAATTGCTGCCAAAGGCAAATAGAAGAGCATCCTTGCTCTCAGCTGGAAAATCTGAGCAAAGGTATCTTCAGTGTCTCCATATAGTGACAATTGGGATTTTCATAAGGCTGTTATGCTCTTTGCAACTCTTGCAACTCTTCCCCTTCCCGGAGCCAGAGAAGAAAGGCAGAAAGAAAAACCCAAAGCAAAGGCAGCAGCAATGTCCTCCTGTAAACAGACTATGTCTTCAAATATACTGTGAATGGTTTTCTAACAGGACACATGCCTTACTAGCAAGAAGGATCTGAAGCATTCCCTGAGTTTGCCAAACACATCATTATAAACATGCTCTTCAAACCAGGAGAGACACAGTGGCAACAAACCAGCTGCTGGGTTTCCTGTTTTGTGACTCTTCAGTTGGTCCTTCATTACTGATTCTGTCTGGTACAGATTTCTTTTTCTATCTTCCTCTTGTATAAAATGGCAGGAATCACAGGTAAGACCCTGCTAGCCTTCAACAACATATTTCTAGCCCTTCTTTTCACAGGAGGGTAGAACTGATGATTGAAATAGTTACACCAGCCTTTTCCAGCCTGCATGCTCCTCTGCATGGCTTAGTATGTTTCAGAGGCTTTCTGGGGGAAGCCATTTCAGATTGTGTTGCTGTCTCTGCCTTGTCCTCCCTGGTTGCAAGCAGTGGTATGGAAGGTTGGCAGCACCAAGGTAAAAAGAAGTGGGTCCTGGTGCCCAGGGTGACACCTTCCTCCTGATCCCTGGTTTGGGAACAGTCTGTAGCAAAGAGGGGACCAGAGACATAATTGCTGGTGGGAGGACTCCAAGTCTCCTCTCGACAGGTTTATTAAATATGGTAAAGTGCATGGACCTGTCCAAGTAGTCTCAGAACATGTGGCTGTGCTTTCCTGGCTTACTGCAAGATGTTCCTGGCACCTCTGAGAAAGTTTGAGGATGTGTCTCCAAGAAAATTGAGTGCTCTAGTTTTGGAAAGCCAAATGCAAAGAAAGAAACCCCCTTGATACAATTGTGAATGCAACATGGGAGAAGAGAAGAGAAGAGAAGAGAAGAGAAGAGAAGAGAAGAGAAGAGAAGAGAAGAGAAGAGAAGAGAAGAGAAGAGAAGAGAAGAGAAGAGAAGAGAAGAGAAGAGAAGAGAAGAGAAGAGAAGAGAAGAGAAGAGAAGAGAAGAGAAGAGAAGAGAAGAGAA
>CM021699.1:112919076-112945847 GCA_011074415.1 Stictonetta naevosa
CGCTCTTTTTTTTTTTCCATAAATTCCTTTAAATATGTGTTACAGTAAATAGATCAGCCGTATTTAGGAACTGGAGACTTCCCACTACTTTAAGGACAACACAATATGATAAACTTGGCGAATGCCACGGTTAGAGTAGATTTGTTTTTCTGCTGTTCATTTTTTTCTGAAGGAAAAGGCTCATTTTATTTCATAAACCAGACTTAATAAAAAACACAAAGCAATAACAGAGCTGTTCTCTGGTTGCTGTATCCTCCAGCCTCGATACTTATTTAAGACAGCAATTCCCTAAGTGTAGCGAATTTATTCCCGGCTCAGCTTAACAGTAATGGGAAGCATTAGGAAAAGAAGCAAATTTTCATTTAAAAATATATATTTATTTTATTTTTTATTCCCGCAACAGGTGCTGTCTGTTGTACAAAATCTTTGGGGGGGGGGGGGGAGTTGTACAGGCCAAGCCTCAAAGTTGCCCAGCATTAAAGATATGTATTTCATTTCCCTATGATTAAACCCTGCACAGAGGCTGTGCTGTACTACCCTTCGCTCCACCTATTATTAATTTTTATACTCTTAAAAATTGGGGGTGCAACACCATTTAGGCTGCTGTAGGTCCCAGAGCTTAAACATTCCCTTTCATTTTACTCTGCTGGGCACGGCAGAGAGACTGTGCTTATCCTGCACTCCTTCGTGGCGTGATGGTTTCTCCCCTCCCTCCTTTTTCTTTCTCCAGTTCCGGTTCCTCCAAAATCTGTTACTTCTTTGATGATGAATAAAGATGGCTTCCTGGGCGGAATTTCAGTCAATACCGGAGAGGTGTTTTGCTCTGTACCTGGCCGCTTGTCTTTGCTTAGTTCAACTTCAAAATATAAAGTAACAGTGGGAGAAGTTCAAAGACGCCTTTCTCCTCCCGAGTGTCTGAACGCATCCCTCCTAGGAGGAGTTCTTAGAAGGTAAGAGGCTGGGGCAAGTCTGTGAACAAGCCGGCGTGCGGGCATCCTTGCATGCACCAGAAACGTTTGGTCAATGGTAAAGATGACTGCAAATATACATTGATCTTATTGTCGCAGCATATGTGTGTTATGTTGAGGATGAGGTGAAAATATGTTGTATTCAAACACTGAGATGAATGTATGGAGGCTTCAAAAAGTTTGGACCGTGTATAGATGTCCCCAGCATGAAGGAAGTGAGGCAAGATAGGTTTTCACTCTTGTACATGCACATGCTTTCTATATTTCCTCCTTGTCCTTATTTTTCTTTCAGCAAATGCACAAGATAAAATGCCTTACTGGGCATGGGGAAATTAGGTGTTGCAGGATGAGCCTGATATATTTCAGTGATAAGCTGATTTCCCGAGATAAATCTGTGTGGCATCCTCTATATGGTAATAACGATAAGGTAATTAAATGGTGTCGCATGTGATGTTACTGAAAGCAGTAAGAGATTAAGAGGCAACCTGTAAGGTAGGTGAGTACCTGACTCAAGAAAAGCCATCAGCAGATAGCTTGGAAAGTCAGTAACTTAGTGCTTGGTAGTGGAGTCTCTCAGAGTCGGTCCTGAGGCCTGTGCTGCTCAGCATTTGTGCAAGCCACCCGCTAATGTCCTGGGGGATTTTGCTGAAGGCCTCCAGTTTATATTGTTGGTACTCGTTAAGCAAGCAGCAGAGAAGGACCTATGGGTCTGGGTGCCTCTCCATCACTTCAGGATTGTTCATTTAGTTATGAGTAACAAGAACTTGAGCTCTGAAGTCACCAGCTGATCTATCAGGGAGAGAGAAAGGCCTTTATCTTCCTAAGAGGACTGTGATTTGTCAGTATGGCTTGTCTGGGAGAAAGGTGAACTAAGGATATAGACCGATCAGAGCAGGGAAGAGGTCATGGGGTGGTGCAAGGTACTCTCAAGTCAATGGCAAGTGGAGAAAAGATAACAGGAGGTATATGGCAGACTGGAAAATAAAGGGTGACTTCAAGCAGGAACAGATGCATATGAATTAACCCAGAAAAAAAAAATCGGATTATGTTTAAAAGTTGCTAGTGTTAGAGAAAGAACAAATCTTCCTAACTCTTGTAGTAGCTATTAGGCAGCATTGACTCTCAGGTGCTTTAAAATGACGGTGTTTGGTGTTTTTTTCCTGCAAACAATTCAGTGATGACATCATTAGCTCCAGCTCCGTGTCTGGAAAGGGGGGGGATACGTTCTGCTACATGCAGCCGCTCTAAAATACACGTGAGAATTAGGAGCTTCTAAAATAGCCGGCGTTCCACGTGAATGTCTGTAATCAATGTTCAGACGTGATCCTTGCCAGCGAGAGAGGCAGAGTTTTCTTTACAGACGCTAACCTGCCTGCCCCTCCTGTCCAGCCACAAATGGAGCAGGGAGGACTTCTGAGAGATATACTGTAGAAAATATAATTATCAAGGTAAAGAAATATCATTATTGAGCTTCAGTGGATTTCTGGAGTTGGCCCAAGACATAATCATTGGCTGCTGCTGACTTCAGTTCCTATCTTTAATCTGAATTTTAGACAAGCTTTTGGTTCAGAGCAGATGAAATATAGGAAGCTGTTCCCTTGCAATTCTGCCGTCTCTCCCTATTTACTTTGATATCAAATAGTAGGAAGCCAGTCTGGCTTCTATGTCGTTTCTGGCTTCCTTTCCGTAAATGTCACTTGTCTTCAACAAGTAAGAAGAAACACTTGAGATGGACCCCGATCTCAGTGTCAAAGTCCTTACTGATTTCACAGGTGGCAAGATTTCATTCACGGAGGTTTACGTTATCTATAGGTGTTTGAACAATAGCTCTGTATTTGCCACCTATAGTTCACTCGTCCATTTAGTGTCCTTATCAGTAACCTCCGACAAACATTCACATCTTCCTTCAGGCAGCCCAATCCCTCTATATAACGCACTGCCTTCAGGTGAGAGCTGCCTTTCCGCACACACTCACACATGCATGAAATGGTTCCTGAAGTTTCATAAGTATTTTCCTCCTACTCTATTCATCCACAGTCACACGCATTCTCCCTCCGAGCGTATTTTTATTATTTTAATTTTATTTTATTTTGTTCTCATTCTTCTTTCTGTTATTGTTCTTTCCTGGAATAAATAAGGATTTAATTCTCCTCTATCTTTCTGTCCATCTCCACACTCTATCCTAATACGAGTTAGTGCCATATAGTAGGAACCCATTTACTCTCTAGATCAAAACCTTACACCGTAATTATTGTTATCTGGCGTTATTTGATTTCCCTGGATAAAACGGGGAGAAAAGTGGGCTCACCCCCACTCCCACTCCTGGGAGAGATAAAGCAGATCTCAGCAAACTGGAGCAGAAACCAACACATCCAAAGTGCTTAACACCGAGTGAAAACTCTCCCAGGCTCCACTGACTGCACAGATTAAACGTTTCTTCCATGAACACTGCGGGGTTAATCACGATGTTAATTTCTTTGTAATTCTAGAGCCAAATCGAAAAACGGGGGGAGATCTTTGCGAGAAAGGCTAGAAAAAATCGGTTTGAATTTACCAGCCGGCAGGCGTAAGGCTGCAAATGTCACTTTACTCACCTCCCTGGTGGAAGGTAAGCGAGGGTCGCAGCTCCCTTCACACCCCTGCCTGCTCTCAGCTCTTGTCTGACATTTTGCGAACCAAAAAAAACTTTCGGGATCAGGTGGGAAAGCCTTGCAAAGGTGAAATGCAGGGCGGGGGAGCACTAACGCTGGTTAAGGATCCCTGTCCCCAAAAATGAGATTATTGGCCTGAGGGTCATTGATTGGTCGTGGTGGCAAGAATGAGGGTGTGTGCATCTGTATGTGTGTGTATTTATGTTTGTGTGTGTATATATATATTTAAAATGTGTGTGTATGCTTGTGCAGGGCAGTCCCATTCCTCATTGCTATTAATTACTAGGATGTGCTCTCCAGCTCCATGTCTCCTCCATCCTCTTGCTAATTCGCCCCTCCCGAGCTCATTTATGGCAGATGCCCACTATAGGACGTCCATGGAGGGAAAAAAAAATACCAAAAGAAATCTGGGGAAAGAAATCAGCAATTGAGGAGTCGTACCGCTCAGTTTACCTTGAGGTGGCTGGAGCAGAACAAAGACAGGAGAGAGGGAAGGGAGGGGACTGAAGCTTCACCTCGTTTCAAGTCAACTGATGTCATTTTGGTGTTCTGCGTGTTTTCTTTGATTTATTGTTGCTGTAGCGAAGAGCCATTTTTAGAGCCACTAATATGTTTAGGATACGTGTGTGTTTATGCTGAGAGAAGTTGGACCTTCTCCAAAAAACATAACCAGAATAGTATGGATGCAATTATGAATTATATGTATCTACATTATACATACACACCGAGAGGCGTATAAATAATCCACTTATCTCTTCTGCATATAAGCATGCATAAACATTTGCGCTAGATATTAACTTTTCAACTCTTTTGATTGAGTTATGGCAGCGATAAGCCCTTACCGCATGCAGAGCTGAAGGCAGGCTGGCAACCAGGCAGGGGCTGATAGCAACGCGCTCCTCCTGGTACCTCGTATGGCTTCTGCTGAGTGTGCAAAGCACAGACCAGGGTTCGTATCTACTTCGGGGGGCTCGCTATGGGGGACGAGCAGCGTTCCGAGTGCGGCGAGCTGCCCCTATAACGACGGGGTTGCTATCCATAAGCGTGAATGCGAGCTCAGCATCCCACTCTCAGCAAAATCAGAGGACCCCCAAAGCTATGAGACGTGAAAAAACGTGTCAAGTGCATAGGAAGGCAGACCTGACTCTGCTTTCCCCGATATCCTTACAACTCAAGAGCTCCCTCCCTGTGGAAGGGACAGTACCTGCTGGAGGTGAAGGTTGTGCTCTGCCACCAGCCAGCCTCGGGCACTGCTGTCATCCTGCTCCAGGGAGCAGGAGGGCTCCGGCAGGGTGCCCCCGCTTTCATTAAGGGGGACGCAGATTAGCGAGCAACCTTGGCTTGGAAAGCGGGGGTGACGTCGGAAAGCAAATCCGGATTGTTGAAAATCCGGATTGTTGAAAATAACGCGGTCCTGGAGTTGTTAGACATATCTGCTTGGCGTGTTGGAAATCTTCCCCCTGCTCCCTCAGGCCGTGCTTTAAAGGCTTTAATGCTTTATTCTGGAGGGGTTGAGCTATAATCTGGTGGAATCCCACTAGAGTCTGAGGTTTTTATTATTGTTATTTTATTTAAAAATTCCCCCCTCTTATTTCCCCCTTTCTTCAGCTACTGTCTTCTTCTTGTGGCATAAAGTACATCAGTAGGAGTTTGATGACACGAACCTCTGGAGGCAAGAAATCTGAAATTAGGCAAGCAGGGAAAGTGACAATTACAATTACAGTTATAATAATTATTTTTCATATAAAAGGTTGACATCAGTTACTGTCTTTCCATTGGGCAGAGAGGAGTTACTGTTGCACGAGGGTCAGTTAAGATAGCAGGCTGCATTTCCTCCGATGGAAACTATCACTTATCTCCATCATTTTACTGATGTGGCAATAATTGTGATAATGATGTAAGCGCTCTGTGTGCATAAGTGTGTTTATCACATCCTATGCCGAAATGACAGTAGTATGAACACGTCCACATCTGTAAAAATTTGGACAGTGTTTCTTCTGGTGTATTGAAACAGGAATGCTTTCTCTGCTCTGGGGGAAATTTGGGTCTTGCTGTCTTTTGGGACTTGACTAGCTTCCCCTTGCTGTTTTTTTGGCCCAGTTCACTTGAAAGTGAGTGAGTGTGTATGTGTGTGGGTGTGTGTACTTTCCCACAATTATGCACAGGATGAGTTGCATGTGCATATGCCATCATAACTATGTTGGAGCAAAGACAAATCTCATCAGCTGTAAATCTGTCCCGTAAACTTCCTTCTTCCCCCAAAAGAGGGCTTGAGGAGGGAAAAGAGATATCTGGAGCCTGTCCCTAAGGTGTAGGGGTTATTATTGGGTTTGTTAAAACCAAAAGAGCTGCTGTCTCCCAGAGGGAGCAGTGGGCAGCAGCAAACTGCTGCACGATGCTTTGGCTGGTCGGACCCAGCCCAGCGTGGGGCCGGGAATGTTAATGCCCCTCTCATTCCGTCCAGGTGAGGCCGTTCATTTAGCCCGGGATTTTGGGTACATCTGCGAAACGGAGTTCCCAGCCAAGGCTGTTTCTGAATACCTGAACAGACAGCACACGGACCCCAGCGACCTCCACTCCAGGAAAAACATGCTGCTTGCTACAAAGTGAGTGCGAAGTTGACCATCCTCTTCCGCCCTCCCCTGGAAACCCTCCCCCGTCTCCTAAAACGTTATGTCTGGGCTCGTTTTAAAGGCAGGCGGAGCATCCAGTCCCCAAAAGACAGCGGCCCCGGCGGGGGAGGAAGGGATGTTCATATTGCCCTGTGGGAAGGGTAGATCCTATTGTCTGTGCGTCCCCCTGCAGTGGGAAACGCGTTGATCTTACAGATGATGTGGGTGACTGACCCCTAGCTACCATACACCATTTCCAAGCCACTGTCTGTCCAAAAAATGTTATAAAAAGGCGACAAAAATATTATTTTACTTCTACATATGTCTGTCTGTCCCTCCTGCTACTCATGCACACGTGTCTGTCTGTTACCATATTACAATGTCTTATCCATACGGTTTAATTTTAAAAGTCACCATGTACTGCTAATCGCCCTCGCTTTTGTACCCCAACTCATTTATCTCCCGTGGGATTTTCTTGGTGGCTTTATTGTATGGGATGGTTTACACCCAACTGCACCTCCTGGGCCCATAACTGGGTGTTTCAGAGCTTGCTTGGGTCCATGGCAGTGGGTGCTTTGCGCTTCCGCATGTTTCTGTCTCTCTGGGAAAAAGAAAGGAAAATAAAAAATGAGAAAAAAAATCACCCCAAAGAGCTCTCATTTATTTCATGCTCTGGGACGTGGCTTGCCTCCAATGACAGTGTAATTTAAAGAAATATATGGAGGGTTGAAAAATCATTTGCTCAAATTTGTCCAGATGTTTTTTAGACGTGATTGGAATTTGATTGCCCTTTTCCGCAGGGTCAGAAGATATTAATGTCCCAGAACTTTAATTGCTCACAGACCCAGCTTTGCTCTTTGAAGATGTAAAATGTTGGACTCATTACTGTTTGTTCTCCAAATTCAAAGTTTCCTCTCTTGCACTTTCTTAATGGATAATACACATAGAGGTAGACCTTTATCTTTCCCCACCCTCTGAAACCTTTAACCCACCGGGAATTTCATAGAATTTCAGAGGATGAGAGACAAATGCTTTTTTTTTTTTTTTTCCCTTTTATTTTTTATTCCAGACATTTTTTCCTTCAGTCCCTGAGTAGGCATCTGTTCAAAGAAACTATTCCTTTGGGAACGCCCCAGCCCCCAGGGTTCTTACATTGCCCTGGCACTTGTTGACTTGAAGGCCTTCAGGACTAGAGCAATGTGAAAGAAAGTGGGGGAAATCATTAAAAAAAAAAAAAAGAAGAAGAAGAAAAAAAGAGAGAGAGAGATATTTTTAAAGGTGTAGAAAAATAAACAAGAGTCATATTTGAACTCTGATGCTTTGATTGGGGTGCGTCACTCCAGAATAAAATAGGAAGTGCTAGCTTTGCTAAGTCAGGTTGAATTTCTCAACAAAGCTGCCCAGCTCAAGCAGTCTTAAAGGAAGCTCAGTTTAGCCCCCTTCTTGTCCCTGTGCCACTCATCAGCCCATGTCTGTACTTTTCTCCAGGAACAGCCCTGATGGGAGTTGCTCCAGGCCATGGTCTGGATGGGCAGCTGGAAAACCCATGGCCCATTCAGCCTGGTTATTTCTGGAGGCACTGAGCAGGGTTGGGTTTTCACAGTGCTCCAGAGGCATTCTTGTGTTTTCAGGAGAGATTCCTATCTCCAGACCTCCCGTTGTTCTGCAATTGCAGAAACCTCTTTCCTGCAGAGCATCATCCTAGGCAGGGGACTGCTGGTTCACCACGGATGACCCCCAAAACACTACTAGGAAAAGAAGCATAGAATCACAAATTCTATGGAAATCCTAAAGGAAGGTGGCAAAAATATTCCATCCCATGATCTGGGATCAGCTTAGGCTTGAACTTGCTCCTTTCTTCAAACTTGGTTGTCTCAGAGAACAGTGTCAAGTGTGGGATGAGTCTAACCATCGTTTTCCTCTCTCTTTCTCTCTTTTCCTCTCATTCTTTGCCTTTCTCTCTTCCATGCAGGCAACTTTGTAAAGAATTTACAGATCTTTTGGCCCAAGACAGGACACCCATTGGAAACAGCCGGCCCACCCCTATTTTGGAACCAGGCATTCAGAGCTGCTTGACTCACTTCAGCCTCATCACTCACGGCTTTGGGGCCCCTGCTATCTGCGCCGCCCTCACAGCCCTTCAAAACTACCTGACTGAAGCTCTCAAAGGCATGGACAAGATGTTCTTGAACAACAACACTGCTAACAGGCACACATCTGGCGAAGGACCAGGTAGTAAAACAGGAGACAAGGAAGAGAAACACAGAAAATGAGAGAAAAATAAAAAAAAGAAAGAAAGGAAAAGAATAAAAAGTTACATAAAAGGAGAAAAAAAGAGAGAGAGATAATCTTTTAAAACAAAACCGTCTTAATTTTAGCTTTAAAAATGTTGGATTGGGCTTTGGAAGAATTCTATTAGGTAGGACAAAGTAATAATAATAATAAAAAAATAATAATAAAAGAAAGACAATAATTTAAGATCAGAGGAGCACAATGGCGCAAGACCAGTGGTTCAGAGTCTCTTGCCAGGATCTTGTGAAGACAACCACCAGGATTTTTTTTTCCCACTTCTGTTCTTTCACATTTTTTAAATAATGATTTGGGGAGGGGGGAATATAATAATAATTAATAATAATAATAAAAGAAAGAAATGAGTAACTTATTGGAAGAAATCGGAGAAACATTTTTGGTGTCAGTGCTTTGATTTCTTGAGCTGCACGGTCTGTCTTACTATTATTTTCATCTATTTTTTTTTTTTTTGAATGACATCTTGTCTCCACCCCAGATAAAATGATCTTCCAGAGCGTTCCTTTCTGAGCAACCCCATCGCCTTGTTCCCCACCTTTCCCATCTCATCTCACCCCTTGGCTCTGTCTAGACTAGGAAAGGAGGGCACGCAAGTGCCCAGGCTACCCCAGACTCCGCATAAAGACTTGACCCTTCATTCACGGCAGTCTTCACTTAATGACATAATATGGGATGCTTCAAGTCATGGTAGTTCAATCAAATCAGCTAATTCTATTTTTTAAGAACCTTATTTTTTTTTCCTGGTCTAGACAGACTCTCTGTTTAGATTACCAACGTTTACAGGTGTGTATGTGCGTGTGTCTGTGTGTGTGCATATGCGTATGCACACACATAACCTGATAGGGGCGTGCGTGTATACTGTGTATGTTCATGTATATATATATATGTATATATCTGGATGTATACATATATATATTTAATATATGTGTATCGCCACACATATCCATGCATGCAAACATACCTTTGTAATTTAGTACTTGCCTTCGATGGTAAAATGCCTTGTCTATAATGGGTTGCAAAATTTGAAAGTAAGGTCTGGTACAATGTCAGTGCTGTCTGATATCTTAATTTTCTGAGATCTCCTCTTTTTCTCTAGAGAGTTTTATATTCCTAACTATGCCAATGTTTCAGTCCTTAATTTCCTTGAGTAGTGTGTGTGAGATATCTTTCTCCATTTTTAAAGAACTGTTAAGAACAACAACAAAAAAAAAATGAGTGATATGAGTATGTAATTCTTTCTCAGGAGTATGCACTATTTTATTTTCTTCTGTTTCCTAAAGCTTTGCCCGCTTGGCTTATGAGCTTCTTCAAAGAGGACTAGAGATCCCTACACAATATATCAGGTACAGAAAAAAAAAATCCACAATTCTGATATTCTGATACTTTTTTTTTTTTTTCAAATCAAAGCCAGTTGTTTCAGAATTCTGTAGGTGCACTTCTTTAAAGAAGCTCAAAGGGAATAATCTGAAGGAGATAAAAACTATAAGTTGAATTCGAGGTGTAATACTGCAAAGAAAATAAGAGCTGTGTTGAATGTTACCGTACTTGCTTGGCACCAGGGATTTGTACCCAGGGAGGAAAGGGCTGCCATGTGAGCTGGCTCCTCGTGACGGGAGTGGGGAGGGTTTGCCAGGGAATATCCTGGTTTCTCATCTCAGTCTGAGGAAATCTGTTTCTCTTAGAAAGCTTTTCAAAAATGTCTTGTGACTCTTGCTTTGGAATGAATCGGTGTGGTAGGGGGAAAACTTCTTAACTCCGATGTTTTTCTCAGTGGTTTGGTGTGTGACAGGATGTCTTATGCTTATGATTTGGGAGGGGTGGAGGGGAAGTCTGATTTCTTTCCTTTTTTTTTTTTTTTTTTTTTTTTTGTCATCTCTCTCTCTGGCTTACATGGTAAAAATAATGCTAAAGTGTAAGGATGTGAATTTCTGTTTGGATTCTTCAGTATTGGGTAATTGCATGTATTTCTCAGTGGGGCAGGGTTTGTGCACTAATGCGTCTTTTTGCTCATGTCAGAACAGTTTCTGTGTGTGTGGGGGGGTAAATCCTGTCTCTCCTGGAGTCACTGGCAAAACTCCAGTGGGGCCAGGCTTCCCTCAGCACCCCTGTTAAATCTGCAGCACCTAGTGCCACCAACCCAGGAAGGAACACCTGTACTCCTAATGGTGGAGAGAGAAGCCTTAGCCTTGGCTTCATTCCTAAATACCATCCAGAGTGGGTGGGTGGGGAAGAAACCATTTAGCAATACTCTCCTCAACCTCCAACATAATATTCTTAAAGCGAAGCAAATGAACCTCTTGATTCCCACCAATAAAGTCCATAGCTTCCTAGGGAATGGCAGCAAGGGGAGGTCTCAGGCCTTGTCCCCTGCCTGTGGGTTGGACATGTGGCAAGACATGTGGCAAGACATGTGGCAAGAGAAGCCCAGGGACTGTCCTGCCTTGCTCAGCCCTAGGGAGCACCCAACCTTCAAGAGATCCTCCTCATCCATGTAAATTTGGTCCTGCTGGCTCATCAGGGGGAAACTGAGGCAGGTGGCTTTGTCTAGGGATTGCTGGGATGACATGGAGGTGGCCTTCAGCCCTGGTCTCTGGTCAGCTTTAGGCAGGTCCCTGGCAGCCAGCAGTGGGTTTGGTAATCAGCAGGTCCCTGGGGATTTCCCTGGTGGAGGTGTGGATCCTTGTGTTACATAGATCTCATTGATCCCCAACCAGGATCCATGCTGGGGCCTCCCATATTGAAGAGCAGCCTCAAGGCAGCCTCTGGCCTTCCAAAGCCTACCCCTTGCCAATCACTCCCCTCGATCCCCATTTCAGCAACCCCGGGGGAAGGAGAAACTGGGCTCCAGCACAGGGCAAAGCCCGGAAGGAGGTTGTATGAGGAGGGGAAAGAGGACACGTGTGTATAGGGAGGAATGAATGGCATCACCTGAAAGTACTCTGCCCATGGAAACTATTTACTGAAACCCATCTCAAAGCGTTGAACAACACTTTGCCTTGGTGAGGAGCCTGCGGGTCCAAACCCTCCAACATTCTCAGCCTGGAGGGGCTCCTGGGCACTGGGGAGACCCCAAGTCAGAGCTTAGTCTTCCATCTCCAGCTGCATGCACAGGGACATGGGGGACCTGCCCCTGTCACCCAGGAGCTTCCAGATGAAGGTCCAGGGGGATGCTGAGGATGGTCAATCCTTTTTTTGGGAGGGGTGTTGCAGATGCTCCTTCCTTTTAAATGGGGAAGACAACCTAGAGCATCACACCACCACTGTGAATTAAAGGGAAGAGGGAACTCCTTGCTACTTCTCAGGGAAAGATCTGCACACACATGTGAGGGCCTGCTCCTGCTGCTGATGAAATGTCTCCCTGGTGCAGGTTTGGTCTCCTGGAGTAGGACCTAAACCGTGGGAAGGTCAAAGGGAGAGTTTAATTGACTCCTGATGACTTTGGATCTGCCCCTTGTGCCTCCTACCTGGAAAAGACAGACTGCAAATGCCAGGTTGTGTTTCACTCAGGCGAAATAAATGTAAACATAAAATCCCCCTTGATTTCAGAGGGACTACCTTCCCCCCCTTTTTCTGTTTTTGTTTTATGCTCCTTAAGGTCTGGAGACAAAGTCCACGTGGCTCCTGCTTTAAAAACAAAGAGGGAAAAACATGGTGTAGGAGCGTAGCCATCCACCTCTGCTCTTCCCCATAGCCTAGTGCTGGCCCCAGAGGGACTCATCCAGTGTTTGGTGGCTGTGGGTGCTGAGGATGGAGGTCCCCCCTCCGAGTCTAATTCCAGCCTCCCGATGGAAAACTTTTTCCTGCTCCCCTGAACTCTCCCAGCCTGACTACTTTTGTTGGCGGGGCAGCTCAAACGTTTATCTGATAATTGAGTTGTTAAAAGATTTGGTTTCCTCGGGATCATAAATCAATAAACAGGAGGATTAACACGGCAGCTTTGCTTTTTAACTCAAGGGAAAAGTTTGAGGAGAGATTGTGAAAAGTTTATTTTCAAACCAAACAGGTGGGTTTCTGTAAATTTTATTTCATTCTTAGTCCCCCCCCCCCCCGTTTTTTTTTTGGGGGGGGGGGATAACTGTTTTCTGTTGGAAATATCTTTGTTTTCATACTCTCCCCGATTTCTTTTTATTTTATTATTTTTTTTCCTGGTTGTTATTCACACAAGGTGTGAAGGAAACAAGAAACCCTTTCTATGGGAAACCTTTTCCAACCCAGCGATTTCTCTAAAATTGGGTTGCGTCTTGTCCCACCTAATAGAAATTCTCTGTGAGAAGCTGTTTCAGGTCCCTCTGCATCCCCGTCCCCAGACCAACCTCCCCTCGAATCCCCCAATTTCCATTTGGGGCTGGGTGGGGGGAGGATGGTTTTTAAGACCGTTAGCTCTGCCCCAGGGTTTATTCCCTTCCCCTGCTCATCTCCTTCCGACCGGTTAAACACGCAGACGTTTCTCGGAGAATTTGGTGCTCGGTTCAGCTGCCGTAAGCCTTGCCAGATCGATCCGGCCAAAAGCCCCCGCCCCTCCGGCTTCGCCGTGTGAAAGATCATACGCTTTTTACAAATAGTATATTTTCTTATACAAAGGAAAAAGGAAAAAAAAGTAAAAGAAAATATCCCCAAACACACTGGCAAACGCCTGAACATTTCGAGAGAGACGAAACATTGTGTGCCAGCGAGAAATAAAGGAGAGAAAAATCAAACTAATGCAAAGCTCTGAAAAAGCAGCTGAGAAACTGGAAAGATGAAAGGAAAAAAAAAAAACAAACAACAACAACAACAAAAAACATATAAACAGCGTTCCTTTCTATGCCCCAAACGATCCCTTTCACCTCTTCTTGAAAAATCTGACCATGCAGTGAGAAATATCAGTTTATCGACTCTTCCTGAGAAGAAATGCGGAAAGGCATTCAGTATTGAGTTTGTATATATTTATTTATGCTTAATTTAACGGGAATGTGTAAATATGGCGAACAAGTAGTTTTTGGGTTATTTATCTGTGAATCTATACCTCTGTGAATGGGTGGGGGAATTTAAAAACAAAAAGAAAAAAAAAAAGAAAAAAAAAAGAAAAAAGAAAACCAACAAAAAAAAACCGCCTGACTAGATAGTATCCTATCTGAATCTTTTCTGTTCTTTATAGACAAGCTGTTATGGTAATGGGTAGAAATTGGTTTCTTGTCCAGTGATGACCTGATTTACATAAATAATAAGAATAAGAATAAAAAAAGAGATTGTTGTGTTTTGTTGTATTTTCCTCTTCAGTTTTTTTGAATGTTGGTGCTGCTTCGATTCTGCAGACGGATTTACTTATAACGCCAAGAAGTCTTCATTTTCCCAGCATAGGCTTTGGGGAAATTCAGGACATGTCTCTACATTAAAAAAAAAAAAAAAAAAAAAAGACAATAAATATTGCTTCTCAGAAATGTTGGTATTTTATTTCTGTCTGACTCAAAGTGTCCATACCATCCTTACCTCTTCATTCTAAGCAGACCTATAATAAACCTCATGTCATGTTAACGTGATCTTTCGTTTCATTTTGCCTTTACTAGCTGAATTAGGAAATATGAACGAAAAATGAAATTATTTTCATTTTCAAAGTATTAGCCATTAAATCAAAATGTTATGTATCATTACAAGTCTTCGATATCAGGAAACTTTTTTGTTGTTGTTGTTATTATTATTTAATTTCCGCGGTTCCCATTGCTGTGTAACTGTTGTTGTATGTTTCACTTATGTATATGTGCCTGTGAGCGTGTATATATGTATATATATACTCTTATATGCAGATCGGGAGTGATATTCGTATTCACAACGCGGCATTATTTTCTACCTTTAGGTCTACAGTCGCAACAACTGATTATCAAAAGGAAATATTAAAAAACAAAACACCCCTCCTCCCCCTTCCTTTCCCAAATCGGCTTTATTTGGGTTTGTAATCGGCACTGATGTAGAACAGCTCCGGGGAGATCCGGATCCCCAGGGCTAACCCGGAGCCACTCCGGAGTGACTCGGGGTTTACCCTGCGGTTGGGTGAAGGGAAAGGCGGGGGGCAGACGCCTCAGGATTTATTTTTATTTCTTCAGTGCTGTCATAGAAAGCAGTATTCCCCCCCCCCCCCCCTCCCATTTCGGAGCTGGAAAGGACTGCCAATTTATCCCTCGGCACGGTCACCCTGCGAACAAACACACGTGTGCTCAGACAAACAAGGAGCCCTGCGGCTGGAAGCCGGTTTGAAGCATCGCATTTACTGCGGTGAACTATTTTAGTTAAATACCCGCTCCGAAGAGTTGGCTGGGTTCAGGTTTGCCTGGTGGTTTTGGGAGGGAGCGGTAGTGAAGATGGAGGACAGAGAAATGCAGGTGCCATAGCAGGCAGCGGATCGGTTTTTGCAACTTAATATTTCTCTCGGAGAAGGGGTGGGGGGATAGCAAAAAATAAATCCATCCCCACCTCCATCTCCCAAACTACCTCCCTTCTCCCTCTCCTTCCAGCTTGGACTACTGGAGCCGCCTCAGCTGATCGCCCAAGGTGTCCATACTAAATCCTCCTCAGCATAATAATAAAAAAACGCCTTGCAAACCACGACCCCAAAGTCTGTTTTATGGGGAAGCTTTCGAGGCTCGCTTGCCTCGGCTTCAGCCAGGCTTGGACTCAGCCGTGACCTACTTTCTGTCCGTGGTGTGATGGCAAAAGCGCCCGGAGCAAGTTTGCGGGGCCCGGGATGGAGGGAACGGGTGGGAGAGGAGGGGTACCGGGGTCCGAGAAGGGGGAAAAAAGAGGTGGGGGAAGCAGCGAGAAAAAGAGGATAAAAAAGAGAATTCCACTCCCCTTTTTCCTTCATCCTACCAGAGTTTTGCAGCGCGAGGATCGGGGACCCCCAGCCCCCTTCAAGGGTGACCCAGCTGCGGGCAGGTGTGGGGCGAAGGATGCCCGCGGGCAGGGAGTGCTAGGAAGAGCAGCGACACCGGAGCTGGTTTCCAAAAGCAAGGCTGCATGCTTTTATGCGTTGTTTTGTTTTCTTTTGTTTTAATCGCGCCGATTATATTATTTTTAGTAGAGCATATGTTTTGCATGAAACCTTTCAAAACAGCTCTCGAAGTTCCCAGAGGAGTCTGGGAGGGCTGTTTGGGGGGCGAGGGGGACGGCTCAGGAAGTAACTCTGCTGTCCAAGAACTGTGCAACAGTTATGTAAAACCCGAATTAAAAAAAAAAAAAAAAAAGGGAAAAAAAAAAAAGCAAAAAAAAAAAAGAAAAAAAAAAAAAAAAAAAAAAAAAAGAGCGAGGAAAGCTCTTTTATAACTCAGCAGAAGCACCCGCTGGTAGAAATGGGGGCTCCCCTTAACGGGCTACCCGAGGAGACGAGGAAGGGCTCACTCCCAGTTTCCTAACCTCCCAGGGGCAATCTTGAGATGGCAAAGCCAATGCACGTACATCTATATTTGTTGTAAATACAGGTAGGGCTCCGAGTGCCGCTGTGCCTTGCCTCCCCGGGGCCGCCTGCTCCTCCAGCTACCCCCAGCTCACAGCCAGCGCTGCCTGGGCGGGCGGGGGGAACGGACACGACTCGCCCACCAGTGGGGTTGAACAGGGGGTCAGGAAGGAAGAAATACGCCTGCTGGTCTCTGCTCCACTGCATTTTCCTAAAGGTTTCCAACAAATCAAGATCAGATTCTTTCTTTCTTTCCTCATTTCTTTTTCTATCTATCTATCTATCCATCCATCCATCTCTCTAATCTATCTATCCATCTTCCTACCCATCCTGGTCTTTCCCCTTTTCGAGCTTCTCCCTCGGCTAAGGTTAAAAATAAATGAATAGCAGCAGTAACCTATCTCATCAAAATTTCCCCTCCCCACCGGTCTGATGTTATAATCTGCTTTCCCAGTCGTGACCGGCGGGGACCTTTTCTCTGTCCCTCCTGCCTTGCCCCAGTCTCTGTTTTAAACTCCAGGTACTTCTAGTTTCCATTACAAAACTTCACCTTGATTTATATAGTCATAAACATCATTTTTGTCTTCCATCCCTTTGGGCTGAACTCTTTTTCTTTCTTCCTTTTGGTTTTCTCCTTTCCCCCTCCCCACCTGCATGGTGTGGCCCGCATTTATATGAGACCTCATAAATAACATCTGGTGTCCCTATGATGGAACTAGTCAAATGTCTTAAATAATCCCCAGTACCAATACATTCCCTGAATTCTTTTGTTTTCTCTGTCTCTCCCGTAAACAGACATCCACACAGATTTTTTCCCTGTAGCTGGATGTGTGTGCTCAGCTGTACCGGGACATTGTGTTACATGGAGTATCCCTAAAATGCGCGTAGCTGCGCAGCACCGTGCGGAATCAAGCTCTTTCTCCCACTACTACGCAGTTTTTATAAGTTAAGAGGGAAAAAAAAATAATAATAAAAAAAATTGCTCCTTGGTTTTGCCTTCGGAGTTAAACCTTTAGAATAGACTTCGGGGATGCAAAGGTCCGGTCCTCTCCGCGCTTTCCCCACTCAGCCCAGGGCTCTGCTTTCCGCACATCCCTCTGACTCCGGGGCATCCCAGACGGGCTCTGGGCCTGATCCTGTGCCCCGGGGCAGCGGAGCAAGGGCTGCTCGGCTTTCCCTTACAGCAAGTCGTCCTTCTGCGAAATCCCCGAAGAAAGGAAACCTCTGGGGAACTATGAGTTAAGAGTGTTTGTATGCTCTCCTTAACAGGAAGATGGAAAAACCAGAGTCTCACGCAATTACGAAATCACAACAATTACTTCGGAGCTTCCCCCAAACAACAGGAAAGTTAAAAGTGTGTGTGAGTGTGCATTTCTCACCCGAATATTCAAAGGCAATAATCCTTTTATTCCTCAGCTCCGGCTTTGCCCCTGGGTGGGGCAAATAAATAATTCCCCAAGCCCCAAAGAAAATAAATAAATAAAGAAAAAGGTGAGATTCAACCCTTGGCAAGGTGCTCTGGAGCAGTACCCCGGGCGTGCAGTGTGACCTCCTGCTTCGCGGAGTGGGGAGGTGCTGTACCTGGGCTTGTTGCTGTTAAATCCACAGCAGCGTGCGCAGAGCAGCCTCCTTCTTCTGGAGCGTTCGAGGACGCTGTCCTGCCCAGGTGGAGAGGAACATGTCATTTAAAACAGAAACGTTTGGTTCTTTCCAGGTGATAAACTAGTGAGACATACAAAGAACAGAGGGTACAGCTGCAATTATATACCTAGTTTGACTCCCTTAAACACCAGGGTGAATGAGATGAGTACGGACATTTTGGTCCCTTGTAAAAATCCCTTAAAATACCAAAAAATGTATTGTGTCTCGTGAAACCAGCTCTAAGACTAGTTGATCTCGCTCTTGGTGCATAGGACATCACCTGGCAGTCTTCTTTCCTGCAAAACTCTCACGGAGTTAACTGAAAGCTGCCGTTGCCTGCCCATCCAGCTCTGTTCTGCCCCAAAACCAGCGGTCAGGATAAGAGCAAACCCTGCTCTCCGTTACACTAACGCTGCTTTATTTCAGTTCAGAGTGGATCCTATTTGGGTTGGGAAATGGGGAGCCCGTTTGCAGCTCTGTATGGAAAATCAGCCTACAATAACTGGTAACAATGGGGAGGGGGGTGGTGGGAAAAAACATACTGGGGATAGAAAGCATTTTCGGATCAATGCTTTTCGCGAAAATAGGACGGATTTTAAAATCTATTTCAAATCAGAGCAGGAAGGAACGAGGGGAAATATTTCAAAACGAAAAGTTCTGGATTTAAACGTTAATGCTCGGCGGTGAATGTGGGAGATGGTTTTGTTCGCCTGGGAAAGCAAAGCCCGGCTTTAACCTGCCCCGGCCAGCCGCCAGCCTCCCCGCTGCCTCCCCTCAGCCTTACACCCGCAAAACCCCGAGCAGACGGACGAGGGAAGAAGGCAGGGCAAGGCTCTGACTGTCGCTTAAACCCTTCCAGTTTTGCTTTCCTGGGACCTTGCCATTGCAGCCGGAGCCTGGGGGCTTTCCCTGTGCCCTGCAGCTGCCGGGGGAGGACGGAGGCGATGGCCGAGGCGTAGCAGGGACCTCCTTCTTCCTTACGCTTCAAAGGTTTCTTTAAACTTTAACTTAGGAGTGACATGAGACGAGCGAAAGAAACTCAGCCCCGACCTGTAAGCTCACATTTTGAAACAGATTTTTTTTTCTTTATTCCCGTTTTTTTTCCTTGCCCCCTCCCTGCTCTGTCCTTGGCTAGGGAAGTTGAGGTTTGTTCTGAAACTTTGGAAAGGAGAATCATCATCATCAAAAAAAAAAAAAAAAAAAAAAAAAAAAGAGGGAGGGAGTTAGTTAATGGAATTTCTCTTCTGGATGGAAGGTGATAATTAGCGGTTTGCTCGCCCAAATGTAGAAATACCCGCAGCCCAAAAACCACACAGGGCTGGGGCGTTGTGCAGTCCTGGAGGATGGGTGTGAAAGTCAGGAAGGGTTTTCTTTTTTCCCTCTGGCTGTAGATATCGCCGTGTGTGTGTACATATACGAACTAGTGTTACTGACCTGCGGGAAATATTTTACAGCTACTTATCTCCCCCCGTGTAGAGAACGAAGGCGACAGGGCTATTTCCTCCTTTCTGCCTGGTTTTCTCCTTTTCTCCCTGTTCCTATGCAGCTGCCCCAGCCCGTGCCTTTTTCAGCCTCTTTTATTCGCCAAAAACACCTGACCAGCTCTGGGAGGCTCTTTCTGCAATCTGACAATTCACCCTGCCAGAAGGGATGGCCACGGTCAGAAACATGCTGGGCCGGGGCGAGAATTGTCAGGGGCTGCAAAGTTGGGATAGCCCCAGCTCTAACCCCTTGCAGAAATTGGGAGAGGGGAGAAAGGCGTGGGAGGGAACACATCCAGCCCTCAGCCAGCCCCTTGTCCCCTTGTCCTTTCCGAGAGGGGTGAGAAAGAGCTTTCCCTCCCCGAGCTCCCCCCTTCCCAACATCCTGCCAAGCAATAGGCTGTAAAATAGTTATCCAGCCCAGCACGCAGGCAAGTGCCGTTTGAGAGTAATTTCTGCCCCGAGCGTTTGGCCGGGGGCAAAGCAAGCGTGCTCTCTAACTGATCAACCTGGATATTTCATTATTCATTAATTTACTGTTTAACCAAATCCCACTCATTATCAGAGGCAACGCTTGGCAGAGCCCAGCGAACAGTAGCAGTTGGTGTCAGGCGTGGAGAATTGGCCCATTTGATCCTGGGCTGTTTTATTATTCAACACCACTGACTGAGAAAAAGGCCCATGAATAATAAAGAGCCAAAGCGTGTTTGAACTGAGAAGCATGACACAGCCTTACAAAACAGCAGTTAGGAAATTAAAGGCGAGGTGGCCCAGGCTTTGCATTTTTTATTCTCACTGTGGGCAAAGGCATTGGGATCCCACATTTTTTGTTGCTCCTGTGTTTATTGTTGTTGTTGTTATTCTTTTCCCACAAGCCTTTTGAGAGGTACAAATCCAAACTCTTAATCGGAAAATATTATTGCAAAGTTTCTTTCTGCTCTATCCCGATTGTCATTTTGGTTTTAAAAATGACACAACTTGTGCTGTTTGCTTCTTCTCTCTTCCTTTACTCCATAAGAAATAAGCCTCCTACAGGCATCATGTCTGGATCATTTTGGGTGTAAACCCACAGTAAATCTCACAAGAGAAGGTTAACAGAGCACTGGGATGCCTACGGTGCCTTGGGAACTCTGCTGAGATCTGCAGGACCCTCAGGGCTGGGACTAGTCCTTAAGGATCAAGTCTCCAGGAAACCATTCCTTTGAAATAATTTTTCATACTTTGACACCACCTTCATCTCTAGGCACTGACTGATCACCAGTTGAAAAGCAGAATACACCTACTAGACAGTGACACCATTCAAAAAATATTTCATGTTGGATGCAAATAATTTAATAGTAATCCTTGCTATTATCATGCCTTTCATTCTAGTGAACCCAGACATTTGCTTTTTTGGCCTGAATCCTTCCCTTCCATACAGCAGCAACTCACAGGTGTTATTTTAGTTACATTAGCAACACCATGTATTTTCCAAAATTCTATTGCTGTTAGGACACATAGGACTGTCCTATGGAGTAGTGACTTTTTGTATGTCTTTAAGAAAAAAGAAAAAGAAAAAAAAAAAAAGTATTCTCTAAGGTGGCTACAACACAGTGTCCTGAAAGAAAAGGAGTGGTCAACAGAAGCCTCAAAAAAACATTTACAAAAAGAGCTCCGCCTTTCATAAATGTTGCAAGAACAGTGGAACCAAATAACTTAACCCTAATCTCACCTTCTGAAATTGGAGAGTTTTGCAAGTCTTTTGGTCAAAATATTCTTTCTCTGCTACCGTTTTGATGTTTCTTGATTCTGACAAATGTTATTGTGACTTTCTTAAGTTGCAACATCATTTCAGTTAGAAATAGCATCTTTACTGTCATCAGGTTGCAGTAAAGTTCTGACTATAATCTTTCTGTAAGCAAAAGGTAGGATGAATTTTACCCTTCTGACTTTTCTATTCCCCTTCTGTCAACTCCACCAAACATCATGGTAGGAGCAGCTGCGGTATTTTAGCCCTCCTTGCATCCGAGGCTGGGCACAACACGCTATGGGAGTCACAGACTGGGGGAGCCAGCCCCATAACACTGAGACTGGTCTCCCCCTCTGCCATTTGGATCTGCTCAGCCCCAGACACTCCAGATGCTTGGCTGGAGAAAAGAGATCATCCCTCCAGTTTGTGTTCCTTCCTATCTTCCATCTCATCTTCTCTCCTGCCTCTTGAGATACACAGAAGTAGGATTTCTGACAGGTGGTAGCCGTGCAAGGAATGATAATTATAAGACCAAGTGCAGGTTATCTGCACATATTAGTTCTGGTCAGGATCAACAAAGAACTCCTAAATGATTTAGAGTTACTTGATTTGGATCAATTGTTTATTTAATAAAAAAGTGGCCAATCCAACCCCACACCACATGTCTTTATTTATTTATTTATTTATTTATTTATTTATTTATTTATTTATTTGTGGCCTGGCTCCCTGCAAAGGCATCTTTGAACAGGCCATGTGTATCCTATTGTGGCAGCAGGCACTTATCCATAGACTCTGTCTCATCCTGCAGTGTGTTTTTTAGTTTTCTTTTTTCTTTTTTCTTTTTTTCTTTTTCTTTTCCCCTGCTGTTACTTCTAGAAGAAGTGGTGTGAATTTCATTGGATTTTTATGTCTTGATTAAAAAAAACCCAACAAAACAGGTCAAGTCTCTGTTAGGAATATGGGATTGGAAATTTGGCTTCTCAGTCAGAGCTTTGCCTTCTCTTTTTAAATGAAAACCTTCTTTAGAAATCACTTCAGATTACCAGATTTTCCTCTTAAGTCTGGTTCAGGCTGACTGTGGGTTTTAAATAACGGGAAAAATAATAAGGTATCTGTACATGTGTGTGTACATGGGCTGGTACAAATGATACTTGTTCTGTTTATGCCTCTAATGTCTCTATATGGAATCTTTTTCCTATTTTTTTTTCTTTCCAATCTTTCGTTAATATTCATGAGTATGGTTAGTATTACTGGAATAGAGTGTATCTGGTGAAAACAGCCCAGACTTCTTGTTAGCATTTGTGTGGGCTTCATACATATTTGAGGTGGGTGTTCTCATTATCAGGGAGAACACAGGGCCAGGTTCATCATTGCTGAAACAACTTACTTGTTGACTTTAGGAGAAGAAAGATTTCACCTCGACATCTCTACTAGCAAATTGCAAAAGATGGCCATGTAGTTATGCAGAAGAGACTATACATGTGTGTTATGTCATGGGATTGCAGACACACATCTGATTTGGACTGCCAGTTGCTGCAACATTGAGTGGTTGGACATGTGTTAGGAAACACTAGTAATTTGCTCTCATAATGTTTCCACTTGGTTTTCATTCCTGCTAGGTACTAAAATACTAAAAACTGTAGGGTACATTCTTCAGGAGGTATAAAATAGTGAGGATTCAAGGTTATTTTCAGGGAAGGTAGTAGTGTTTAAGAACAGCAGCATGTTTTTGTTCCTTGGTAAAAAGTGGTTCTCTTTCTGTTGCTGTAAAATAAATAAATAAGTAAAAAAGATTCTGCTGTCAGGACAGAAGAAGAAATCTGGTGTTTCCATGCATGCATGAATGTGACGAGCAGACGTGCATCCCAGTGAAGGCTGTTGAGCATAAGTGGATGTGAATGCCAGCGAAGGATTATACCGTAGGTGCAGAATTGCAGGTTTAATCACATGTGATTATAATTGAGAGTGGGGGGATGTGGGCAACATTGGTGGTGTAACTGAATGGGGAGTGTGAGGGTGTGATTGTAATTAAGTGTGGGTGTAGCTCTCCAAATTTAACTGAATGTGAGTGCCAGGAGTTGGGTATGTAACCAAATGTGAAAGTGTCTGAGTGAGTACATGTTAGTTAGTGGAGGGAAGAGGGCATGATTGAAGCTGAAAGTGAGTGTATATGAGTGTGTCTACGATGGAGCTGGTGCATGCTGGATGACTTTCAGGAGCCAGGATGGCACCAGCAGGACCACACGAGACAGACTGCTCAGCCATGTTTTGGGGGTCAGGGATGTAAGAGGTGTGGGTATAATCAAAATGCAGCCTGGGTTTTCTAAATTGAAGCATGAGTTGGTACAGCCCTTCCACTAGTGTGCTGAAAGTCACAAGCAATCTCATTGACTTTAATGTAGCTGAACATGCATGAATAAGTGCTCAGTACCAGGAACAAAAACTACAGAATTAGTGGATGTAATTAACCAACCTAGTAGTGGACAGTGCTGAGCTAGTCTACAAAACATTGACTACTTGCTCAAATAAAATGCTATACACATATATATATATATATTGCTGTGTTCCTGTTTCCAGTGTATTAATTTTTTATGTATAGTTTAGTCTGTAAGTTTACTGCAGGAAGGTTTTTACAAACAAGGCGTTTCAAATGACTTTTAGAGGATGTTTGTGGCAGAGGTATTTCCAAATACCTTTTTCACATGTAGCATGTGTTTCCAAGAACTAAATTAATCCAATCCAGGCAAAGGACTAACACATCATAAACTATGTGTCTAAACAAAACTAATTAGCCCAGCTTTGTTTTGATATATCAAACATATACAACGAACAGCACATAGACTGGAGACCAAGATGCCTAAAAGAAATAATTTGGAATGTGACTTTGAATAATGAATAAATTGTAATCTCGAAGACCATGTGTGAATCTAAAAAAAGTTGATTTAATTCTGTTCTTCTTTTTCCTTCCAAACTAGTGGCTCAGCTCTAGTTGTTTGTGTGCCAGAATGATTGAAAATGATGCTACCAGCAACATTCTCATTGCCGTTTGCCAATGTACGCAAGTTTCCTATTATTTTTACCTTCCTTTTTACTGCTTCTCATTGAGACAGGCACACACTTCTCTTCAGATGCCTTAGGGCTTCTTGACACTTCAGAATTTACCAGAATAGCTATTCCAGAATTCTGGAATAAAATTGGCTACATGGGGGCTTTAATTAAATAACTACTTGGGAACCATTATCCAGAAATAGTAAATTTGCAGGAGTAGAAAAATGTGAGAGAAACAATGTGACCCAGTGAGTAGAGACATGGAATGGGAGAAAGGAAAAAGCACAGCCTTTTCTCAGTTCAGCCATTCTCCTGAAACAGCTGTCTTATTCCTCATTCTTATATGTATAAATGGGGATAAGGACCCGCATCCTGGTGTTTTACTGAGGGACTGAGGTTAATTTCACTAGATTTTGCTTGCCTAAAAGGTAGGAACATGAATAAGCTGCAGAAGCTCCCTCTACATAGATAGAGAGAGATTTTACCAGGGGCTGGTTTGTGACACCTTAACACAAGTAGATAGACTGGATGACCAACATCACTGTCTTTGTTTCTCAATTGGCTTCATGGGGACCCAGAGAACTCACAGAAGACAGCACGACTTTCCTTTTACTTTTACTGATTCCCTTATTGTTATTGAAGTATGAGTCCACATCTGATAGAGCTGCTAAATTAGGCACAGATAAGAGGTGTAAAGGTAACTATTGCTACTTATTTTATGTTGAGAAGAACTTTGAGACACAAAGAACTGCGCTTTCCCAGCAGTCTCACTGCTACTGTAGACATCCCTTCTTTGTCCTGTGTTTCTTTGCATAAGTGAATTTAGTTTGTAACATGTGGGAGTGATCTCTTTGGTTTGACCTAGGAGAATTGTGGTTTTGTGGCCTATTGAGTAAGACATTAGCTGAAATTTTGCATCATCTTTAGAGTCACATGTGCTCACCAAGTCCACCTTGCTCTGACACCGTCTCAGCTGCTTGATGTTACTCTGCTTTCACTTGTAGGCTTTGATAGTAACAGCACATATTTTCTAGTAACGGCAGCTCAGGGGCAGCCACTTGTGAGCCTCATTCAGGTGGCATGTTAGCTCAGCTCATGACAGCTTTGATGCAGTGCAAGTGTTGTTTGCTGATCTTTTATTAACTTTCTTATCAGTTGTAGAAGTGAGCTCTTGGATTAGGCTCCCAGCCTTTCTTTGAGGTATGAGAGTCTGAGGACATTGATTTTAGTGTGATTTGTGTGTGTTCAGTCATTGAATATCAAACCCTCGGTGTCTGATTTAACTCCCATCCGTCACTGCTAAAGCTTTCTGTGACATCAGTGGCCCAAGACTGGGCCCTTCAAGTGTAAATTTTAAGGAATGAATCACTGCACATTCTATAAAGGTTCATGCTGGAAATGACTTGATTAAAAATAACACACTTAAGAGAGGTGTTTCAGCTCCAGCCAGACCTCATTAACAGAATCACTCTTGATGTTCTCCTTGGCAAGCCTGGCGTTAGGTCTGCTTCAAACTTGTTTATGAGGTTGTTTGAGGTTTGTGAAGCACACAAGATCTACAGTTGGAAAAGTGTCACTGCATGAGGCTGTAATCCTCGCTGTGGTCAACGTGTTGAGAGTTTTATATTTCCTGACCGCAGGATCTTTCCATAAAGTGAAGGGGGGAGGGATATTATTGTGATTAACCAGCTGGTTTATTAAAACTTCTGGAAGCCATGGTGAAGCTTTAATGAGATTATTGTGTCCATAAACTGCAAAGTTTCTTCTGCTCTTTCTTATTATGGGGAAAATAGAGAAACCGGCCAGGCCTTTCTCAGGCCATGTGAAAGGTTATTAGAGACCATAAACCTGGGTATGAATGGTGGCAGTGAGACAGGGAGAGGCCTTCCTGATGCACTCACCAACTGAAAATTTGTGAGGTGTTTCTTCGCCCATGGTCCCTGGAGGTGTAAACTGCAGCAGAAGCTTTTGGCAGCCCCAGCAGAAACAGGTACAGGTTTCCCTCCTTCCCTCAAACCTCCCTGGTTAATCTGCAGGCTGAAACATGAACAAGTTTTCCACAGGTTACCCATAACCCGTGGTTTGGAAACGTGCATGGCATTTACAGACCCAATTTTGGCAGAGTTCCTAAGCACCTACACAACAGTATGCAGGTGTCTTTAGTATGACCACTCAGGGTCATACCTCTATGCCCCCAACCACAGCCATGACAAGCTCCCTTTCTATAAGAGTGATGGAGTAACAGTTTTCTCTAGATAAGAAGAGCATTTAATGTTTATGCAGAACAGCATGTACTTGGCTTGCTTTCCAATATTAACTAACTAATTTTTCTGCTGGGTAACCAAACAATATGATGCAGTGCAAAAGGGAGAGGCTGAGTGTGCTCCAGATCTCAGGAAAAATAGTAGTAAGGTGAGCTGTAAGGACTTCTTGGCCTTTCTTTCTTAATTCCTCCATTCTTTCTATCAATTTGAAATGAAAAGTGAAAAAAAAAATAATGTTGCCCTAGTAACATACTAATCTTCCTTTTATTTGTTAACTACATTAGTTTACTCTTAATCTCTTAATTTGTATTGCTCCTTATTTTTCCCCCTCCACATTTTTCCATATTTTTATAAACTACTTAAAATAATGTAGGATGACATAAAGTCAACTCTCATTTTGCTTGGAGAGGTGGAAAAGATAGGGAATAGAATAGAGTAGAGTAGAGTTGAGTAGAATACAATAGAATAGAACAGAACAGAACAGAACAGAACAGAATAGAATAGAAATAATGAAATGAAAGTGAAATTGAAAATGAAATGAAATGAAATGAAATGAAATGAAATGAAATGAAATGAATAGAATAGAATAGAATAGAAAGAATAGAATAGAATAGAATAGAATAGAATAGAATAGAATAGAATAG
>CM021699.1:112945857-112976555 GCA_011074415.1 Stictonetta naevosa
AGAATAGAATAGAATAGAATAGAATAGAATAGAATAGAATAGAATAGAATAGAATAGCTCAGTTGGAAGGGACTTACAAAGCTAATCAATTCCAACTGGAAAAGCTTCACAAGAAAAAAAAAAAAAAAGGAAAGTATGCCGGGTTGTGTCCAATGTGGTGATCCTTTCTATATATTAGGAAAAAAAAAACCAACAAAGGAAACTCAAATGGTATTTCTAACATAAGGGTTTATAAGTTCATTCTCTACAGCAGACAGCTTGGAGCTGTCAGGCCACACTTACTGGGCACATATTGACTGAAGTGCCACAATCTAGTCATGTCCATATGGGGCAGATTATTCTTCATTTGGGTGACTTTAATGCAAAAGAAGACAATATCACACCTTCTGGTGTCATGCCTGTGGTAAGCAATGCCTCCAGTATCCATCTCTTTGTAACCTCCAAAGCCAATAATTATATTCCCTTGAACAGATCAGGAGGAAAGTGGTGAGCTTCTTCAGTAGATACCCTCTGTACATCCTATGGTGCTGCAGGACTTAGGAACCATGCAAGTGTTTTTAAAGCCACGATTAAATATTTCTCAAAGAAACTAGTGTGTGGTCTCTTTTATAGTGAATGTAATAAAAATTACTGGATCCAATTTATCCTTAACGCAGGCAGGCCAGAGGTGAATCCTAGTTTTTCAGTTGTTGCTGTAGCAATTATTTGCATTATTATTATTTATTTTTCATTTTTAGGCATCAGCTCAACAATTTCTGTTTATTTGTAACATAAATGAAGTAGAAAGGATGTTGTTAAAAGAGTAAGCCATTTAAATACAGACATTATAAAAACACAGGAATGCCTATTAAAGTACTCAGAAAAGTAGTTATGAAGTCTGATTCAGCTTCCATTTTAATCAGTAGCAAAATTCTAATTGATTTCAGTGAGAACACGGTCTGCCCATAATCAATGCTGTCAATTGCAAAGTAATTGATTCACATTCCCACCCTCTGAATGCAACAAAGCATGTTCCTTAAATTTTCATAAAGAAAAACCCAACTCATATAATTTTTGATGGGTCAGAATCAGTGGATTATAGGATTTCTTTCAAGGATGTGATATTTTAATATCCTTGTGTAAATAACTTTCCTTGTAGAGTATTTGTAAATGAAAAGATTTTATGGAAAAAAAAAAAAAAACACAAGATAAATTCTGATTATAATCACATAGGGCTAGTGAATTAGTAAGCAGAAATCCTATCACTGTAGGTAGGGCAGGGCACTCCACAGGAGGACTTTCCTTAGTTAGTTTCCTTAGGGAAGGTTTATGAGCAATAATCTTAGAAACATAGAATCATTAATTCTGGAAAAGACCTCCAAGATCATTTGGTCCAACTGTTCCCCTACCACAAATATTACTCTCTAAACCGTGTTCCTAAGCACTGTGTCCAACCTTTCCTTGAACACCCCCAGAGATGGTGACTCCACCACTTCCCTGGGCAACCCGTCCCAAAGCCTGACTGCTCTTTCTGAGAAGAAATGTCTCTTAATTTCCAACCTAATCCTCCCCTCGTGCAGCTTGAGGCCATTCCCTCTATCCTATCACTAGTTACCTGTGAGAAGAGGTCGACCCCCAGCTCCTTTCTTCCTACCATCCTTTCAGGTAGTTGCAGAGAGCAATAAGGTCTCCCCTGAGCCTTCTCTTCTCTAGATTAAACACCCTCAGTTCCCTCAGCCGCCCCTCATAGGATTTGTGTTCCAGGTCCTTCACCAGCTTCATAGCCCTTCTCTGGACATGCTCCGGGGCCTCGATGTCCTTCTTGTACTGAGGGGCCTAAAGCTGAGCACAGTACTTGAGGTGCAGCCTCACCAGAGCAGATCACCTCTCTGGTCTTGTTGGTTGCACTATTCCTGATACAAACCAGGATGCCGTTGGCCATCTTGGCCACCTGGGCACACTGCTGGCTCATGTTCAGGTGAGCATCAACCAACACCTCCAGATCCTTTTCCTCTGCACAGCTTTCCAGCCACTCTCCCCCAAACCATGTAGCCCTACATGGGATTGTTGTGGCCAAAGTGCAGGACCCGGCACTTAGACATTTTGAACCTCATCCCATTGGCCTCTGCCCATCTATCCAACATGTCCAGGTCCCTCTGCAGTGCCTTCCTACCCTCTGTCAGATTGACAGTTCCCCACAACTTGGTGTTGTCTGCAAACTTAATGAGGGTGCACTCAATTACCTCATTCAAATTATTAATAAAAATATTAAAGAAAATGGGCCCTAACACCAGCCCCTGGACAACACCACTCTTGACTGGTTGCCAGATGGATTTCACTCCATTAATCGCTACTTTCTGGGTCTGGCTGTCCAGAGAGTTTTAACCCAGCAGAGAGTGAACCTGTCAATAATAATCAATAATCCTTTGTCCTCTCTACTTAAACATATTTGCAGTCATCAGATTTGTTCTGAACATGATCTTCAGGATCCTCAACACATTGCTCACTGCATGAACAAACCTACTTAGTTATCTATTGTGTACTATCCAGGAAACTACAGAGTTTCCACATCTCTTATCCAATAATATCTGGAAATCCAGCTCATTTCAAGTACTCTTTGTCTAGGACAAAAGTGATTTGACTGTCAAGCAGTGGTGACATGGTACTTCTCCATTAGGGATCTCATACAATAGCACATGAAAAATTATGTTCCTTCAAGTTGACCTTGAGGGGACACAAAGGTTACATTTTATTGCCCTCATTAATATATATAAATACCTGAAGGGAGGGTGTTGTATGGATGGAGATTGTCTCTTTTCAGTTGTGCACTGCTACAGGACGAGAGGCAATGGACACAAACTGAAGCACAGGAGGTTACAGCTGAATATAAGAGGGCACTTCTTTACTGTGAGGTTGAAAGAGCACTGGGACAGGCTGTCCAGAGTGGTTGTGGAGTCTCCTCTGGAGATATTCAAAACCCACCTGGATGCCATTCTGCACAATGTGCTGTAGGTGACCCTGCTAGGCCTAGATGATCTTCTGAGGTCCCTTCCAACCTTGGCCTTTCTGTGATTCTGTGATTTTCTCATCCTTCTGATGTCTAGTCTCCACACAAAACTAGAGCCCATCTACTTGCATACACACGGTATGTAAGCACATAAGTGGTCTGTAATGAGTCTGCACTGGAAACATTTTCAAAAGTCAGAGGATAAGAAACATTCCATACTTATTGCAGGTTCACTTGTAACCTGCTGTAGACATAGCCATGCTTTGAGAGGTGTCTTCCTCACCTCCAAGATTTAGGAGTGATGAATGGACTTTTTCTAACAGGTAAGATGATACTTTACACTCATATTCAGCCAAAAGGATGGTAATCACTTCTTCAAGGGGAACATTGATCTCATATCCAGACACAAGGTTTTGATGTTAATGTTAGGAAAAACACATTCACTGTTTTACTTGAAAAAAATGCTGTAGAGATTCTTTATTTAGCAAAAATCACAGGGCATGTCTGGTTCATAAGTGGTAAACTTAACATGAAGATGGAAGAATTTTTCATTTTTTGCTCCTGCCCTAACCTCTTCTTACCATGGCCTCATCTATAAAATACTTGCAGCCCACATTTTTATGAGTTTACAAACCTAAGTAGCGTGTGCTCAGACCAACAAATAAATGGGTTAGGAACCTTCAATAAAAAGGTATCAAATTACATTAAATCACTTTAAATCACAAACTTTGATATGTTGTTGGGGGAATAGGGAGTATGAGATGATTCAAGAGGAAATTTTTCAGCAGGAGTTGCATATGGCCCAAAGGTAACTTCATGTAACAATATTCTGGACCCACATGATGTTGGGGGTGACTGTTATTGACATAATTCAGGTGATGGTGAAAGAAAGTTTTTTTTTTTTTTTTTTTTGTCCACAGCTGTCAGACTTCCAGGGAAGTTCTGTGTGTGGGCACTAATCCCTCAATTCTGCCAAAGAAAATTATATTACCTCTAAATTTTCAGTGCATTTTTGGTGGGAGAATAAAATCTTTGCCTCAGATTGCCCATAATACTGCATTGTTCTATTAAATCACTGTGACAGCAATGGTTGTCCCACAACAGAAAATGTCTTAAAGAGAAAAAGGTGTTTCGATCGATGTGTATAGGGTATGTGAACCCTCCAGGCAAAGAAATCATTGGTCACTCTGTGGGACTGCCAGTTTTAGTTCAGGACTATGTATTTACCTCCAATACATGTTAAAGCCCATCAGCCCCATCCCTTCCTCCATGTCCAACAGCACAAAATTATTCTACAGGTTTCTCTTTTTGCTAATTGGCAGCAGCTCTGTAATTATGAGATAACCGCTCCAAATGAAATATTTGGGATTGAGTTTGAAATATTGTCTCTTCCTGCATGCCTGGGGGATTTATGCAAATGCAGAAAAAATTGTACCCTAAGTCAAAAGATTCTGTGGTCTTATCCACCTCTTCCAGGACTTTATGAGCAGGAAGGAAGGTTAGGGCAGTTTTTCATTTCCTATGTGAATGTCAGAGCTTGGAACAATAATGGGGTCTGGAATTGCTCTTCATAAAAAGTATGTTGAAATTATCAGTAGGATGGAAGGGAAATGCACCAGGTGAGATAGGAGATATAAAAATAATTTTCCTGTTGCAAAGTAGTTTTCTTCCTTTAAATGGCATGAAGGACTAATCTGTTTAGTATCCAAGCAAGCTATTTATATATATCTGGTAATTTATTTTCCTGCAAATAAATCCATCTGATATTATTAGAGTACATACAGAATATATATATATATATATATATGTATTCCTTTTGGTTTCTAATGCTGAAAAATGCCTGATTATTTCTGCTGTGCAGCCAGCAGTCTGCAATTCAGAATCACAAGCTATAGATTAGAACATTTATAAGTCTCAACAGACAAGAGGTTAATTTTAAGTGTGAACTTTAAAAGCCTCAGCTGGCTAAATTTTGAAGAAAAGATGAGACAGGTTCAAGGGTTAACATGACTTAAACATCCCAGGACAAACTAAGTATAGCACCTGGGAGACTGTGGTTTTAAAATAACCCTTAAGAGTATAACATTAATAATAATTTCCTAAGGCTTTTAATTTCCAGAAGTTTTCTGTGGTCAATAGTTAACAGAAAAAATATATTGTGCCTAAAATTCAGATATAGAAACTTGAATATTTTGTCTGATTTCCAAGTTTTCTGTGCATAAGAAACCAAATGAAAACAAAACACATAAAATACAAGTATGCTGCATTACATATGAAAACATAACTAGTTCACATGTACTCTACATGTATTTATCTACATACACATACACATACACATGTATTTAGAAAGGGGAAGAGAAGGGTGACAATCGTTGCTGAGATACACTAGCAAATCAAAATTTGCTTCTGGGAAGCATAAATATGAAAAAGCAGTATTTATTACTGCAAGAAGACTCATGAGATTTTTAAAGAGATACTGAATATCTGGGGGGTAGATTAGTCTCATGTAATGTTACCTGTCTAGACGGCCGATACCTAATCTAAGCTAGTTGTTTAAGCTGTTGATCATCTCTCAATAGTCAATGGAAGCAGACAGGATCCTCTAGAGAGCAGTTCATCTCACTTATACTAGGATGGGTTAGGCCATTACTAGAGGTTTGCATCTTTCTTCACAGATTTTAAGAGGAACTGATTAAATAGCATAGACAGATGTCTAACTTTCTGATGGCTAAAGTTAGGCAAGGTGAATTTGCTTTTCCTGTGCTTCCAGGTTAACACTTCCAATCCAAACAAATAACTTTAACATTTGAGATCCATTAGGTTAGATTGCTAATCTAAATATTAGAAAACCAAAGGCTTTGAACTACTCAAGCTTTCATACACCTTCAGTCTTTAAACATTAGTTGTATTGCTACAGTATTCTCCTTCATCTGTCCTTTCTCTGTCATCATTATCTGATTTCATGGGGAATGAGACCACCGTCCTACCAACTAGACAACACCCAAATCCTATGCCTAGATTTATGGGCTACCTACAGCCCACTGCCAGATGAAACCAAGCATGTAGATACCTAAATCATTCAGAGATAAAGAGAGGTGGGAATCAGTCGGAGATTAAAGCAATTAAATGTTTTGAATGTGCAGGTGCCTATGGGCTCTCCAAGTATCAAACATCCCACTATGGGAGGTAGAAATCTAGTCAGCAAGGTTCGTGGAGCACAGAGAGGGTGGCAGTTCACACTTAGATTTAGTTTTATTCTGGTACTGCAGAAGCCTGAATTGAGAGGACAAATGTAGGTTATGCTGTTCCAACCCCTGACCCCAATATATTTTGTGCGCCAAAAGTTGCAGGCAAGTTTCTGTAGCTCCTACCACCTTTCCACATCTTTGTCTCCAAGTGATACCCGTAGCAGTGTCTGTCTCTGCTGAACCAAATACTGCTGTGCCTAAAGGCCTTGTGTGGTCAGGTGTCCCAGAAACCAGACTTGCACAGAGGGATTTGAGCTAAAACCTCCCTGCCAGAAGAAGACATTGATCCCCCTGCCCAGAAAGGATTCCAGACCCTTTCCACATAAAGAACCATTCTACTGCTTGAGATTTGATGTGAAGGGGGAAAAGGAAGGAAATAGGGAAATATCCTCAGTTCTTGCCACCAGGCACAGATGAGGAATACAAAGTTTATGGGACTAAGGGAATGAAGGGAAAATAAAAGACTGCCATGGGGCCTCCCCTCAGTCTCCTCTGCTCTGGGCTGAACAATCCAAGTGACCTCAGCTGCTCCTCATATGTCTTCCCCTTTGTACACTTGCCCTACTTGGGACACTCTCTGATAGTTATGTTTTGGGTTACCCTGAGTAGTTGAGTAAGTATCTGCTGCTTTTTGTGATGCCGTTTTTTGGGTGTTTGTAGCAAATGATCTAGATAAGGTTCTAAGATCTGGATCTAAGTGCAGAGGAGAACAGGCTCCATCAATCCTTTATGGGTCCAAAGCTAAGCACTTCATCATTTTTAAGGACAAAATAATGGGGTTCCTTTAAGAAAAATGTACCTAAACTTGATATATTTGCATTCAGAAGTAGCTAAACTGAAATCAGCAAAGCAGCACCAGTATACAATCAACTCAAGCAAGGTCAGAATCAGTCACAAAATCTGTTTTTTAAGCTCCACTAAGCCTTTATGATAAGTCCCATGCAAATCATCCAGAATACCTTGCTTCTAACGGGCTTTTTCTGAAGCTGTAACATTCTGCAGTCTATTTCTCCCAGGCCTTGGATTTTCTGGCAGTGCACACATGCTCACTGTTAATAAAAGCAAATGGCTACAGGGGATTCTGAGTCTTAAATTTAATAACGGGTAAGAGTTAAAGTAAACAGTGACTTTGCACCGGTGCAGACGGCTTTGCAATGGACATGCCAATGGTGAACTGCAGCTCAGCAGTCTTCTTTCCTGGACATAGATCTGTGTGTTATCTGATCATTACCTGATCTGTGTGTAATGGTAAAGAGGGGGAAATAGCTTTTATTGCTCACCCTCTTCTCTTCCTCTCTTCACCCCCTCACCCTCTCCTTTATTGCACCTGTGAGGTCTTGACAGCTTTTATTTATTTATTTATTTATTTTATTTTGTTTTTTCTTTTCTCTCTCTCTTTTTTTTTTCTCTCTTTCCTTTTTTTTTTCTTTCTCTTTTTTCCTTTTTCAGCTGTGCAGCTACTGATGGAAAAGGAATTTCCAGAGCACCCAGGAACCGAAGAGCACTGTGCTAAGAATAAATAGCACAAAGACTAATCGTTTCATAGCAAATACCACTTGGTAGGAAGCAGGAAAACCGAATTAGTAAGTATGCCAGTAATTCTAATCAATATGCCCCCTTTGCATGTCGGGCTACAAATGCAGAACAAAGTTGGTTAAATTGCACGTCCTGGGACATTTTAACATCTGGAACTTTTTATGTATTCATGAAGATTGTGAGTCAGATTCAAAAAGCTGTTTAAACAAGTGTGTTGATACACATAAGGTTTACTGTATATATAGAAAAAAAGCATCATTGTTAACATGCTTTTTTGTATCCCTGCCAACCTTCTGCCAACTAGGGATAGAGTGTAGGTTGTTGGCATGTGTTCCTAAAGTTCTCATTGGAATGGAAACTTCCCAATTCTGGTTCAAGGGTTAGCTGGGTGTTTGATTTAAGCTAGACTGCCTTGGAAAACAAGGATTTTTTTTTTTTTTTTTTTTTTTTTTTTAGGTCAAAATGAGCGTTTATGTTTGTAGTTCTCACACTCGGTTTTTCTTATTGTAAGATATGTTTATCTGGACTTGAAACAAGTGTTCTGGTTGACCAGGTACTAGAAAAGATTGATTTAATATGAGTAAGACTTACAATATGGCAGTAGCTGACTCTTTATGGGGGGATTAAGGTCACTTTATGTTGGTTGTGTATAGATAATGCACCTAGCTCTGGTTAATCAATTACCTGTTTGGAGGTTCATATTCTCTGGCATTGAAACCATATACAGAAACTAGATGACTGCTTTGGTCCAAATGCCTAACTCAGAGATAAGTGTAGTGTGTTCCACTATTACCAGGTGTTAGTGCTATGGGCTTCATGTGTGCTTTAAGAAGACTGAGCCAGGCCATTTTCAGCCATGCCCAGTGCCAGGCTTATAGTCAACAGGCACAACCAGGAACACAGGAGTTTCCATCTAAACATCAGGAAGTACTTTACTGTGCAGGTGACAGAGCACTGGAACAGGTTGCCCAGAGTGGTTGTCGAATTTCCGCTTTAGAGATCTCCAAAAGCCACCTGGATATGGTCCTGGACAATCTGCTCTAGGTGTCTCTGCTTGAGCAGGGGTGTTGGATCAGATGACCTGCAGAGGTCTGTTCTAACCTCAACCATTTTGTGACTCAGCCCACATTTTGTGATTGTAAGCCCAAATCTTTTGAGAAATCACCATCTCTTTAAGAAATGAAGTTGTGTCGTCTCCTAATTTCCTTTAGCTTCAATAAATGGGAGTGAAGTATCTATTTTAAAAACATGCACTTGATGGAGTTTGAAGTTACTCTTAATCTCATGGCCCCCTCTCCCTCCCCATATCAACAGCCATGGTGACATACACCCTCAGATATCCACAGGTCATAAGAGTTGGAATGCAAAACTGTAGCCTGAACCCTGTGGTGTACCATGTAAGTGTCTTCTTGGAGGTAAAGCAGGAGGCAGGAAGATTTAATTTTTCCACTCGCTTGTTCTCCAACCATAAGGAACTCTGTGCCTCAGGGAACCCATCAGGTAGTTTTTTTACCCAAGAGACTAGGTTTGAGGTATAATTAATTAATTAATCACTGTAAAGTGCTCTGAGTTTTTGTAAGAGTTAGAAGCAAAAATGATAATACTCAGGTAAATGGAAACAGTAAAGATATTGCACAAGTAAAAAGAAATAATATTTTATGAATGTGTTTACAGTATGCTCATTTAATACCCATTTGGTTTGATTGCTCTTAAAAAAAAACTTTTTAGTCAAAATGACACATTCTGCTGGTTCCTTGCAGAGCCGTAAAATGTAAAATGTAAAATGTAATGCATTCATTCTTAAATTAGTAACTTAAAAAAAGGTACTTTCTTAATACACCAAAATCTTATTATAAACATTCTGTTAGAAGATTCTTGCATCCAACTTTCTGTTTACAGTTAAAAGTGTTAGATTATGTCTCAGTGTTTTATTAAGGTGGAATTTAGATATCTAAAATTTCAAAGTCCAGATCCAAGAAGGTTCTTCTGGGTTCCCTTTGTAGTCAATGGAAAAGACAAGTGATTCTTGAGATAAATAGACCTAAAAAATGAGCATAACCAAGCTGAGATGAAGGACTCTCTGGAACTACCTTACTCTTTTTCCTCTTAACTAGGAAATTTGCAATTATTACTACAGGTGATCGCTGTACTTCTAAGTGAGTTAGTACAACTTTAGCCATTCAGGCTTTAAAGGTGCACAAGTGAGATGAATATAATTTATGGTTTCCATTTTCCAAACGAGACATTACAATGGAGGCAAGGTACACAGAGTTAGCAACTCATGTATAGGTCATGATTCCCTTGAGGGGGATTCAGGATATTTCAAATGACTCTGGAGCTCTTGGATATGACACAGGAGATATTGTAAATAGGTCTCTTTTAGAGTGGAAGACGAAGACACCTGATTGTTGAAGTCTTGGACTTAAATTTTGCAAAAAAAAAGCGTGATATTTGTGTGAGAAGATCATCTCTTAAGAGATTTCTAAAACATCTGCTTCTCATCCCATCACAAATGCTGCCTGTCTTTGGGATGCTTTGGCGTTTCCACTTCCAGTCCCAGTTTGCGACCAGCAGCATAAAAACATTAGAGGAACTTGATCAAGTCTGGTTTGAGTTTAGGTGTAAAAATGACAGAGTCTCATCTGCTTTCTATCTTCTATGAATTGCTGGCTAGTCCTTTTCAATCAAAATGTTTGAATGACTGTTATGTACGTTTTTAAGGAGATTGTATAGGGGACTAGAATAGGAGCCAGCTTAAAGAAGCAGGAGATCCTTTTCCCCGTGTCTCCTCTATAAATCTCTCATTATCAAAATAATGCCTCATTTTTGGTCTTGGATGTCTCTGCCTTGGATGAGTCATATTTCTTCTGATACAGATGATATAAATCATTTATTGTAATCCATGTTTGATCAGCAGAAAAGCTTAAGAGAAAAAAACAACAAACCAAACAACAACAGCAACAAATAGCTATAGCAAACAGGCTCTGCATACACTCTCAATTTCAGATTAACAGTCTTTATTTAATTAAGCTTCATGTCTTTCTTGTGAGGTAATTCTTCTTATTATAAAAGTAGTACCATATCAGGAAAACAACAACAACAACAAAAAACAGATATATTAAGTGACTGATGAAAGTGATGGAAGGTGTTGTTATAAGATCTGGACTCAGAATTGTCCAGCTTACTATTTCTTCAAAATAGACAGTGTTCCTTTCTAATGTGAGCTGAGATGTGCATTCAACAGAATCAACAAATATTTTTATTCAGCTTCTGTTGCACACAATGTTCTAATTTAAGGACCACAAAAATCGGAGTCCCTGGCTTTAGTGATGAAACAGTTTGATTTTATTTTTTATTTATTTTTTAAATATAGCATTGAGGAAGCAGAATATGTGCCTTGATGAGGTTTTGGAACTAGAGACAATGAATTAATCTCTGGTCTCCCTGTTATTAAACTGTTTTCACAGACGTAGTTTCTTAGTCAGTATCTTTCAAAGAATGATCATGTTCTTCCTCTGTCAGCAGACATGATTGTCCAGCATTTATACTGGAGAGCAAAGGATGTATCTCAATTTAGATTTTAGACCTCATGGTTTCTCCTCTATTTACTGCACAAAGCTAATATGGAATGTAGTTTTTGCATAGGAGAAGCTATCAATGTTGTAGTCTAACTGGACACAGCCTGTAAGAGATGTAAATGAATTGCAGGTGAAAGAAACGGTAAATTCCAGATGAAAAAACATGTAATTATGGAGTGATTTGAGACTGTTTGCTAATGTGACCCTTGTTGCTGAAACAGAACCACAGGGCAGCATGATCTTCACAACTGAACCTAGCAATTAAAAAGTAGTGTGTTCTCTTGATCTTTCTGTATTTAACTGTGGACCTAAAGTCAAACACCAAAAACTATGTTAATTCAAAAACAAAAACAAAACAAAACAAAACAAAACAAAAAACAAAAATAAACTAATCTTGCATTAAACGTATGCCTCTCACATAGAAACACCACATGCATCTGCAAAAGACCTACACCTTTCACCACAACAGAATTTTATATTTTCATTTTCTTCTCCAAATATTTTTCATGTCCTTGAAACAAAGACAACTGATCCTGAGCCTAACAGTGTTGGATTTATTAATGATTTCTCCAATGTATCAGCAGATATGATCCAGTATTAGATTTCACCCTAATTATTCCAGATTAATTATGAGGACACTTACAAAGATAAAAGTGGAAAATACATTAACTTTAAATAAGAACAAGATACTTAAATGATGTTGTCATAACATTGCAGAAAGAGAAAATAGATTATTGAACAGCATGCTGCCCTCTCTGTTCAGATACCCAAGCTAGCTGCATTCACATTTATTTTCCTGAAATAATTTAGAAAAGCCACATAATATTCCTGCATCTGTATTTTCATATAGGTATAGAGGAGCAACACTATCAAGCACCTGCAAATAAAATGAGTGAAGAGATGACAGAAAAATCAGACATCATCTCTATTAAGTATAGCAGCACTAATGAAGTAAATCAAAATGACATTCACTAAAGCAAGAGCAATTACACATACCTTCCATCACACAAGGAATTTCTGTTCTGAAATGTTGACTTAGGTGAGGGACATTCAGACACAGCGGTCTTAGATAGCTAAAACTAGAAAGACATGTTGGTATTGTAGTTACTGCATAGACTTGTTGCCAGGAGGTCAGTCCTTGATAGCTAGAACACTGAAATTCATTTATTCATAAAGGTGTAGACAACTGCTGGCTGGATCATGTGGACTAAGTTAGCTCTCCTAATCTGGTTCCTTGCTTACCAATAGTCACATCACAAATGCAGTCATTAGACTCCATCATGTTATAGAATATATTGTCTTTCTGATTCCAGTGAAACAGATGCAAAACTTTTTGTTATAGCTGTTTCACAGAAGTATCTCAAAAGGACTTAGGAGACTAGAAGTTTCCAGATGTAATCTGTCTGTTTGCACGGATAAGCAGAGAAATTCATTTTCCAGGTCAGGATCTTTTTGCAAAACATGGAATTCATATTGAAAACAAAACCAAACCAAAAACAAACAAACAACAAAACAAAACCAAAACAAAACAGCAACTAACCAACCAAAATCAGAAAACCAAATTTCAAAGGGTCTTAGAATAAAGTTCTGGAGGCCATGATATAAAGCCCCATCTTTTTGGCAAGAAAAACAAGTTCTAATATCAAGCTATAAGTTAAATATCCAGAGAGATACAACTGTAATTAATTTAATTGTAATGATGCAATCAATACATTGACACTTTCCAATTTGACAAGGATGATTACTGGATCACAATTTATCACCCAGCTTTCCCAATAGTCAATGCGTCTAATGAAAAGTGTCTTTTGACTTTTTCCCATTTGGTGTTTTAGCTTGTTTGAATTATTAGCTCTAATTTTGTCAAGCTGGAATGTTACAGACCGGGCTGCTAGGATACTGCAAGATTCATGGGTTTTGGATATTGTACTATAGTAAAACAGCTGGAGGGGAGGGGAGAACCGGTATGGTGAGTAATGGCAAATGCATCCATCACAACAAAGAAACTTCTACTAGCCCCAATGGCAAAACAGTGAGTTACTGAACTATCAAGGATATCAGGATGAGGATTTTGAATGATAGCTAAATATACTTTCCCCTTAGAGGAGTGATCTTGCTTTGGACTGATTATATTTGTTGCTATCAAAGATGACAATGAACAGCTGTGCTCGGTGGTAGATGCTTGTAATTTCTTTGCCAAACATATCCACTCACAGGACAAATAGATGCATTTTGAAATTAACAATAGGAATAGGACCAAAAAAAGTGAGCAAGTTGTACAAACGTGATATTTCCAACCATCTTTGAAAGAGATACTGATTTTCTGACTGAACTAGTAGCATCACTGAGTCTATTTATATTATCACCTATATTCTGTTATAAAGCTTTTTAGCAGTGAGGTATAGTATTCCCATGGTGTAAAAGAGCTTCCTCTGCACAAAATTTCCTTCAAGCATAAATCCAAGCCACAAGCTCTGTCATCTCACAGTTTGTCACAAAATAGATACCTTTCTTCAAAAAACCTATCTGTTCATGTACAAAAAGTGCTAGGAAAGAAATTGGGATGCAGTTGAAGTCAATGGCAAAAATGTCACTGACATCAAAAAGGACAAAAAATCAATCACTCAACACAGCTTTGAGGTTCTTTTCAATTTTGGTATGCCTTCACCAAATAGATTTTACAATAGTGAACAGCCTTGCAGGACATAGAGTCTGTAAATTTGGTGCTTCAAAAACTTGTTTTCCTTAGGGTTGAATATGGATTTGAAAATTTGAGCTGGCTTTGGTTCACTACTCTTAGTTCTGGTTTAAACATTTTGTTATCATCATTAGATTGCTTGATAGGTCTGGGGAAAGCTATCATTAATGTTCATGTTTGTTACATTACTTTCAGATGAATATGTAAAGTCAAACTGAATAATTGTAAGGATTTCCACACCTATTTCCCTCCCAGTTTCTTAACTGAGAGCAATGAAGATTGCAAAATTAGGGCAAGACATAAACATGATGCAAACACCATGAAAATAGCAATGAGCACATCTCAGCACTTGGAAGAAACATTTAAGGAACATGTACACTAAACAGTGTGCACAAGGACTCATAGACTGCTTTATATTTTGGTTAAAATATACAGTCTAAAGTGATGCAATAATTATGAGAAGTGAACTAATAAAGGTTAAGCACATAAAAACACAGAATGCAAAGAGTCCAAATAAACTAGAGAATGCAGCCATTGAACTCATCAAGGATAGACTCAGAGATACACATAGTACAGACCAGTAGGACCTGATGCATAATGTTATTAGGGTGCTGGATGTTACTGAACATCCCAAACATCAAGCTGTGTGGTGCAGTTGACACGCTGGAAGGAAGGGATACCATCCAGGCAGGACAGGCCTGAGAGGTGGGTCTATGTGAACCTTATGAGGTTCAACAACGCCAAGTGCAAGGTCCTGCATCTGGGCTAGGTCAATCTCAAGCAAAAATACAGTCTGGGAGTAGGATGGATTGAGAGCAGCCCTCAAGAGAAGGACTTGGGGTGTTGGTTGATGAGAAGCTCAACATGAGCCAGGAACGTGCGCTTGCAGCCCAGAAAGCCAACTGTATCCTGGGCTGCACCAGCAGCAGTGTGGCCCTCAGGGTGAGGGAGAGGATTGTCCCCTTCTGCTCTGCTCTCATGAGACCCCACCTGCAGCCCTGCATTCAGCTCTGGGGTCCCCAGCACCAGAAGGACACAGACATATTGGAATAAGTCCAGAGGAGGCCATGAAGATGACCAGAGGACTTCTATGAAGACAGGCTGAGGGAGCTGAGGTTGTTCAGCTCTTCTCAGAAGGGTCCGGGTAGACCTTATAGCAGCCTGATAGTACCTAACTGGGGCCTACAAGACAGCTGGAGAAAGACTTTTTGTCAGGGGGTGTAGTGATAGGACAAGGGGGAATTGTTTTAAACTGAAAGGAAAAAAAAAATAAAAGGAAAATGTACATTTAGATTAGTTATAAGGAATAGATTCTTTACTTTGAGGGTAATGAGGCATTGGCACAGGCTGTCCAGAGAAATTATGGATGCCCCATTGGGCATCCATCTTATGGAAAAGTTTAAGGCCAGGTTGGATGGGGCTTTGAGCAACCTGGTCCATTGGGGGGTTGGAATTAGATGACCTTTAAGCTTCCTTCCATCCCAAACCATTCCACCATTCTAACATCTATTCTAGGAAATAAAACCGTGCCAAGGCCCAGGACTCTAGTATGGTTTTGAGTAAGCCAGCTAATACTCTTGGAAAATCTTCTAGGGCTCAGTTGAATTTTCAGACCAAAGATTGTTCCCACCAGGGAATCAAGATGTGCCTGTCTCATTTTTGAGGGTACAAGAGTTCAAAGCATGCATGTGGACAGACATTGTCAGTTGGCAAAATGATCCTGGCATGGCTCTACTGACTGTATTGATTATCTCTACTGACAATGAGAGCAGAAACACCTCCCCTGCTTGTTTAGACACCTGTATGTAGTCATCAAAGCTGAATTGCTTAATCTTGAACTGAATCCAACCTTCTGGTCATCCTGTGCTTCAGTTCCTTTTTAAGGGGAAACCAGCACTTTATCTGTTCACAGTGACAGATTTTTGAGTAAGATGATCAGCTATTACAGCTGCAATCTCCCAATTACTGTTAGCTGATCAGAGTGGTCTGCTGGAAGGTTTATAGTATGATGACCCTCTGCATACACACTCCAACACCCACATATTTTCCTCCTTTCTCTCATGCCGGCATCTTTATTTCTTATTTTTATCACATTGAGCCGTCACCACATGATTTGCCTGAACATTAATCCTCTCCCTCTCCTTTTCCTCTTCAGCAAGATCAGTCTGGAGATCCAGCTCACTGTGAGGTTGCACAGTCCCAAATGATAACAGCAGAGGAAGGGGCAGAGCAGCATGGCCCTGGGTGAGGCTGCCAATTTTTGTGGCTCTCTGTGCTTAGAGTGGCTTAAAGCAGTGTTGAGCCACAGCGTGTGGATGTAGAATACTTACTGTGGTGGAATTCAGTTGGGGTATTTGAGTATTTAATAGTGCTGTTATTATAGTTGGTGTTAAGGAATTATTCAAGGGAGATAAGAAAAAGGAAAAAAAACTAAAATAATTCCTCCAAAGCCAGTCTGGATTTCCTAGGCAACAGTGAGGAAAATGATGGAATTCTAATCATATATTTTAAGTGCTGTTAATGGGAATAAACTCTTGAAATTTTCTCAACAATACATTCTTTTTCTCTCCCCTACTCCCTCTCCCCCTATTTACCCATTACCTTTTAAAGTTAAATAACATGAGCAATAAACAGAAAAAAAAAAAAGGTGATATTTCCTACTTACAGTTACTGAATAGAAGTGCAAGTCAGCTCTCCACTGTTTAATATTTTGGAGCTGAGTTGTGCTTAAATGTCAGACTACAATGGGATTGAAATTTCACTGATAGCTTTAAAAAAGGGGGCTCTTGCTGGCTTCAGAACTTTTAGTTGAGACTCTACAACATAATAATTGAAAATATTAACTCTGAAACTTCCCCTGCAGGAAAAAAAATGTTCAAAACATACTAAAATCTGCACTCAAGATTACACATTAAATTAACTATAATTTACTTTTCTGCTGAAAAAAAGAAATTTCAGTCTCCCTTCTATACACTAATGTCAAGTCAGTGGGATATTCAGAACTTGCACCTCTGTAAGTAGGATTCTATACCAATCCATTCATTTCACTGCAGTTACTCCTGATTTACATTGGCAGCAAATGTTTTTCCACATCACTAAGAGATATAGTTCTATTTAAGATGGATTTATTTCACTGGAAAGGGAAATAAATTCCTCCTATAAATACTACATACTGGAAAAAAAAAAAAAAAAAAAAAGAAGAAAAAAACCTCCTTTCCTTTCCTCCCCTGCTCCCTCCACTTTTTTTCAGTGCTGAAGGTAATGAAGCAAAAGTCATCACTACAGATTTAAACATGACAATTCAGCAAATTTTATTTCCTTAGTTCAGCTAAATTTGTTATTCTCATACAGTTCTGTAATTGCCTTTTTTTTTTTTTTTTTTCCTAGCTATCAAGTTCACACAGGTAGAAGAAAGATTGCTTTATATCTGAACTTTATGCTGGAGGTTGTTGGAAAGATTATGTAATACAACTCAAAAAGCTTTACAAACTGTTCAAATAGCAGAACATTTCTAGTACAGTGCAAGAACATAAAAGTGAAACCAAACAAACCCAAACCGTTTTGCAATTACTGATGAAATTGTGCACTGGCAGAAAATATGAAAGAATAACAGGAGTGGAGCAGTGAAGAGGTTTTTTTTTTTTTTTGTTTTGTTTTTTTCCTCCTTTTTTTCTTTTTTTTTTTTTTTTCTTTTTCTTCTTTCTCTTGGTACCAATAAAGAAAATGCATCTCAGTTCTTGAAACAACTGAATACACATCTACTTTCCCTGTCTTAATGCTTTTCTTCACAGTGATAATACTAGAGAAAGATAAAATAACATTAGGGCCAAGTGTAAATTAAATGATGGATGTTACAGTTCCTTTCTTCTGAATCTGACTCTTTAAACCTTAGTTTAGAAGCTTAAATGTGGAATGAGGGACTATGTCCTGTTTCTCCCTGCTGTGTTCATTTAGGATAAAACCCAGGCTGTCCTGCATTTTAGTTGGAGACTTGCACACAGTGGGGGTGATTGGACTTTCTCTGCCCAAGGCACAACATATGCTACTTCCCATCACTTTAATAGGCATTAGTTCCGCAGACAGCACTGGTCAAATGTACATTATTCACAATCACTTTAATGCAAATATGCAAGGATGAGAGAGAAAATATGTCACAAAGAAAGAATCAGCCATTTCCGTTCTTTTTTGATTTTTCTCTTTTATCACAGTATCTCTTCTTTCATCGCATCTGTCTACCTAGATATGTATGTATCTATGTAATCACTACATTTCCTAGAGTTTTTTATTTTTAATTTTTTAAATTTTTTTAATGGAGAGTCTTAGTGTTATTGGTTGAAAGTGTTTACATGTTAAATACCAATTTTACAGTTTTTCTAAAGGTTCTTTCTATTGTCATTTTAGTGTTCACAAGAACAATAGATTCTTTTTCTTTGTCAGCCTCTGTTTCAGAATATTCATTCTAATCACTATTTTTATAATTTTTGTTCCACTGGATCCTTTTGTGCACTCTCAGAATGACCTGTGTCTGTAACAAATAAAGCTTCCTAATTAAAATATTATCACCAGAAACCCTTTCATGCATTTCTGTATAGATGAGGAATAGTTTCATGTTCTTTGCATTTGCATTGTGGCCTCTTTACCTTTTTTTCATCCATGTAAATTGCACATTGGGCTCTGCATGCTGTCACTGTGATACAAAGCTCTTTCTGTCTGTCTGTCTATATTTCCTTCCTTGTGATAGGTCCTGAACAGAAATGAAGCAAATGCTACTTCATCTGTGAGGATCTTATCCCAAGGCTGACAACCCTAAAAAGAAAATGAATACGATTCAGCAGCATATTCAGAGCTGCATGTCACAATATCTAGGCATTTTACTAGTTTTCAGTCTTTTTTTCTCATTTCCCTGCCAAGTGCAACACTTCACTCCCACCCTGTTCCTCCATTCATGCAGGTGTTCAAGTATTTTAAAGTTATCACTATTACTTATGGTTGTTTCCTTCAAACCAACTTCCCAAATAAATTCAATGGGTGTTTGGACTCAGTACCGAGCATGAATCCAAGCTTATCAGGCATTTGATAAACTGGAGAGATGTTACTCTATGGCAGCCAAAATCAATCTAACCTTTGGCTGAAACAGTGTTCCTTAAGAGGGAGGAATTGTTCCTTTACATCTAATAATCTGGGCCAGCGGTAAAACCTTGGCCAAACCCCAAATGAAGTATACAGGTTCATGAAGATCATCAGTTCATCAGCACAATCTGGGTTACTTAACCAGGGAGTTACATGCCATGCATGAAGGCTTTTTAATGTAACAAAGAAACAGAGACATGAGATCCAGTGATCTTGTAGATGAATAAATTGAAATCTCAGATCTTTATCTGAGAACTCCAGCTGATCCATTAAGAAAACTTTGCAGGAGAATCAGTGGATTCTGCTGTTTTTATTTGTTTAAAGATTTTTTTTTTTTTTCCTAAGAAGACAGTCAGGTTCTACCACATGTTCTTGGGGTCATGGCAGAAGCTTAACTGGGATGTTTTGAAATTAAATAAACTGTGAGCACTGTGGCATCAGAAAGCCAGAACTATGGGTTCCTTGTTAGAAAAACAAAATAATTCTGTTAAACACTCACCTGTGAAACTCAAAAATATCCATTTAAATAGATATATTCCAAAGAGATATTTTAATTTGACAAAATGGTATTTTCTGCTTTTTTTTTTTTTCTATCACACTAACCTATGCACACAATCACGTAGTTTCATTAGTGTAAAGTGATTAAGCATTAATTGCAAAATAAAATATTGTATCAAATTTGCTTTCCAATAGGTGTCTTTCAATGGCTCAGTGCTGTAATGACGACATGTAATTAATGCTCAGTTCTTTTCGGAGTAGAAGGAAACACAAACAATAGATGTGTGTACATATGTTGAAATACAGACGAAGATTTGGACCAGTCTTTTATAACCTTACTTTAACAAATGGTAATTAGTGCTATGTAAGGTATTAAATAATAACAATTTGATGGATGAGACTTGGTTATTTTTGATTATCCAGTGTTACTTTGTGGAAAGCTGGCTGGAATCCATACAGATTTACACCACCAGAAAGGAGAAAACACTTCTGCTTTTATTTTATATATATCATCATGTCATACAGTTGCACAGATCATAATCATGACTGGCCCAGTGCCAAACACTAGGGAGTCCTGGCCAATGATCTGTGTGTTTCCCTGGCCTAGTGAGATAAATTGCATCAATTTCTATAACGAACAGCAACAATGAGCAAAGCAGCAAGCATTTCATCTGGATACCTTTAACTTCTTAGCCCAAATGATCTGATGCCCAGTTAGATCTGGATTAGCTAAGAGATTTTTTTTTTTTTTTTTTTTTCTATTATTTCCAACAACCTTTGTCCTCTCTGCATATATAACAAAGCCTTTTATTGGATCTGTCACTATCTCACAGAAAAAAAAGGACAATAAAAATAACAATTGAAATTACTATGTTCCTGCTCCTCCTCTTTCCTCTGCAGCTATTTGCTTTATTTATGTTTCTACCAATACCGTAAGAGTTATATGAGTTTTTTGAAAAGGCTTGGAAATAACCATGCAGTTCTACCCCTTGAAGCAATCACTTCATGGACTACTTTATTTCATATCACAGTGTTACTATGCAGCTCAGATGTCAGATATTTACATTGTAGGTTTTTTATTATTAATAGATTTTTCAATTGGGAAAGCCTGTGTTCTCTGAACTTAGTAGGACTTTATCTTTTCTTGCTGGCGATGAGTGATTTATGTGGACAGCTCCTATTAATGCTAATGGAAAGCAAATGCGTAAATCTCTCCACAGTGGATAGATAGCAATCTTAGAAAAGTGGTCCAAGCAAAGCATGTCTTTGTACGGGGTCTAACCAGCAATTAGCATAAAAGATTGACATCAGCTCTAATTTAGTATTTATATGAGTACTGTTAATCTAAATACAGAATCAAATTAATCCCTTGTGTAAATCCAGTGCCTGTTTTGGAATTTCAGCACTGAAGATTGTGACCTACCCCATCTTCAAATGTGTAAGTTAAATATGAGTGCTCTGGTCTGAAGGGCTGGACTCTATACCCCTTTCATTCAGGAGGATTCTTGTTGATTAAGCCAACCTATATAGCACCTGTTACCCGATATGTAAAATCATTTGCAAATACAGATTTGAAAAGGAGCCTGAAATCATTACTCATTGTTTGGATTTAGGCATCCAAAGTGCCATGAGAAAAAGAAGATATTTTGGCAAAGCCCTTGAAGGATTAGGACAAAAAAGGGGTGATTTGAAAGAGTATTCCTGTGAAAGTTTTGTAAGGGAGGAAGCCAAAGCTTAGATAGGGAAAAACAAAACAAAATCAAACAAGGGCACCAGCTTTTAATCAGAGAGTCATCAATGTTTTTAGATTGGATTGCTGTTGTTGAAAAGTGTTTTTCTTTAAAAAACTGTTAAAAAGTAATGACAATGTGGACAATCCTTGAATGGAGACACATTTTAGGTGCATCCCAGGTAATATTTCAAAACATGAAGTAAATAATGGCCAAGGATAATCAGGGAGAGAAAATGAGTTTGAAGTCTGAGTTCTGCACAGAAGACCAGGTTCTTGGTCCTTCCCATTCCACCACTACCTGGATTTCAGCTTTAGATCAAACTCAAGGTGTAAGCGTGGGACATAGTAGGACATAAACTTATGTTTAACTTCTCAGACAAAGGAGCTAGGCTGATGGATGGGTGAGCTGTATTCTCATAGACAAGATGATTAAGCACAGAGTAGATAAATGGACAGGGAGGTATACTGGAAAGTGGTTGAACTGAAATGCTCAGAAGCTTGTGATGAGACAAATCTGGTGGCCAACAACTAGAGGATTGCTCAGGGTTCAGTACCGGGGCCAAAACTATGTAACCTCTTAATTAATGATATGAATGATAGGGGTGAGTTCACCCTTAACATATTGATGAATTACATAAAACTGGGAGGAATGGCTGCTATAGCAGATGAGTGTGCTGCTATTCAAGGGGACTTTGAATAGACTAGATAAATGTGTTGACAGAAACCTCCTGAATTTCAACAGTAGGAATGCTAGATCCTGCCTCTGTGGAGGAATAACTCCATGTACCAGTACAGGTTAGGGATCAAACAGCTGGAAAGCAGCATTTCAGAGAGAGACCTCGGTGTCCTAGTGGAGATGTTGAACATGAGTCAACAATGTGCCCTCACTGTAAAGGTGAACAATAGCATACTGGACAGCATTAGGAAGAACGCTGCCAACAGGTCAGACCTGGCAAGGTACATTTGGTGTATTGTGGCCAGTTCTGGTCTCCCCAGTGCGAGATAGACATGGACATATTAGAGTAAATCCAGCAAAGGACCACAAAGACAACTGATGATTTGGAGCATCTGACATATTAGGAAAGCATGAGAGACCAGGACTTTTTTTTTTTTTTTTTTTTTCCTACTGTGAATTTGTTTGAATTCCAGACCAGGTTGCCCAGAATGGTGGAGGAGAGCCCATCCCTGAACATACTCAAAAGCTGAATGGACATGGCCCAGAGCAACTTGCTCAGGATGACCTTGCTCTGTGTAAGGGTGTTGGACTAGATGATCTGAGATACCCCTTCCAACATCAGCTATTCCGTGAACCCTTTGGGCTCAGTTCAGCTTCTCATACATGAGCCCTAGCAGATTTTGAAATAAATATTGTATCCTGCCTAGTCTTCATTTATTTATTTTTTTTTTTTTACCCTCAGGTAAGACTTATATTTTTCATCTCTACATAGATTTCTTACTCTTGTCAATAAATCCATGAAACCAAGAAAAGAGCAATTGCCATGAACAAGTTTAGTTATATATAGGTACCTGTGCCAATATAAGCTGACAGACTGGTGGTACAAAAGCAGCTTCATCACTCTATGAAATTCATGGCTTATGTTTCTAAAAGACTTGGCCTGGATCTTAAATGGCAGTAAGAAGAGTTCCATTACTGTTCCAAACCACCTCCATCTAGCTTCAGCAGGTTTTTGTTAATATGCAACCTGCTATGGGTTACTGCTTGAACAGAGAGATTGGACAAGACAATCTCCAGAGCTGCTTTCCAGTTGCAACAGTTCTGTGATTCTGAGATCTAGCATGTTCAAACTTTCCTCCAGGAGAGTGACTGTGAATTGAACTCATGGTTTTATATAAGAATGGTAGGTGAAACCATGTTTAGAAATATGTTTGATCCCTCAACTTATGCTATAAACAAATGTACTTTGGAGTTCAAGAAGTTAGTCTTCAAAACCATGGTTGTCTTTGACTTCAATTGATGTGAAATAACTGGCAATTGAGATACACAATCCCTTTCCCCAGATACTCTGTTAAGACAGATTTAAGAAAACATGTTTAAAATCAAACTTGCATGGATATATAAGAAGAAAGAAAAATAACCAGAACAATTTGGACAAGAAACTGACTGAGAAAATGGAATTAACCTCCTCTCTTAAAGAAGGTAATTCAAATATTTTATTGGTCAGGATTTCAGTTTTCAACAGAATTTACAGTTTTTCCAAGGTATCTGCTCCATGGTTCTTATCTCCCCAGAGGGACATTGCAGACCTGTTTGGTGACCTAAGTTAAACATATCTAGTCCCTTAGGCTGCTTCAATCTTAGTGAATTAAAGTGTGCCAAAGAACATTTCCAGGCCCTGGAACAGTTATCTATATAGACACAGCATAAAAATGGTCTTTGCCATGCCAGCCAGTGGTCTCCCAATATATTACACCTAGACATATCTTAGAAGATAACAGGACCAGGGAATGAAATCTTAAAAGGTAGAATTGGTGCAGCCACACTTTTTTGAAGATCAAAAAGATTAAGTAGTATTGGCATGAATAGACCATAAAACTATACCACAGGGTTATAGAACTACATTAATTACATTTTGTTTTACTAGTTTACTGTAGTCCAGCTCCGTTGGAACTGGTATAAGCATTTTGTTATATTCTCAAAAAGAAAACAGACCAAACCAAACCAAACAACCAGACAAAAATGCACACACAAACACACCTTGGCCCAAATTAGGCACTGCTTTGACCCTGGTTTGATCTCTGCCTATCCCCAACACACAGGGTTGCCCTTGGAGAATCTTAAGAAAAGCTGGCCAGCTACATGTATAAGGTGCTAGCACATTGGAGAGTAGAGATGTACAGGGTCCAAAGGCTGTGCTTTGGACAAAACAGAGGGATCAAAGGCAAATGTGACTCTGGGGCCGTAAGAGACAGTACAGACCTATCAGACTAGTACAGACTACACAAACTTTACAAAATAAAACCCCACACTTATTATCTAGCATTCATGAGATCAATGAACAGGGTTCTGAAGAAGGGGAATGGGAGTCTCAAGTGCTTCTGTAGCCTCTGTCATGATGAAAGGGAGACATTTTTTATACTTCTTTTAGCTTATCCAGTGTGGGCACCAATCTGGGTCAAAATACATAAGCAGTCAACAGAATGTGCCTTCTCAAGCACACTGGAAATATATAAACACAAGAGAATAGTAGCCCAAAGGCATAGCAAGGCCTAAGATTTGGGAACTGCTTGAGGAATATTTGGCTCTGTACAATCAAAGGAACATATTTTATTCTGAGGGCAGGGTTACTCTCTGTATTTCCCATATCCATAGTTCCTGTCACAGGGACAGCTGATACGTGTCTTAAAACTTTTTAACCTTTTTAACCTAACTTATTTTTTTTATTTTTTATTTTTTTTTAAATCATCGTTAGATATTGTTTGGGTGCTTGTAGACCCTGAAGTGTTTAAACACAAAGATCTGCATGTAGAATCTCTCTCAAATCTATCTTCATAAGGTTCTATGTATCTTCATAATCCAAAAGCAGTCTAAGATGATAGAGGACTTCAGTCTTTAACAATATCCTGACTGGCAGCCCTTTGAGTATAACCAAAGGCAACACAGAAACATCATTTCTCTTTGTCACAGCTGCCATTGCACAAAACAAAGCATGGAAGGATCCCCACAGAAGAATATGAGGAAGAGGTCAGTTCATTATGGGTTGAATGCAAAATGGGTCTGTTGGGTCAAATATCCTGTGCCTGATCTCCACAAAGGGTGCCTAAGGAATTTTATAAAATAGCAAGTCTATGGCAAAATCTTCTAGGCATTTCTTCTGTCTCCTGGTGATCTGTGACTCTGGAAATGCTGAGTCTTAGTATGTAATAGTTGTCAGTGGATTTTTCTACCACTTTCTACCTCTCAATATTTTTAAACAACGAAGATCTACTTCAAGTGACAGTAACATTCTTTATCCATAGATGTAGTTTGAAGAGACTGAATCTCTACATTAGAAAAATAAATAAATAACAGAACTAGAGAATAGTCTTAAGATCACCCATCCTGTTTTGTGCCCAGTTGTTAACATCCAGTCATTCACACAGTCTACTGAAGCCATTGAATCCCCACTGCAGGAGTTGGTCACTTTTGAAATCTGCCATCTTGTGTGCACAAATGCCACCAGGGCATTGCATACTTGTTACGTGTCTTGGTGCACTTTACACTCTTATTTTAAAATGTAAAACAAGTAATGCTAGAATCCCAGTGACAACAGAAAACAGACTTTGTATTTTGTCTTTGACTTGACTGACATTATAATTGAATTGGATGGATCTTTTATCTCTACATATACCTATACAAATGAGACTGCCACAAAATAGTTTAGCAGCAGGCTGTCACAGCTTGCATTCAACCATACAAACTGGGTTCAGAAGTTTTCAGGCTGAGTTTATTTTTTTTTCTCCCAAATCATCTTTTAAAATGAAATTTGTAAAGCACAAAATTAGCTGCAAGACACCTACCTGTGTATCAAATAGAGTAGCGTTCATCCAGGGAATGTTGCATGGCAGGGGAGATTCCTCTTCTGGTTCAGCTGCCTAATTTTGATGACTGCAATGTGGAAATTTGTATCTGTACCTGGTGCCTAAGCTCTCATTATAGACAATGAAATCTAGAGCTTAATTCATTTTAACTTGACGTAGCTTTTAGTGCCATCTGAGACACAAGGATCTATGAGACATCCATGTGGGAGTTGCAGATATATCACCGGACCTACCAGGAGACATATGTCATTCTAGAGAGGCAGCTGAGTGTGAGATGAGAGTTAGGGGGATCTCAGATAACACTTAGTACATGTGTGGACAGCTAAATCAAGCCCTTCATGTGTTATCTGTAGGAAACTAGAGAGCAGTTCAATACACCCAAAGATACATGCTTACTTCTATGTATGTCTGCAGTTAGGAAACTAAAATTTAGATATGTTCATCTGCTCTAGATATTTATGTTTCACTATAACTGATGGAAATCTAGTCCTTACAGTCAATGGAGCCTGGAAAGCAGCTCAGCTCACACTAGGTATACTTATGTGCATTTGGTCACTCCACTGAGGGTATCAGTTGGATCTTCAATGGCCCTGACTCAAATCAGAGACCGTGCAATTACAGACATACTCATCGCAGACACCTTAATGTAGGTGTCTGAGTCTGTATCACACACAGCACTCCCTGGAATGAAATTGGGTTTGAGCCTTGTTTCATAAGGAATCAACTTGACAAACCTCTTAAAAGAAATGAAGGAGACTGCTAAGACACTGAATACCTCATCACTGGTCTGTTCTCCACACTAGCACTCTATTTTGAATCACATTTATCTGCCATTTCACTCATTCATACTCACACTGTGACAGCTTCTGCTGTTAAATGTAAGCCTCAACTCCCTCCCCACCCCATGCCTGCAAATATGCAAATTAATTTATTTAAAACACTTAAAAGTCCTCAGTCTTAAATTTTTTAAGAGGAGTCTGTGCTTATTCTATTAAAAAAATTAGACTGCTAGGATGTCTTTAATCAGCCAAGTCACACAAAAGCAGAATAATAGCACAGTAACTTAAAGGATCCTTGACTTTGAGCTGCCTTTTATAAGCATGGAAGGGAGAATAAAAAAATCAAAAGCAGTAAAAACTTGTATTATTTCTGTCAGTAGCTGCCTTTCAGAAAATGTTGTGAAAACAATCTCTGTGTGGAGGAAGCAACATACTGAGCAACAAGCCTCAATCACAGGAAGTTCATTTTTTTCCTTGGCGCGTCGCCCAGTGCCATCAGAACTAATTAAAAACAGAGCCACGCTGGTAGGAAGCTCAGTGTTTGGGTTTTACAATAACGGAGCAGCAAACCAGGGGGACGTCTAATGAGAATAGTTTTCGAGTTTGTTTTCTAGCATTGGGCAACTATGTCAATTACTGGAACTACAGCTCAGGGCCAGCAACCATGCTGAGACATGAAAGAGTGTTATTTGCAGTACAGATTGAGCTGCTACTTTGATGCATGTGTTCTGCATGTCACTTGTATACTGGTGCAGTTCCCTGGCTCATGACTAAATATGATGAGGCTGATGCCACCTTGCTCCTCTTGTCTGAGGCTAGATCAAATGTTACGAGACAGGGCTTTCCCCCAGATCATTACAGATGCTCCAGTTAAAAAATGAAATATGTCCTCCTGTAAAGATTCTGTTTGTAATGATGGATCTGACTTGCAAGGGGAATTATCAGCCAGGGACTTAACCCTTTGAGGGTTAGAGGAAAAGGCAGATTGACCTGGATATTTTAAAAGATGCAAAGAAACCCCCATGACCGAAACAGCTCCCAGCTGAAAATCAAAATAAAGAATGCATTTAAATAAGCACACTGCTGCAAAATCTCATATATGCATTTTCTACCTTTATAAATATCTTGCTTAATATAATGTTTGCGGAATTAGTGTGCATATTAAATATTTTATACTTATTTTAAATTATTATTAGTCTTATGAGCAAAGGGAACAGAAGGGAGAGAGGACAAAAGGCTGCAGATAAAGAAAAGTTTGCTCTGGAGATGAAGGAAATAACTTGTTCTCTGTGCCCAATGGGGAAAGGATGGGTAGCAATGGAAGATTTAGGTTAGTCATTAGGTAAACTTTCGAAGTATAGGCTAGCACTGCCTGGGGAGGTGGTGGAATCTCCATCACTGGAAGATTTTAAGGGTAGGTTAAACAAACATATTCTATAAACAGTTTGATATAGAAGATCCTGCCTTGGGGAAGGAAGATGGACTTAATGATCTCCTGAGGTCTAGCCCTATTTTCTATGCCTATTTTTACATATTGCACCTGAATCTTGAAAATGAAAAATGTCATAAAATAACACTTTGCTTCTCAGGAGCAGCCTCTATCTTAATGTGTTAAAATTAAGAATTTTCATGTCCTAGACTGAAGTGATTTCCTCTCTGGTTTAACACACCAGTAGAAAATAAATTAAGGAAAAAGCAAACAAAAAGGCCAGAATATGGGCTCATGACTTGCAATTAGGTCAACCATACTGTTAAACTGTTTGCTTGGTTCATGGCTTAGGCCAACTGGAACTTCTCCAGTTAGTGCCTGGGTCAAAGATGGCACAATCCAGGGACTGCTCACAACAACCAGGTTGCATGCAGCAACCTGCTTGGACATAAGAGAGTTTAGCCATTAATATAAGCCACACTGTGCCAGCTGGCTTTCAGGCTAGATATCTGTTCCTGTCCCTTCTCATTTACTACTGTAGTTGCTGATGTGTTTGTTTATGAACACAAAAGGTAAAGTCAATGGACTAAACCATGGAGTGATAATATCTGTGTGTCAAGAACACAGAGTTAACAGAAATAGTCAGGAATATATAAATTACATGGTTTAGCAGTTGAAGTGCTAACCTGAGAAACTGAAGAACAGATGTCTTCCCCATGCAGGGAGGCCATAGACCCCTCCCTTTTTTGTCTTAATTTTGCCAGCCGAAAGTGCCTTCTCTGCAAAACAGGAATTCATCTTGAGATTTTCTCAAAATTGTGTAAGATTTTTCTGTTGTCATCATTGCTATTATATGACTAGGGCAACTGAGGTTAGCAGGTATACTAGCTATTGTCAACTACTACCTCTACCCATCTAGCTTTTGAAAGAATTCAATCTGTTTTGTTCAATCTGTATACAACATTTTAAATTGATAAATAAATAAGTTAGGTATATTCTGAAAGTTTCATTACTGCTTTGTTTGTGTTCTTGTTGCTTTCCTGTTTTATAGGGTTGGCATTTTTTTTCATGTAACACCTTCTGGTGTTACCACAATGCTTATTCTTTCACTACCTCTTCAGTTCATTTGTTAACTGATGCTATCATCTATGTCAAAAACTTTGAGCAAAGCCATAGCTTTCATTTAAACAATAAGTTGGTCTCTTGTCTGTATGTTTGACTGACCTTTTATTACTTCAGTAAAAGTCTGGGTCCCAATTCACCATGAAAGTAAACAGATACAATTGTGTTGACTTCAGTGGAATTGCACACACTTAAGCCAACGGTGAATTTGGACCTCAGTAACAACATTTCCTTTTATAAGGCTGGTGGATGAGTGCTTGGGGAACAGTTAGGTTGTCAAATAAAAGCAACAGCTATATCTTTCTACACTGTATTTATAGTGTACTCTTCCTACCAGGCTGTGCCCTGCTGAAGCCAATTTTTGAGGTTTTATTTCAGTCAGATCAGAGAAGATGAGAAATAATTAGGGATGAAATATGAGACATCATAAAAAACATGTTATTAAGTGATTGCAGAATGATGATGATTTTGGCATAAAACAAATCAAAAGGCAGCTGAAGCCCTCTTACCTTCCCTATTCATCCTTCCTTTTCACATATCATGCTGATTACTGTGGCTAAACCAAGTTGTCTGCTTGCTCTTTCTTTCTTTGCTGATTGACCGCAGGTCAATAAAGAATTTTGCAAACAAACAAACAAACATACAAACAAACCAAAAAAAAAAGATTAAAAAAATCCACAAAACATGAGATTTTTTTTTTTTTTTGGGGGATTGAATTAAAAGTTAAGTATCAGGTTGAAATTCTTAAAATAAAATCAGTGACTTTGTTTCAATACTCACTTCTTTGATTGTATCTGTTGTAACAAATAAACAGTTCCAGGGCTCAGATTCAGACACCAGAACTGATTATGGTCCCTGGTACAGTTTTGTTTAGGGAACACTAGCAGTATTTGTACAATTCCCAAGAACAGTTCATGTTCTGGTGTTGGCCTGAAACTATTCCTAACAAGCAAGTTAGATGCAGGCTACGAGGATCTAAGAATAAGGAAATGACCAGATCCTGAGGTTGGTCAGAGAACAGGCCCTGGAATTATTTAGTTTAGTGGTGCAAATTTAAATTTCATGGCTGATATAAGACATTTGGACTTAGTTGTCCTGTCTGTTCATGAAAGAGGAGGATTTTAGGTTCTCATGACAGAAACATAATCAAAGACATAATCAAAGAGGGATATATATTGTGAGGGCCTATATTCAAGGATAGATCCCTTTCAAGCTATTTACTTCTATGTATGTAATACTGTATATATCTTGTGTCAGGGAAAAAGAGACAACCAATGGATTCCAGTTTTTTAGTGAGGATATTTGATATGTATCAGTCCTTGGAAATCACTCTGCCTGTCCCATCTTATCCTATCCTGTCCTGTCCTGTCCTACCTTACCCTATCCTATCCTATCCTATCCTATCCTATCCTATCCTATCCTATCC
>CM021699.1:112976565-113029482 GCA_011074415.1 Stictonetta naevosa
TATCCTATCCTATCCTATCCTATCCTATCCTATCCTATCCTATCCTACCCTACCCTACCCTATCCTATCCTATCCTTCTCATCTTATCCCATCCCTCTGGTACTCATGACTGCAGAATAAGTTTTGATTTATGTATATGGTCAGACAACATGTTTGGTTTGAGTGGACCAAGATTTCCCCAGTAATCCTCTCTAATTATCTGTGATATTTGACTATTTGTTACATAACCTTCTGTAACTATCTGTCCATCCTTCCCTCCTGAAGCAATCTAACTTTTCTCTGCTTCTTGCACTGTTACTTGTCACATCCAGCAGTTTCTCAAATCAAGTCCAGTAGCTTCACATAGTCTGTTCAACAGCTTTGTCATGTAGCTGCAACCTTAACAAGGGACAAGAGTCCCATATAACCAGCAGTCCAGGTTCCCTCTAGATCAGTTCCCTCACTCTATGGTCAAGAGTCCTTATCTTTCAAGATGAAAATTGTTCTCTGCATTGATTATAGAAAAAGTCATGACTAGACATCTAATTTTTTGATGAGGAAAGTTTTCTGAATTTATGTGAGCTGAATCTCACTTGATATATCTCTTCTGCCATGACCAGTAAAACCTGCTTTTGTTCTGCCCAGGCAAGTCAAAACCCAGATGTCTGGGACTTCAACACTGAGGCTAAACATTCATTCGATCATAGACCTGGAAGCAGTCTAGCCATACTAATGTGACATTAAGACAACACTGATCCTCCAAACAAGGCTTAGTAACTCAGATTTGACTTCAAGTTTAAATAGGTATTTTGCTTCTAGTCCATTCAATGTTGTACCAGTTCAGGCATGGTTTAGCACAATTTATCTTGTTCAGTCCTGCTGAACAGGTGATAAAAGGATCCCTGCAGCTCAGTCATTAGGGACCTTCACTTCTTGAAGGCATTAATTCCTATAGGAAACTCATCCACTCTGATATGTGATAAAGATGTTCATGTTACTATAGATTTAAGGAGGTTCAGGATGAGCTCTATGTACATTACTTCAGTTCACAATACACTCATTGCATTACTTTCATTACCTAGGCAGACTAGAGAAGTGGATACCAAGAGTGGAGTTAATTTCACTTAATGTTGCAACATACATGTTTAATTTTGAGCCAACCATTCTGAATTTCCTTCATAGCTGATTGGGGAAATACACATTTCTAAGGTGAAAAAAATCTGAGATAAACAATAGATGTATCCAAATATAAAAGGAGCTGTGCCCCCCAAATTTTTTTGTTTGTTTGTTTGCTTTTTTTTTATGCTGAGCACCCTATGAAAAACATCTAGATTACTAACATAAATTCTTGCTAGTTTTTTTTAGGGTAATCCAAAGTTTAATATCTAGCCATGGATCTAAGACATGTAAACCTGAAGTTTAAACTTGGGAAAGGCGGTAAACTTGAAAAACTTGATCCAAGAAAGAAAGCAATAGACAACTGAGCAGACAAGAAAAGAGATTCCTTGTCACAGTTTCAGTTGCTTAAGGGAAGAGTAACCTAGGTAGGTGTAAAGCACCAACACATAAAACACTGCCCACACAGTGTCAGACTGTTTGAGCAAAGCAGATTGACTGCTGTGCTCCACAGGTACCACAAAGAGGAAAAGAGACACAAGACAAAAAGACTATTAATTTAGCTAATTCTAGAGGCATTGAATACATCTAAATAATAAAAATAAGTAAACACATAAGCAAAAAAATCCCAGTCTTTCCTTTTCTTGCTCAACTGAAATCCTTGCTTAATAGCAGAAGAGGGATTTAAGGGAAACATGGCAGCAGCTAGCTTTGTTTGTTTTCCATTGTAATTTTAACCAAATGTTTCTTTCAGGCAAGATATTTCTCCAAGGACATTGCTAGAACTCCAAACTATTCTCAGGAAAGGAAAAAAATAGTCAAAGCTGAAGAAAATGTGAAGAAGTAATGGATGAAGACAAATGCATTTGGGCTGGCTGTGTTCAATGGAAGTCCACTCACAGCTGGCCTAGTTTGCTGTTGCAGCCCAAGAACACCCTGAGCATTTAAAATTCAGATGAAGGAGAGGGACCTACTGAGCCTTCTTTACATCTTTAAGTCATCATTAGCCTGCAGGTAAATTATGTGCAGTTGCAGTGGTTCATAACCTGTTCAGTGTGGATAGAGTCAAAGCAACAAAGTTAAAAACCTAACAAAACTGTGGCAAATTTCTACCTATGTCTCAGTGAAACTTGTCTATTAATTATTGTTATTATTACTTAATGTGATGTTGATCTTTGAAAATAAGACGAATTTTGTCTTGCTAGAAGTCATACATTTGGCTAGGAGTCTAAACCAAAGGAGAATTTGTCCTGTTGTTTAGGACATCTTAACTGATCAGTGGCTCATATTTGTGCTGTTTAATTTGGGGTTCATCCAACTACTTATAGATGTCTATAATGAAGATATCTATGATAAAGTTGGTTGTTAAGACTGCCTATAATAGCAACAGATAGAAGGAGACCACTCCAGAGTTCCTTCATCCTTAGAAAGTGGGTCAGACAAATAACACCATTAAAACTGTTTTCTTCCATTGAAAGGAAAGGGAAATTGCAGTAACCATTTTGGAAGTGCAATGTAGACATCAAAAGGTAGGTGAAATATGTTTGAGTGCTTTGCCTCTATTTATCACAATTGTCTTGAGTTTTCAGTTTGGGGGTGTACTTTCTTATTTATCAGTATTTGTGTTCTAGGTTGTAAAGCAATTTTTTTTTTGTTTGTTTGTTTACTGTGCAGAGGTACCTATCTGATTCCTACTGAACCAATGCACCCTGTGATTCCTATAGCAGTGTACATGCTTGCTTATGCCTGCAATTTTATTCATTTGCCTCGGGTATAAATACGCAGTACCGTTGCCAGCTCAGTGTATGCAAGTTTACAGTAGTAATCCATATAATAATCCAAATACTTTCAGATTAGTGCGACAGGCACTTTCTTACTTTTCAGTATTGGTAATCCTACCTTTTGACTTTTCAAACCATTATGATTGTCTGCCAGATAAGGGTTAGCAGGAAAAGATATATGCTCTTTTAAGAGCTGTTCCCAAGTTAATCTTATTGCACAGCTCTCCATAATTTATTTACTGAAGATCATTTTAAAAATCAGATTGGGGGAGGGTGATGTCTAACTTGCGTGCATGGAATAAATAAGCATTCTTAGTTTAGCTTCTTCTGGACAAATGTCAATATGACAAAAATAATTCCCATGACTGGGAACACAAGGGGCCCTTTCTGGCACACCCATATACCAAGCCAAAGATTGAATGAGGATATGAGGGCAAGGAGCTGAAATATTCTTTGATCCTAAACACCAGGATAAAAGTATAATATTTGGGACAATGTGGGAAAGATGATTATAGCTGCTTCCCATGTTCTGTGATTAATTTAGGGCATCGGTCTCAAAGGCAGACAGTTTTATACCTTTCTTTAGTTCTGCTGTGTCTGTATAAAACAGAAAAAAAATTGTTTGACCGAAAATATGGTCACAAGTCTGTGGAGAAAATAAAATCCTTAATGATTAATACTAGGAAATAATTGGGCCCACATTCACATCAACCAGGTAAGATGGTATGTGAAAGAGAATACCTGAAATCCTAAATGAGAATTTCAAAAATATTCAGTATCATTCTTTTCTAACTGATTTTTTTTTTCCCAGTGATTTGACCAAGAATAAAATTAGATCAGTCTCAGATAATTATGTGAATCATATACACAAGGTAGAACTTGTCCCTGTCTTATATGTCAAGTCTGGGTATGGCCTCATGCCATGAAATTATTTCCAATATTAACATTACAAAAAAGATTTTTCAAACTCTTCAGAAGGCTTCTGATCATTTTTAAGGGCTATATTGGATGCTTTATGTACTGTCTCCTATTCTCAATACATCTCTTATCTTAAACACTGCAAATTGCTATGCTATTTTGATAGATGCTTCATATTTTTCATTTTAATGACAATGATCATGAAAAAGAAAGGCAACTGTTCAGGATACACTCCCTACACTCTTCTGACATGCTAATTAGAATGAGAAAGGATCTAATAGCCAAAGAATCTGCAGGATAAGATACGTACAGTCAGTCACTTTTGAGCATATTCTAATGGAGTAGTAAATGATTCATAATGTCTCCCGAGTTATTTCCAACAAAGATTCAGTAAAATAATGTAAATAAAGTACATTCAAAACCATGTTACACAGCCAGAAGTTTTCAGGTGACAGATTGAAATATGTGGTAGATATGATATTTAACAGGGTTGTTTAATTTCCTTTGGCATATTGTTAAATTCAGATTTGAAACCTATAAATGATTTCTTTGTGTTTAAGTATCTACTCATCCTCACCATTTGGAGGAGAATGCACATTATCATGACATGTTTTACTGATGTTGGTTCTACAACTTTTTTTTTTTTTTTTTTTTTTTTTTCTCTCAGTTCTTTCAGAGATAAATGCAACCCAGTGAGACCAAAATGCTGCAGTCCAAATTAAGGCTTTTCTTTTTCAGTGAAAAACACTCTTGATATTTAAATAAATGAGAGAGATAATAACAATAAGTAAGAGACAGGATGATTATAGGTGAGGAAATAAAACATAGATCAATGAAGTGTTTTGTGAAATGTCAGACGAGGCTTGTTGAACAGGCAGGAACAATTACATCTAGGGTCATGTCAGGTATTTTGTCATTCAAGAGAAATTAAGCAAAATAAATCAGAAAAGGAAAAAAAAGCAATTGGTCAATGTGACTTTATGAATCATTATTATTTTTTAAATGCCTCAGGTCTGATGAGATTTTTCTAGATAAAGGCTGTATTCTTCTAGGTCAACCATGAACCATATTGGGGCATTGTATGGGAGAATGCAAGTTAGCATAGGCTGAGTCCATGCCAGGGATTGTCCTAACAACTAAGCAACACAGAAAGACAAGGACTTTGGCCTAGGCCATGCATCAGTCTTGCTGAGTTTACTAGAAGAGAGCTGTAAAAACCAGTAATCTTACACCTTCCCAGATTTCTGTTATAAAATTAAGAGTTTCAAATATTTCCAAAAGCTGACTCCATCTGAGTCAAATCTAATTTCTGCAAGAACGAGTACAAATACCCAGAGAAATCTGGCTGGATCCAGAGTTATCTGAACTAGATTTCTTGCTGTAGAACCATGGCTTAATCCTGGAAGGAGCTAGAATGAACCCTCGGGCCTTGTGGGATTCTGGAACTGCATTTATATCTCCCATAAAAGGGACACTCATTAATTCATGGTTCTTACTTTTAAGAGTGGTATTGAAATAATTAAAGTTTATTTGAGTCACAGGAGGTTTCTCATTGATGTGAAATATTGAAATGGTTTTGTTTCAGGCCAGTTTAGACATTTACATTATATATAAAGAACACCGTAATTTTCTGACAACTCAAAATCTTGCTTTTCAGCCAAATATAATTGGTTTTATTCTATGACTTGACACCCCAAAGGTTAGAATGGGGCAGAATATGACTGATTTTCCAACTGGGATGTATTGTCCCTTACTTGTCTGAAAAAGATTATGAAAAATGATACCTGATCTCAGAATTTTTTTTGGTTGGTTTGTATCCTTGTTATAAAAATACATGATGGGATTTGCACCCTGGGAGCCCCAGCTGGGGTCTCTTGAGTGCAGAGGCTAAGCGAGGTAGACTCACCAGTCCAACCCCTCAGCACAAAAAAAGGAAAGTCAAGCCAAGAAATATCTCCAGCCTGTTGTCCTAGAAAGGCTGAGACATGAGACATCTGGTCTTGTTCACACAAAGACAATGTTCTTACAAATGAATGCCCATTACATAATTAGATCCAGTTCTGCTATCCTTACCACAATCTCTTCTCTCACCATTAGCAAGCCTTAGTCTGCTTTGTTTTTAAGTCTGTGTAACTGCAGAAATGTTCAAAACATTCTCCTTTCAGCTTTAATTTTTCTTCTTTTCTTTCTAGACCAAAATCCAGCAAATGATGGCAGAGTGAATGTAGATAAGATTTCAGATGCACCTTTGCGAGACTGGATACACTGACTCTGGAAGGGCACACCTGACCAGGTGGGGTAAGCGTGCTCTGGACAGCAGTCTGGATGGCCTTATTAACAGGCCTTTAAGCTAGATTCAGCAAGGGAAGAGGATGTACCTCTAAGTGACAGAGAAGAACTAGGGAACAACGACTTTAGGAAGCAACAGGGAAATACCTATAAATTGTCCCAAAGGAATTAGGGAGGGCTCCTCTAAAAAGGTGATGAAGCCAATAGCCCAGCTGAAGTGCCTCTGCACTAATGCACGCAACATGGGAAAGAAGCAGGAGGAGTTGGAAACCACAGTGCAATCAAGAACCAATTATGATTGGTGGGATGAATCTTACAAATGGAATATTGCAACTGAGGTCTACCAGATTTTCAGAAGACAGCAAAGGGGAGCAAATGTCCCTCCCACTATAAGCAAAGAGCAGGTTAGAGACCACCTAATGAAACTGAACAGGTACAAGTCTGTGGGGCCTGATGACTTGCATCCCAGGGGACTGAAGGAACTGGCTGATATAGCTACCAAGCCACTCTCCACCATATTTGAAAAGTCCTGGCAGTCAGGTGAAGTCCCTCGTGACTGGAGAAAGGGAAACATTATTCCCATTTTAAAAAAAGGGTAGAAAGGAGGACCCAGGGAACTACAAACCGGTGAGCCTCACCTCTGTGCCTGGGAAGATCATGGAAAAAAAAACTCCTGGAAGCAATGTCAAGGCACATGCAAGACAAGAAGGTGATCTAAGACAACAAGCATGACTTCACCAAAGGCAAACAATGCCTGACCAATCTGGTGGCCTTCTGTGATGGAGTGACTCCATCAGTTGATGAAGGAAGACTGACTGATGTCATCTACCTGGACTTCTGCAAGGTCTTTGACATGGTCCCACATGCATCCTGATTTCAAAATTGGAGAGATATGGATTTGCTGGGTGGACTATTCAGTGGATAAGGAATTAGCTGGATGGCTTCACTCAGGGAGTGGTGGCTAATGGCTCTATGTCCAGGTGGAGGACAGTGATGAGAGGTGTCTCTCAGGGATCTGCCTTGGGACAGGTGCTGTTTAATATCTTTATCAATGACATAGACAGTGGAATTTAGTGCACCCTCAGCAAGGCTGCAGACAACACCAGGAGCAGTTGATACAACAGAAGGAAGGGATGCTATTCAGAGGGACCTGGACAAGCTAGAAAAGTGGGCCCATGTGAACTTATTGAGGTTCAACAAGTCAAAGTGCAAGGTAGTGCACCTGGGTCAGAATAATCCCAGATAAAATACAGACAGGCAGAATTTATCATTGAGAACATCTCTGCAGAGAAGGACTTGAAGGTGCTGGTGGATAAAAAGCTTGATGTGAGCCAGCAGTGTAGGTTTGCAGCCCAGAAGACCAACTGCATCCTGAGTTGCATCAACAGAGGAGTGGCCAGCAGATCGAGGGAGGTGATTGTGCCCCTCTGCTTTGCCCTTGTGATACCCCACTTGGAGCACTGAATACAGGTCTGGGGCCCCTAGCACAAGAAGGATGTGGTTCTGTTAGAGTGGGTCTAGAGGAGGCCACGAAGATGATCAAGGTGCTAGAGCACCTCTCCTATGGAGGAAGGCTGAGACAGCTGAGGATGTTCAACCTGGATAACTGAAGGCTCCAGGGACACCTCAATACAGAATTTCAGTAGGTAAAAGAGGCTTATAAAAAAGGTGGAGACTGACTTTTTACCTGGGTAGATAGTGAAAAGACAAAGGGAAATGGCTTTAAACTAAAAGAGAGGAGATTTAGATTAGATATTAGGAAGAAATTCTTCACTCAGAGGGTGGTGAGGCACAGGCACAGGTTGCCCAGAGAAGTTGTGGATGCCCCATCCCTGGAGGTGCTCAAGACCAGACTGGATGGGGCTTTGAGCAAAATGGTCTAGTGTGCGATGTCCCTGCTAATGGCAGCAGTGGTTGGAACTTGATGATCTTTAAGGTCTCTTCTAACCCATGACATTCGATGATTCTATGAGGAAGGTGGTTTGAAATGTGAATCTAAATTTTATGTGGAAGTTATTGACCAGGTACTTAAATTCTTCTGTGCATTTTAAGGTTTATTTTCCCAGGACCTTGGTTCTTTAATGTGCTTTTTTGATGCAATTAATGACACAATCCACTGAGAATTACGCAGGCAAATTCCACAGGTTATGATAAATATGTTCTCCTGAATAAAGTTCAGTACAGATCATATTATATCTAAGCCTGACATTTCCTAAAAGAATCCTCTGGATCCTTTTGAAGATTGACATAGGGTGGCTTTAAGCAGACAGGGATGATAAAATCTCAGGAGACTTCCCCTCAGAAGGGAAGTAACCCTCTTCCTATTTTTATGTGTATTGATGAAAACTTCCCCTTTCTTTTGCAAAGAGATCTGCATTAAGCTATTTCCAACAAACTCTGATAGGACTTACATTTAAAGACTGATGATCTCCAAGTCCATATTTCTCTTTCCATTGCAAGTAGCCCAAAATCACCTGATATCTGTAAAGATGATGTCTTTATAAAGCGGTTGTTGTAGCTTCAGCTCTGTACTTTTAGCAGGCAGGAGCTGTGCTGTTCCAGAAGACTTCATTTCTCCCAGTATTTGGAGGCAGGTAGCAACTTGCTGTAGCACTGAAAGAGTACTACTTCAACATGACTAGACAGTTTTTCTGCTTGGTAGACATTCCTGCAGATTAAGCTACTTCCTGTCCTTTTTTTCCCTCTTCTCCTTTTCTGCAACTAGTGGAATGGATTGTTAAGGAGTGACTCTGAGGTGAACCCTGGAAAGGGATGACCATGCTATTTAGGTCATGAATTTGAGCAGACAACCTCCAGTACTTGCTCGCTAAGCACTAAGCAAACTCTAGCCCATCGTAGCACTGTGCCATCATCTTTGTCTAAATGTGTATTTAGAGGAGGTGTTTGATTTTTGGAGAAAGTAAGAGAGAAAATGCCTACAGCATAATTAAAAAGTTGTTGCTCTAATTTTTCTCTTCACTTTAGTATCCTCTGTTGGCTTTAATTAAGTGCTTGAGTTAAGATTGTAAGGCAAACATTATTTGATGAAATTTAAAAAATAAATGAAAGCAAGCTCACGCACCAGGTGGGTTTCTCCTCAGGTGCTCACTGCTCTAATATAGACAACCCACATGGGCATCTCTGCAGGCAGTGTGCTCTCTTCCTGAGTGCTTAGAGGCATGAGAGAGGTGCTCATCCACTCCTCTCCCCTGCTGTCCCCAACTGCATTGTGAGAAGATGTTTGCAGTTCTGTGAACATTTGAAGGATGTATGCAGCGAGGAGGGAGAAGGATTTTTGAGGGTGGTTCACAGATTCATAACTAGGGGCAATGAGATGAAATTGAGCAAAGGGAAAACGAGGTTGGATATCTAGAAAAACTTCTTAAGTGTCTGTTAGATCATTTGTGAAAGAGTCTCCCAGAGGTAACCACAGATGCTCTATTGGTTGAGTCATTTAAAAATATCTGTCGAGGTCATCATATGTTCACTATTACTTCATCATCTAAGCAATCACAGAGGCTTGGAAAATTGGGCCAAGAGGGACCTGGGGAGGTCATTTTGACCTCAAGAGATGAATGATTCTACTCAAAACATCCCCAGAAGACATCTATCAAACAAAAATGAGCTACAAAACCCCTCATGAGGAAAAGAACTATTATTCTCTCACCATAAATATGAAAAATCAAAAATGCCAGAAAAGTAAATGTTTTAACTAAGTCACACAGAAATATACGGCAAAGATAGGAAGTGAAGTCATATCTTTACAGAATAAATTCAATACCAAAAGAACAGCTTTATTTTCTCCAGTTGGTCTGCACAAGGAATAGGTGAACATCTCTTTTCACGAAGCAATGGGTTTATTCAATTCTTCTGACTAGGCAGGTGAAAACAAATAAACAAATAAATAAATAAATAAAACAAAACATTGACGTTCATTTGGCAAATTTCCAGTTGTAACAACAGGAACAACAAAAACTTCTTGCAAAGAGTAAATGATTCATGCCAGAGATTTTTTTAAACTTTGTCACTTTAAAATTCTTGCTAGCGCCAATAGCCTTGTCAGGGAACTGGACACACTTCAGTAAACAAGAAGGAATGTGCAGGCAAAACTGGGAACTAATATTAACTAGCTGATCTTATCCACCTCTTGTTCCTGTTGTATGAGCCACAACTAAGAAGAAAATGAAAACCACTTGAGAATTTCTAATTGGAATTTTGTTCCTCTTAGGATCTCTTACAGATTGTTTAGTACTACAATGATGTTTAGGTGTTACAAGCATTTGTTGAAGACTATGTGAAAATTTCTATTGTTGGTCAATCAAGTAAAAGAGAGAAAGAAAAAATATTTGTTCAGTGTAAATTATATATTGAGACATGGAGTAGCATTTAAGATAAAACATTTGAATATTTAAAACTTTATAGAAACTTATCAGTCACCTGAACCTGGTCTATTGTATCTGCCAGTGGTCAAAGAGCCAAGACCTCCTTTGTTAATCGAACTATTCAAATTATTCTGGATTTATGCTAGTGATATGAGATGATAATATAAGCTATAGCTTTCAAATATCTGTATTTGAAAACCAGTTACTTTATATGTCACTGGCTGTGGATAGCAACTTTATTTGCTTTGGTGTGGGTTTTCATGTGTGATCTTGATTTTATGAAAATCAAGCACCTGTTTCACACTTGGGACTCAAAATATCACAAGGCTAAAGTGACTCCAAATCTAGCTTCCCATTCTGCCAGTTTGTAATCTGATCTATGCGAGTATAACTATGCTTATACTGATTACAACAGGACAGGAATGAACAACTCATCTCTTACTTAGGGAGGAATAAGGTGCATGAGCTAATAAGGTCAAGAGACTCAATTGCCTTTTTTTATCCTGCTTACAAAGGAATACGTAAATCTTCCCACAGTATTTGTCCAGCTTTAGTTTATATCCTAAAAGACTTAAGTTCTTTTTTTGTATGTTTAATTTTTTTTGAGACTCCATTTTGTGGCCTACTGCTGCACATCTCTTTCAGGGAGAAATGAACCCCCTCAGAAAGTATTTGTTTTCCTTTGCTGATTCCAGAGGAAGTGTAGACAAGTTATAGACAAGGAAATTTTAGGTCCTAAATTTCTGCAATGTCACTTGCCTGTCTTTAGGGATCCATTTATTCTAGCTGAGTTATAGATAACAGTTCTGAAAGTATAGCTGGACATTATTTTTCAGCATGTAATTTGAGCAGCTCTAGAAAAATACAACTATAATCCATGCCATCCTCAAAGGCACTCAGAAAATGCATGCATGTCTGGCCCTGACTTGTCAACAACCATAAAGAGAGTAGTTGGAAGTTTTTAATACAGCTATATGAACCATGCTGTCTCAAACAGCTTTATCTGCTGTATTTCCTCCCAATGGAAAAAAAACAAAACAAAACAAAACAAAAAATACTATAATTAGGGCATAATTCTGTTAAATTTGTGCAATAAAGTCGTTATTAGAAGAAAGAAAAGATTGCCCTCATAGGCTGCACTGCAATGGAATAAAGCATAGATTGCTGGAGTTATTGTTGTATCACTTGGCTATTGTATTACCCCTGTGAAGAAAGAAAAAGGCAAGGTAGACAGAATTTCAAAGTGACTCTTTTATTTAATAGAGAAATTTAATTGGCTACATATGTGCAGAATGACACTTGTGGTGGGTAATTAGACATGGGTCTTCTGAAAGATCAGTTCCTTGAGACTAAATTTCCCATTTACAGTTTGCCTACAAATCCCATCAACCTTCCTGGCCAGTCATGTCTGGGTCTCTCCAGCACAAGCTGTATTGCCTTCTATGTTCATCATGCAATATTATCACAGAATCATAGAATCACAGAATTGTAGGGGTTGGAAGGGACCTCAAGAGATCATCGGGTCCAACCTCCAAATATTATGACAAGGTAAGGAGGACAAAGGATGAATTTAGGGCTAAGAGGGAATGCCTTGGATGTCATAGCCAACATTGGCTGAATTAAAAACAAAACAAAACAAAGTAAACCCCCCAAATCTCCTCACTTCAGATTAATTATTTGATTAGAAAGTTAAATTAATCTCAAATCTGTCTCATTTATCCTTTACAAAAGTATAAGCACAGACATTTTGCCTATTAAGGACAGGCAGAATACTTTGAAAAGCATTGATGTTCATCAGAATATGACATTTCCTTAACTCCCGGGGAGAATAACCTTTTACTGGGCTATAGAGTATGTCTACGCTACTTTTCACACCCCTTCTCTCAAAGCAACACCTCTAGTTTATTGCAGATACACTGAAGAACTACCTTACTTTGACTCAGGTGTCAACATTAACTACAACAGCATAAAGTGTGATATTCACAATTCTCTGGGAAAGATAGCTCCAAAATAGTAGAGTTACATTGCTGGCAAAGGCTTTACTAGCTCATTTAAAGCTTTACTATGTGAACCTGTAACAGCGGACTTAGGAAAAAGTCCTTGTCAGAGCAGAACTGGGCAAATAGAACATATCTTCATTTTATTTATGTATGAGTACTTGAGAGACCAGTGAAAATAGTGGAAACTTTAGGATGAATTCTTCTTCAGCAAATAAACAAATAAGTAAATAAATAAATAAATTGTTCCTTATTAAAAAGATATGCTAATTTCTTCCTCTAAACAAGGGTAAGATTCATCATACAAACAGTGGGCTAGAATTCAGTTTCAGAATTGCATACATAAAGGTAATGCTACCATGTAAGCTGTGTGCTGAAGTTCCCATTAAATCAAGGGAGATCTAATCCATACAGCCAACAGAGCTTGGGCAACTAGCAAGCTTCTCTTGGTGTAAACATCTCGTCCTGATCATCTGGATAGACAGCTAGACAAGATTTACTTCCCTATGCACATTGTGCTGCTTCCAGCATAGTAAGATTTTCCATTTGGTCTCCAATTTCTGCTCCAGACCTTGTGGGTCTCCTGTAAGACTTGTGTTACATCTGCCAGTGTTGTGCAGATGTCTCAGGAATTCTGAAGCACCTCAAACCACTAGAAGCCTGTGTTTAATAACTAAATCTGGAGCTTTGTCTAAATGTGAAGCTGAATTCTATTATAGTAGCAGAATTCAGTTGCCTTAACATTGGCTTCTCATGCTATTTGAGGTACTTCAGGATATCTAAGACATCTGCACAGCACTGACAGATAGGACACAGGACTGATGGAAACCAGAAGCCTTCTGGAGTGACAGCTAGAGGCCAGGGGGAAAACCTGTGATGTCTCAGATGGCAAAAGAGGCCTACATGACTGAATAGATCTATAATTGTCTATATTGGAACCAGTCTCCTCCAGATCTCTTTATAGTCAATGGAGAGAAACAGGGAGTTCAACTTATTTTACTAAACTTAAGTTTTCAGTGCCATTGGAGATACCCCAGGTTTTCCACCTAGCTTCCGGCAGCCATATCAGGTCAGCTTTGTTCTCCTATAGATCCTGGGACACATGTGCCAGCCCTGTGTGGCCATCCTGGTTACCTTCAAATAGCACAAGATGCCTACAGGTGTTGTACCCAGGTACTTTCAAAGCTTCCTACTAAATTCTCTATGGCAAGGTTTCCCTAATTGAGATGAGCTTGATAGTGAGCAAAACATTGATCACAGAATTGTTCCCAACCTGGCTAGTCACTGCTGATTTTTGGAATAGTTACTCCCTGTCTGACAAAATGGCCTTAAATTAGGTTAAGGTGTGGACTGTTCAAAATTGAGACATGCATTTCTACTCTGCAGGAAAAAAACTTTGAAATTTTTTCTTGCTTCAAACCCAGGACTTCCTGAAATTTAAATTGAAGTGAAACAACTGCAACACAACACAACAACAATAATAATACTAACATAGACACTGTGATGCTCATTTTCATTTTATTTTAGCAATTCAAATTGCATGTTCTGTTTGGAAAATAATATATGGCATTATGTAGTAATTATGATGTAATTAGATATTAGGTGCATTAATCTTTTAATTCCATATGACATTCAAAGGGAAGAATATTTGATCAAACTGAATTGTTCACTTAAAGCCTCTGGATCTAAATGCAACTGTCTTTCCTAGTGTCAAACATTCCTCTGTAATTTTTATCCCGGTATTTAAAATTGAACTTATTTTCCAGTGTTGACTTGTGCAAAATACAGCAAGCACATTTTGTCCTGTGTTAGAATTTTTCACCATTTCTCCTTCATGGCTTGGCCTGTTTCCCTCTCCTGTGGAGAGGGGTCATGGTCCCACTTCCATATGCAGTTCCAAAAATTAAATCAGATCTGGTTTGTCTGATCTGTGTTTTGATTCCTGTTCATGCAGGAAAGAAGAACTATGATTATGGCACAGCTTGGGGTGTGCCTCCGAGTGAACCCCTATGCTCAAAGAATCCCTTTAAAGAGCAGCCCCTTCATCAGTGCTTCTCAATGATCCACTTTATCACATGATGAATTCTCAGCTGGCAAAAATGAGCATGGTTCTCTCCTGTTTCTACCAACCATGTGCAGGCAACGAGGACTGCAGAGCAGATATCTGAGCTGGACAGCCTGGTGCAGTTTTAAGGTGCTATTTTTTTTTTTTTTTTTTCTCTTTTTGCATCTGCTAGTTCACATGGCACAGTCTTTTGCTGTGTTACCCAGGCTGAGAAGCGTCCGGAACTATCAGTTTTCACCAAATTGCTGAAGGGTGAAATTTTACCATCCCTGCCAACAAAAAACATTTTTTTTCTTTTTTTTTTTTTTCTTTTTTCCTCAGCTAGACAAATAGCATAATTTCCCTAGAGAATCACATCCTCTGTAAAAACAAGACTTTTTCATTCCATTACCTCAAATGGAAATCTCTCTAACACTCTATTTCTACCAGATACATCCATATTATCCAGTAAAAGACCAAGTCTTTTCTGTAGCCAGAAGCAGGAAACATTGGTATGAGTGCATGACTGCAGAAAAGAGGTGTTACCAAAAGGCTCTTAAAGCTCAGTACTGAGAATCAGGACACCTGGTTTCTCCCTGTGGCTTTGTCCCTATATCCCAGCCAGCCATTTATCCTCTGTGAAAGTTTATTTACCTTTCTGTATTTGTATTTAATTGTAAACTATTTATAATTTGCCTAGTCTGGATTGACAAATTAGCATTCAGCTATGATATGATGACTTAGACAAAAAATGAACTGTGCTGTAAAACTGAAAAATATTAATGGAAGTTATTAATATTAATGCCATGTGTTACAGGTATCATTTAATCTATTACTGCAGATTTCTTTGTAGACTTGCAGCAGAGCTGTCATTTAATCTTTTCCAGTTTCTTGACAGTTTGAAGTTGCTTTCTTTCTGAATCCACAGCTTTTATCCAGCATGAACGAGGGATATTTCCCTTTAAGCCCCCCTCCCATTACATTACATTTCAAGCTATATTACATGGGTCACATTATGGGCTGCTGTCACATGCAGGCCACGATGTAATTCAGCATGACACATGACAAGCAGAGATGTGTTGAAATACCTGAGACTATTAGATCCAAACAACCCTCTGTTAAAGTTTTTTATTACCACATAAATATTCTCCTAGCTGACCAGTGTCTCAGAGGAATAAATACCCCATTAAAGGAAATACAAGAGCACAGGTATTTCCCAAGTATGGGGTTCTTAAAGGCAAAAACAAGACAAAAACTATTTCTGTATATGTTACTCATATTAGAAATATTAGGAAATATATTTATATTAGAAATAGCAAAACTCAGCAATAATTATTAAAATACACAAACCTATCTAATCATACTATCAAATTTATAAGAGAGATACTAATAGCATGGGATATTATAAGCATTTAGAATTTTTTTAGTGTTGGAAGACTAGTAAGGCTGTTGAAATTAAACTTCAAGGTACAAAATAAAGTCAAGGTGATACTTCCGCATTTCCACTTTTTTGATATTACATTGTAGAAATAATCTTAATGAAGATGGATTTAAGGGAGTCAGACAGAAGGACTAGGAAAAAGCCGGTGCAGCAGGTTCATGGACGAGAAATGAGATGCTGACAGCCTTATGCCAACCAAAGATATGGAGGAGAATGAATGGATGGCTGGGAAGGTATCAGGTTTCAAACAATAGAAATAGGCAATGTGTAAACTAAGTCTTGGATTAAGCTTTGGGACTTAGAAATATATTGTAAATGAATAAAGTATAAGATGTCCAAGCTGGGTGCATTATGCACTGATCCACAAGTACTATAGACTACAGTTAAAAGTACATCTGCTATAGATCATATGGAGCTGTGGAGAATAAAAAATTAAAAAAATGATGAGATTCTTAAGACAGTGCTGCTTGTGATTTGGATTTAGGATAACTAAGGTTGGATGGTTCTGCCAAAGAAGATGAAATATTCTTTCCATTGATGAGAATGTGTGTACATGTAAGAAAGGATGACAGATTTGTTCAGCTTGGGCAGGAACTAATGACAATCTCAGGTATGAAAATTCTAAGAGTAATTCACAATATTTATGATGTGCAGCTCTTTGCTAGTGAGAGTTGTTATTAATGCCATCATGAGCATTAATTAATGGTTCTAAAACAAAGCCATAGTTCGTTTATAAAATGTTATTTATTACTCAGGAAAGTGATGTCATTTCAAACTTAAAATTTTTGAAAATTCTTGCAATTTTTTACCACATCATTTCTGCTTTCCTTTTGCCCATCTGCTGCTTTTTATTTATTTTTATTTTTATTTTTTTCCTTATAATCTCAAGTGACAGAAGAAAATAAATTAAGAATAATTGTGAGCCATGTTTACCATGCACACTGAACATAGACCCCTGACAGGTTACCTTAGCCAGATGTTGGTCCTTGCTCAGGCTGTTTTGCAATTGGAAAACCAGCTTAACGGTCTCCTTGAGATTTTTTTCCGTGTGGGTAAATCTCCAGATGGTGAATAGAAAGCTCAGTAGTTGCTGTATAAGCCACTCTGGTTTTAAGAGTGTAAGTAAAATAACCCTCTCTGGGACTTTCTTACAACCCACACTGTCTTTGTCACTAGAACAAGTTTCTTGTACAAACACAATGGTGTAAATTAACGTAGCCTTGGGGTTACTTTAATTTATGCTATGAGTAGGTCATGTCCTTGGTGACACGATGCGTTTGAGACCATTCAAACACAGATCCCCCCCCTCCCAAAAAAAAAAAAAACACAAAACAAACAACCAAAACCCTCCAACTCATTTATAAAACCATCTTATTCTTGGACCAGAGGCAAATTAGACTGGAAAAGAGAGTGTTCTGACACTGAAGCTGTGCTTAGAACTTAACTTTTTGCTGTCCATATTTATTGTATCAGCCTAGACATAATATGGCAATGCCAGCTCAATGCACAGCTCAAGCTGTGCCTTTCACTTTTCATAAGTGGTTCTTTTCATGTGCATGTGTGTGGCTGTGACTCTCTGATGAGAAAGTCAGGTGATGGCAAATGACCACTGGGACATAACAAAACAAAACAAAACAAACAAACAAAAAAACAAAAAACAGTCTTCCTTTGCAAGTACTCGAAAGCATCCTTTGACTGTAGATGATATGGAGAATGTGGATGCTGATGGGAAAGTTCAAAAATCAGTTAAATTTCGTTGGAATAAACTAAAAAAACAGTTAAAGGCCTAATGACTAAAACAGTTAGATAAGATCCCATTCTAACATTTTTAGTAATAAATAAATAAATATATAAATTTTAAATAAAAATGTTAATATTATGCAAAATATTTTGATTTGATAAAAAATTGTTGTGAAACAGTGGAATAATTTAAATTATGTATAGGGTTAGTCTACCTTATAAACAGAGATTTAGTAGTTGTCCACAACAGCAGGAGTAGAAAGGAAGCATGTTTTGAGTTATTTAATCTTCATTTATGAAATTCTGATTAATTTGTTTGCTTAACAACTCAAGCTAATGTACAGAATTCCTGAATGGCATATTCATGTATTTCTTACTAGGTACAGAAACATATTTTGGACCACAGACTACAAGATAGCTAGTGTGGCCCCATTACACATGAGGCCTGTTTATAACGGTCCCTTCTAGCTTAGAAAACCTGTGTAGCAAAGAAACACTATATATTTCATTGCATTCAGCAATAACTGAGAATGTCTAGCAGGGAATACACAAATCCATTCAGATGAAATAAGTCTCATCAACATTCACAGATGAGGCCAGAAGGAACCATTAGTTCACCCAGACCAGGCTCTGACTTATACAGACTGTTACATTCAACCCCTTCTCCCTTTAGGGTACCCAATAACTTCTGTTTGCCTTAGCATTTTGTCAAAGCACTTTGTCCTGCTTCAGCGTCATGCTAGGTTCTTTTCACAGTCACTACTTCCCAGGATATAGACAACACTTGGTAGATAGGAACTCATTATTTGTCCATGCTTTTCTGCAATGGTATTAAGACACATCCTTTGTTGAACTTGTTTTATCAAGATATTCAGGTTACTCTGACTGGTTGCTTGACTCTATCATTACATGCCATTCTACCCATGTTGGATATTTTAATGGCAGCATTGCTTTTTATTTGTTTTCAGACCATGAAATTATTGAGTAGCTAATTTTTTTCCCAGCAAAATTCAGCTGAAACATTTATTCACTGTCTGTTCCTACCTTTTTTAATATTTATTGTCTATTTTTTTTTTCTCCACTGAGTGCTTTTTTTCTTGTAAGGGAATTTAGAGTTCAGAATGTTTTTTTTTTTGTGTGTGTGTGTGTGTGTGTTTGTGTATGTGCGTGCGTGTGTGTGTGTATTAAAATATGTGGTACTAATATCATATGCCTTCAGATATATTAGGTTACCTACACAGTCTATCAAATGGTTTTGTAATTTCACTACAGAATCACACAGTCAATCAGTGATGCTAATTTTTAATAATCTTGGCATAACAAAGAAATTCCAGAAAAGGAAAGCATCCTGGTGTCATATCAGTATATTTTAAAAAGATATAAATGAACTGACAAGAAGGAGTAGGCTGATTACTTTGAAGTTGACCCTAGAAAAAATACTAGAAAAGTTTCCATAAAACTAATTTAATAATGACTTTTAAAATTACAGGATATACAGCACACCTCAGTGTATAAGTTCTTTGAAAATGCAGATTGTTCAAGCCCTATTAGATAAACAGAAACGTATGGAGACCTGACCCTACGCTGTATGGTTTAAACAGTTTTGTGGTTTCCATTACTAAATGCCTTGTGCTATTTGTAGGTTTTAGTTTGTTCCTAATTATTCCTAAAAATTAAGTTCATTGTCATTAATCCTACTAACCATGAGATTTTCTTTGATGTCTTTAGCTTCCCTTATCAATTTTCTACAGTTTATAATGTTTAATTTATATTGTTGTGTGTGCTAAGGTCTCTTTCTTTCCCGTAGTCACATGTTGCATTCTTATTTCTAATTAGTTTTTCCTTTGCCTTTGAACAAAGTTTTAATTCTATCCAAAGCTGAACTCATAGCTTCATGAACTTCTCTTAAAAATAATTCCCAATGTTCATTCTCATTTTCTTGATCATTTTTTTCCTACCTATTAAGACTCATTTTAATTTCCCAGTTTTGAGAAGTGAGTAACTTTAGAGAGTCAAAAGTATTTGTTATTGGTTTGTCCTGTCCTCAGTCTGTATGGATTGCAATCTGATGATAACAGTTGGTCCCTAGGCTACCACCAACTGCCAGCCCATAATTCTTCTTTATATTTTTCTTAAATTTGAAGAGAAGTTCACTGCTGGCTGCATATGTATCCCAAATTGTAGTCCCCCATTAAAAAGATATTTTCTTCTTCTTTATTTTTTTTTTTTTAATTTAATTTAATTTAATTTAATTTTTATTTTATTTTATTTTTTGCTTAGGGAGTAACTCAGACTGTTTGATTCAGTGATCTGTGACATCTCCTGCTTTCTCAAATACCTCAGCCAGACTTTATAAGACAGCAGATGTACATATGCAGACATAACACATTTGTGTGATCAATAGCTAGTTGAGATCTTGAATTTTTAAACTTTTAGTAATATCAAAACAGATTGTTCTAAATGGAACAGAACCAAAGAAACTCATGCCCTACATGTCTATACCTCTAAGACCATGGTTCCACTTTTCACATAGCCCCATGGCAATACCTGTGCTTCTTCAACAGAACATCATCCTCTTACACAGCTATCTCAGTACCTGATGTTTGTTATTCTTCATCTTGTTTAGCTGTTCAATCAATATCTGCTGAATTTGTCTTGATCTGGGGATATTTTCTGTGGCTGGCTTCACAGCCATGCAGAGACAATCTTTCTCTTCTTGTTTTCTCCTCTTACTTTGTCAAAATAGATTTAAGTTAGCTAAGGGTTTGGTAAGCTGTTGGTGGAGATAAAAGGTAATGGGCAGATGGGACAGTTGTTTGAATCTCATCTCCCTATGCACGTATAAGTAGTAACATCATCAGTATAGCAAGCCATTGTTGTGTTCCCAAATTATCTTTTGTTCATTCTTTTCATCTTAAACAGGTTATAAACAGTGACTTTAATATAGTATTTATGATAAATGTCCTAAATTTCAGTTATATTGCAGTGTTGCTACCCAGTGAAAAAGGTTTGCTCTTTACCCATATTTCTTGTATAGTTTTTTGTTTGTTTGTTTTGAATAAAGCTTTTTATATTGTAACACACTTTGTCCAAACTCTTTGAAATTGTTTACTCTGGAATAAAGTTCCATATATATTTAGTGTGCCTTTTTCACATCTTCTCCTGGTTGATTTCCCTGTTGCCTCTTTAACTGCCTCTTGGCTGCTCCAAAGAGCCTCCTGGATAAAAATCAGCTCTAATCTTGAGCTTAGCTACTGTGCTCTTAAAACTATGTCTTGCTTTACATAGAGGTGTATTCATATACTGACAGAGCCCAAACTTCCATAAAAACCATATCTCAAAACCAAAGTGTTGGTCACCACTTGCACTTCTTACCATCAGCCTGAGGCATGAGGAATCCTAAAACGAAGTCTGGACAAAAGCAAAAGAGGCCCAGCCTTTGAAAAAGTTATCTAGAGAAAGATTCTGAGTAACTCTGGGACATAAAGATTTCCTGTGTGAAAAACAGGTGAACCCTTGCAACCTCAGTGACATTGGCTGAGGTTCTGTCATTGCTCTCAGAGATAAGGTGAAGTAACATGGAGAGAGGGAGAAGCTGTTAAAAAGGAAAAAAAAAAAAAAAAGTTTGGATTTCAAGTTCATATCATAGTCAAATCATGTGCATTACTACATTAGGAATTGCTCTGTAATAACTGCAAGTTGGATCAAATTTGGCATTAACTCTCTGCTTCTTCACAGATCTACAGTCCAAATCATTTTATCCTTTGCTTTCCTGTGGAAGAAACCTTCTTTGGAGGTTCAGCAATTGTTTACATATGTTTTCTCTTTTAAACCCATCTCTTGACTAATCTAAGTTCACTGGAGGTGGCCTGAGCAGTGAATTAGCCTGTAAATCAAGTATTTACCTCACACTGAGATCTAGTCATATGGTTTTGATAGCTGGTACTTTGTATAACTGCAATGAGTCCCCTTTTTTCATCTATATTTCCCCCTTACTTACAGTCAAAAAATAATGAATGTAAAAACAAAATCTGGTGCAGCAGCTTGACTTGCATGATAGTGGATATAATCCAAACTCTCCATTAATACATTTTAAGGGAAGGATAAATACAGTGTTTATATATGTTATTGTTCTACACTTCTTTTTATCTTCCTTTTCCCTTTGTCTTAGTTTCTGTGTACATGGAAATTAGAGGCTAAATGCTATGCTGTGTGTGCACAACGTGATGGGGCTCTGATTTCATTTGGATATGAACATGACAATAACAAACAGTAGCAAACAACAAATAGTCACATTAGAATATTGATACCTCAGTTTTGGTCTGCCATGCCTACTTTGTGCAATTGAACTTCCTAACTGACAATTCTCTCTTCTTCTGAAATATCTCTGGACTCAAGAACTGCTTAGCATTAGGTGACTACTTTGGACATAAATGACACCTTTCCAAGCAGCAGAAGCTGTCCTGTAACATGGGGCTTCCAAATGGCTGAAGTGCATGGACATAATCTGCATCTTCTCAGGCCAGCATCAAATATGAAACAGTGCCTCAAACTCAGGACTATCCTTGTACTCAAAGCCATCTCTGAACTGGAAAGAGGATAGCAGAGATAGCACAATGGGAAAAGTAAAGCACAGGCATAAGCCTATGGCGTTCCCAGTATCATCCACCCTGCTTATTCAAAATCTGTACTAAATCTTATTCACTGGTATTTTGCTGTTTTTTTTTTTTTTTTTTTTTTTTTTCCCTGAAGGCAGAGATTTTTTGTACTGCAGGCAGATTGCAGTTTATTATCTTATTGTACTGCCTTGTCTTTTCTTAAGATCCACCCAAAAGTCTGAGGTAATTCCTAATTTCTCTGTTTTGAAAGCCTGTATTCTGTCTGCACACGAGATTTTAGTAGTGATTATTCAATACATTTTTTTTCCTATAAATCTGTTGAGAATAAAAGCTCTTACATGTTTTTTCCTCTTCCCTGTTTTTTTTTTTTTTTTTTTTTCCTTTTTTTCCTTTTTTTCCACAGAGCTCTTTCCTTCTTTAAGTCTCTTAACCAGAATTCTGCTGGTTTAATTCAGTTATTTTAATATTGTGAACACTAAAGAGAATAGGAGAAGGAATCAGGTTTGTGATGTTAGATTGATAAACAGATGCTAAGCCGATGTGACACAGATGCTACTGCTGAGCCAGGAAAAGCAGGTCAAGGTTATTAGGAGAAAGTGCAGTACTGTCTCATAGCTGTAAGCAAAAAGGCCCCACATGGAGCCAGCTAGTGTTTTTTTTTTTTTTTTTTTTTTTTCTTTTTTCTTTTCTCTTTTTTTCTCCTTCTCACTCTTGATTGTCTGGTGGTGGTGCACATATCAGGAACTTTTTTTCTTCTTTTCTTTCTTCTTTTCATTTTTATTTTAAATAAAACTCTATAAAAGAAGGAATCATTGAAGATTTTGCATGTCTCATTATATTTACAACATAGCTTATAACCCTCACAAAAACATATGGCATGAGTGGCTGGCTCCTCTCTGTTTTGTGGGTGATTAATTTCTTTTGTATACCACAATATTATAGGGGCAATAATTCCATAATTCCATCCCAATCATTTTGAAGGGTCTGTGGTAATACTGAGTGAAATCGTTGGGCTGGGAAGGGATGTCAGGATCTCAGTCTACAAACATCAGAACAATGCATTCCAACTCTGAAATAGACTGTGTTTGCAATAGGAATAATGTTTTATGTAGTTATGTCTTGAGAAAAAGCCTTTGCACATTGAATTGGAAAAGTAAATTTAGTTCAAGAACTATAAAAAAGACTATTATTTTTCTTTCCTGTACACTTATTTTTCAGGTAAGATACTACGTACAGGGTTTGATGTGAGAATTCCTTATAAGTTGCTGTATGGTTCTGGTCCATATCATGGGTGGATAATTAGGTGGGAGAGAAACTGGAGAGGTGAGGCTCAGGATGTGGTGCTTAATGGTTCATAATCTACCTGGAGGCTTTTTGCTCAGGGGCCTATCCCAGGACCTCTATGATCTGAAGAGAACAGAATATTATCAAATGTGTGTCTTAACACCAAATTGAGGAGTGCAGATGATGGGCAGGGTTGCCATACAAGGGTCACTAGACAAACTGAGAAACAGTCCCTCAGGAATCTCATTAAATTCAGAAAGGGTAAGTCATAAGTCTTCTGAGTTCAGGCTGCAGTCTGGCTGGCTGGTGAACAGCCACGCTGAAAAGGACCTGTTGGTCCTAGCAGGTCAAGCTCTTCTCAGAAATGTATGGTAAGAGGATAGGAAATGGTGGTCATAAATTCGGCAGAATACTCATGGAAAATGGGTGCCCCTTCCAGCTTCTGACACAGAGTACATGAAGTAGTATATACACAGTACATACAGTAGTATATACTAATTACTGGTTGAAATAAATGGTCATTTATGAGTTCTTTTTTTAAAAACATATATATATATATTTAATTTTGTTTTATTGTAGAAGTTTTATATGCCATATGTGTACACAGAAAAGAAAAATAGACTCAAGATGCAAAGGTGATACCTGACTATCTACTCTGCATGTATACACATCTTTATTACTGAATTTAATTCAACGTGTATATTATCAGTCTTGCTGTACCAAAAAATTCCTGGAATGATATGTGCAGCAGTGCCCATTTTTCTGGAAACATTATGTGGTTACAGTTGGCAAGAAAAATAGCTACACAACAGAATGAGCAGAGATAATTATAGAAATCTGTATCATTTCAGCAACAATTTTGTCCCAGACATTATTCATAAATTCAAAAGCTTTAACCTGGGAGACTCCATTAGATAATTTACTTTCTCATCCTGCATACTACAGTCCACTACATTTCATCTACTTCTTCTTGTGTCAAGACAAGTAATTTGTGTTTGGCTAAAACAGTTTAAATTGAGAGACATTTGGACTTAATCTGAAGACATCGAAAACTGGAGACTCCATCAGTCATCTTGGTAGCTTATTTCAGTGCTTAAAATTCATGACTGCTTTTTGATTAAAATTTGTCTTTATTTAAATTACAATCAGTCTTTTTATGTCTTTCTCTACTGTCTCAGTTGTCTCACATTTAGATGCATTTTCTCTCGGCTTCAAAATTATATATATATATATTTCTCTTTCCTGGCTTCTTTCACTCTTTATATATATATATTATTTTTTTCCCAATTCTTGTAAAACCAGAAATGAATGTGATTCTTCAATATGGATATGGGTTCTGGAGAATACAGCTGACATTGAGAAGGAATTAAGCTGTCAAGAACTTCATGAAATTAACAAAGACAGAAAAAAAAACTCTTCACTTGGGACAGAAAGATTTCATGAAATTGCATGGGATGGAAATTTACTGGCTAGGTAGCAGTTCTATAGAAAGGAATGCCGGGATTTGGTGGACAACAAGCTGAAGATGAGTCAGCAGTGCACTCTTGTAGTAATAAAGACCAACTTCATACTGGGTTGCATTAGCAGAAAAGGAGCAGCAGATTGAATGAAGTGATTATTCCCCTCTGGATGGATTACGGGAAGCTCTATATCATCAAACTGGAGTGTGTCCAGCAGAGATCTTTAAGGTAGTTGGAAAATAAAGCATATTTTGTGCAAGGAGAGGCTAAAGGTACTAGGTGTGTTCCACCTTGAGAGTAGAAGAGCAAGAGGGAATTGAATTGCTGTTTTCATCTATCTAATGGGCGTTTGGAAAGATGGCAGAGCCAGCTTTCATCTGAGATACACAAAGAAAAGACAAAAAGCAGAAGTCACAATAAGGGAAATTATAATTACATATATTAAAAAAAATAATAATCACGATGACATTTATAAGACATTAGAACTTTGGACCAGAGAGGCTGTGGAATCTTAATCCCTGGAGATACTTCAAACTATTATGTTCAAGAAATTGAGAAACCTGTTTTAATAATGAAGTTCTACTTTGAGTAAGAGGTTGAACTACAGACCTCTAGAGGCTTATTCTAAACTAAATTGTTTAATTATTTTGTTGTTTTATTTTATTTTAACTTTTTTTTTCAATATGGTTGCTTGGAAAAAAAAATAGATCAAAACTTAAGATCTGACTTGAACCTTCTTCCTTCTTCCTCTATGGAAGACCCACAATGCCTTTTAATGTACTACATTTGAAAAAGTAAACTAACATGTTTCTCATATCTGTGGCTGTGTGACTTTTCCAGGGATTTTTTTTTCTTGGTAAATTTCACTAGAAAATGAAACAAACAAACAAACAAAAACAAAAACATGTTGACAATTTAGAATTTTAGGCTAAAGCAGCATGACAAGCAACAAATTCCGAGGAACAGTGTTGTAGTACTTCATAGGCTTTTGAATGCTTCCACGATCAGAATGCATGATCTGTGATATGCTGGCTCTTCTCTTGAAATAATGGGCGGTGGGTATGTCCTGGAGTCTTACATCTTAGAGCACCAAGAGCGATGCAATGTGACTGAGGAATCCAAATCACCTTGGAGGAAGATATAAAAACCTATAGCTAGAGCCCCCAAACATTTGCTGAATCAATCATCATGGGAAGGTTTTGTTTTGTTTTGTTTTGGTTTGGTTTGGTTTCTCTTTTTCTTTCTTTTTTAAAAAAAATATATAAACTTTTTTTTTTTTTTTTTTTCCAAAAAAACCCCCCAAATTTTTAACATTTTTCTTTTGAGAGTATTTTTAAAAGTCTATTTTAAAAGTCTGTTATATTAAATTTGTTATAAATTAATTTTACAATCTACCCACCTGCTGAGTTCTTTTGGGGATACCCAACATGCAGACTTATTATTCACCAGAACTTTAAACATAGCAAGAGTTTATCATCAAGACCTAACTCAGTTTTACTGACAGTCACAGCCATCACTAGATCAAAACCAGCAGAATTTGCAGGACCTGTTGGTTCAGAGATACAGCTACTGTAAGGCCATAAAATTCCCAGTTCTCATGTTAGCCACATTTCACAATCTTAAATTAGCTATATTTAAATTCCGAAGTGTGAATATATTCCATGAACAAATTAAGATTTATTTATTTATTTATTTATTTATTTATTATTTATTGGGAGGGGGGAGGAATGGGCCACAGAAGAAGAAGAATTAAAGTGTTTCACATCTCCTTCCCCTATCCATCCACTACTGTGTATTTCCAATGATTTGCTTTTGGAAAGTGAGGTCTGCAGTTTTTCCAACCTGCTTTTTCAAGTCTCCTCCATTATATTGTTGCTGCTCTGATGTGATAGTTTTTCTGAAACTTCTTCCTATTACGTATTAAAAGAGAACTCTATCATGGATCCACAACATAAACTTGCCCCCTCCATGTGGATCTGAGGCTTTAACTCTTGCACCAGCATGTTTCCAAGGACACTCACCGGTTGTTCAACTGCGCCATTTAACCAACAAATTATCAAACCAGTTAGATGAAAACACAATAATAGTTAATCAGTTTTACAAGCTCACACATCGAACTCCAACTGTAAAAACACTTCATTAGTAGCTTCTTATTTGTGTGGCTTTTCTCCACATCTCCTGTGTTCCACTTCGAATATTTCTACAAGATACAAGTCAGTCAATAAATGCTTGAACTCCTCCGTTTCTTTACTGAGGGACCCCTCTAGAGCCTATTAACACCCATTTTATGGAAAACAGAACAGGTAGCTACCTCCACCATGTGTTGGCACTCTCTAAAAGGCTGTTAATGCTTTGTGTTTCAGGGCATAACAAACTAAGGCATTCCCAGGGGGAGAAGAAAAATAAAATAAAAAAAAAATGAAGCCCAGTGGCTAAATAGTAAATATGTCAAGATAAGTGTCCACAGGCCAGGGCAGAAGAAGAAACCAGAACACCTGGGCTAGAAAAGGACAACCCAAAAAAAAAAAAAAAAAAAAAAAAAAAAAAAAGCTTTCTAACATTGTATTTGACTGGTATAACTTACATCAGGTGTGCAAAAAGAGGAACTGTACCAAAATAGATGTCTTTCCTGCCTCTATAGTTATGACTATAATAGATATTTTATCAGATTTCTTATTGGTAAGGAAGCATATTTTTAGTCTAATTTTAAAGGAATATGCACTGTCCGTCAATAAGTCTCCTCCTCTTCTTCCTCCCCTAAATAATTTTCAATCACATTTGCCAATTTCAACCACGTTTTTCTGAGAGGATAGATGCCTCAAAGACATGATGGTCTGACAGGTTTTGTGGAAGCTGGCAGCTAGGGAAGTGAAAGATAACCAAGAGTGCCCTCACCATGGGAAAGAGAGTTTAAATCACTTTGCTTATTTTGAGGAGAAAACAGCCTGCTGGCCAATCAGCACATGCAACAGCTTGCCCAAACACATTGATGTAGGAGAAAGTAGGAGCTCCTATGCTGGAGGGTGAGAGAATGGAGAGAACAAAGTGAGGGTAGACAAAGACAGAAACAGATATTCTGGAAATTAAGCTTGATTCTTGGCCCTAGAATATGTTCTACTTAAAAACAGCTGTGATTTTGACAGCAAAACATTTCAATATAAAGACTAGTGCTGTTTCCTCATGTGTAGTGCCTTTCAAGGAGTAGTTGGAGTTACTGGAGTTATATAAGATCAGGTCTACAGCTCTGAGAAGTAAAATATTAGCTTCCCAGTGTGAAATGCAAGTGCCCTAAGTTAAGTATCTGCAAGCTAGCGGGTTAAACCTGAATCTGTCACCCACAGTTCCATTTATAGCCAGGGAAGAGCAACAAGATCCTCTTAAGGTGATTTATGAATCCTAAGATACATAGAATGAGTCTACCTCAGAAGGCTACCCTCCATTGACTCTGGCAGGACCCTAGGGTGACTACTTTAGATTGGGTGTCTACCTTTCACCTGTCTAAAATTAGGAAATGCAAATCTTGTTCCTGAAGACATAAATGGGTTTTGGATCACTCCTTAAGTTAACTATGGTATAATGAAGCTCAGTCCAGAGACAGGGAGAAAATGGTTCCAATTTATTGCATAGAAAAAAATGAATATTCATTTCTTTCCTCAAAAAATCCTAATTTGTAATGTTTTACATCTTCTATTGAAGGAAATAAAAACTTGCAAGAACTTGTCTAGCAATGGAATTATGCTTCTGTCTAACTGGGTTTGTTTTTGCCTTTACTCTCTGTGCCCTTGGATAAATGTTTAGAAATAAAATATTCCTTCCTTTCTCCCTTCAAAATATTAAAAAATCCAAAGACAATTTCAACCTAAGTACATTAATTTCCTCTTCACTCCCTTGCCCCCCACCCCCCTTTTTTTTGTCCTAAGAACCCAACTTCTGAGCATTTATTGGGACAAACAGCAGAATTGACTTTCTCAGTGGTCTACTACTCAGGGGTGGTGAATGTTGAAATGATCTCATTGAAAAATCTGCCCTTTGAGATCTGTTGGTTGCATACACATATTATTCAGATGAAATAGAAACAACGCTACACAATATTTAATGACCTGCAACCACATAACATTTGAATTACACTTCTGTTGGTGATATTTCCAGCTTATGTTATGCATGCTAACCAAATCTTGTTAAAAGAGTGCTTTTCAGATGTTGGTGTGTAAATGGTTTGCTAACACAGAAGAGGTCCAGTTGTATACATATATATTAAAAACAAACAAACAAACAAAAACAAAACTGTTAATCATTATGAAGAATGTTGCCTGTGTCCTACTACAGTATAGTAGTGGAGATCCCAAGCTGTAAGAGCTTTTCTTTTTCCTTTGTTATTATTATAATTATTTTTGATAGCAATTGTTTGGAATACAAACAGTGTGAACTCTCATATCAATTCATTCCCTCCAGATAGGCTCATATGTGGAATTAACCAAGGAGAAATTAAGAGTCTAACATAAAGTGTTTGTTTAGGTGTGTTCTATGTCAACATAAATGTCTGTCTCCTAGATGCCATGGACACTTATTTTAGGACAGAGTAAACAGATTTCTGGAGGTACTGATCTGGACCCAGTGGCCTAGGAATCATTTGAAATCACTTTTTGACAGTAATGAAAAAACTGAGCTAACCCCACTCTGAAAATGAACTTCTGTTACCGCTCCTTCCATTACCAAAGTAAGACCCATTCAAAATTAAATGTAACCTGGTTTATGTAAAGTGAAATATGAATGAGGTGATTAAAACTAAAAAAGGTGGCCATTAATTTGATAAAAATTTGTTATGTCAATAGCTATTGTGGCTTTCTCCTATTCCTTACAACTTCCATACATTCCAGACCAGGGTAATTTTCTGGTAAGTGTAATGTACTGGTTAGGTATGGTGCTGGCTGCTTATGTTCAATCTGTCTTTGGTGAAGGTAGGAGAGAAGCTGCATAAACTACTCTTACTGCAGACAAGTGGAGATGGATGGCTTTGAATCTGGAAAGGGCTTCTCTGAATCAGGCATGCAAAGACAAGAATGATCTAGACATGGCAAAGGAGAATTCTCTGAAGACAGGGAATACAATAGATAAGTATCCTTCCTGATCATGAAAATAATAATAATAAAAAGTAGATTTGGAATTTGTATTATACATCATATAAAACAAATCAGTTAATCAATGTTTACTTTGATTATATTTAATCTCCGTTCTTGATGGGCACTGATTTGATTAAGATTACTGTTGTATGGACATAGTAAAGAAACATCCCTAAAGAGAAGCAAACTTATGGAAACAAAAGATAAATATTTCTGTCAAGGTAAAATATTTTTGTCTCTTTCTCTCAGTGTTCTAGTACATGAGAACCCTTTCAAGAGATGTACTGAGATGTTCAGAGGTTCTCCTAGGTTAATTTTGTGAAAAAGGGAAGATGCTACCACTCTGTTTCTCCATCCAACTCCCCTGTCAGATGCAATCTCCATTTTAGTTGAGCTGGTAGAATGTGTCCAGCTATCTTGGCTACTTCTATTTACAGTTTGGTGTATTAGGTAAGTTATTAGTGAAGAAAAGTTTCAAAGGTACCTAACTGTGCACTTTGGTACAAAGTCCAGTCATACAGTATTTCTGTGCTGTTCAAAGTATAATACTTCTGTTCTGCTCATCCTAACAGTAGGCCTAGTAAGCTCTGGTAACAACTGGTAATAAAAATCTGGGAGGTGGCAAGAACTTATTAAAGTTGTTTGCTCAATTAACATGACTAGAGCCCTTAACATATGAATTTAAATCCCTGTGTGGACTGGAATGGCCATAATTCAATTTGGCTTAATTTACTTTGAAAGTTAATTCAGCTAAATTGAATTAAGCCTCTTTAATTTTGAACAAGGGTGTCCACCTAGGAGTTTAAAGTAGTTTAATTAATCCACTTAAAAAAGCTAATTCAGATTAATTTTGTGAGCACTGTTATGTGGATAGGTCTGTAGGTTCAGTTAAATAACATCAGTTGAGGTGTTTGCTTTCAAGAAATATATTTCTCCTAAGCAAAGGTGTGTGAACACAACTTGTATAAGTTGCAAGATGGAGTAGAAATGGAGGGGGGTGGGCAGAGAGGTTGGCTTAGGTGATCTCCAGAGGTCTCTGCCAACCTCAGCTATTCTATGAGTCTATGAGGTGGTTGTGTGAGGAGTAAAAAATTCTTGCTGAAAGGAGTTCACACCATGCTGCTTCAGATTTGACTATCTGACTGGGAACTGAAAGAGGAAAAAGCTACTTCAGTGCACAAGTCAGTGTTAGCAGTTCCTCCACAAGAGATAGATAATAAGGGCTCAGGGAAGAAAGACCTGAAGCACATCTCAGATATGTTCTGCCTTCCAGTACTTTTTAGTGGCAATATGTTTGATCTGTGAACCCAACACAGGAATTTAAAAACACCTCTGGCTAGAGCAGAGTTCCTGAAAAAAGGGTACAAATAAATATATCTTATAAAAGCCCTTTCCCCACATGCCCCCAGTATTGTATGTTCTATAGCACAGCCTTGGGCACCTACTCAATTCAGCTGCAACAGGTGGAGGTGTGCACGTCTGTATCATTATGCCATAAATGTTGAAGTCACACCAGAAGCTCAGAAGTATGGCTGAGGATTACCAGGAAGAATTTCTGCTCTTCTCCATCACTTGTCCTCTTTTTTCATTCACATTTCTTAGAGGAGCTGCAACTGCATGTCCCTGCAGGGAGGAAAAGGCACACAGTCGAGATGTTATTCATTGAATACTTTAAAGGTCCCTTTCGGCTTCACAGGTGGAGATTTTTTTACATTTCCTCCCCTCCGGGTGTGTGAACACTGGGCCAAACTCTGAAGTGTGATGTGAGGAGCTGGAACACCAGATAGGTCAGTCAGTGAGTAGAAAAAGGCATAAAGGATTGCAGTTCAGTGGAATTTAGTGTTAATCTCAGTTGTGAAGGGGCTGGAGTCAATGTCACCCATCTGAGAGATTGTAATATCTTTTCCCAGCTAACTCAGCATGCAAGCTTCATGAAGCTGACTTTTACCTACTTAACCTTCACAACTGAGCAGTTTAACTGATCTGCATAATTTGCAATTTCTTTTCCTTTCTCTCATTCTCTCATTCTCTCATTCTCTCATTCTCTCATTCTCTCTTTCTGTCTTTCTCTCTTTCTCTCTTTCCCTTTTTATGTGTAGTCTGCTTATAGACATATGCACAGTCACATTTACTTTAAGCAAAATTACTTTTCTTCATCTTTTCCCTCTTTTACAGGTAAACTCTATCAATCCTGCACATGCAAATAAGCTGTGTTTCTGGTTTAGCTATAATCTTTGCTTCAGAGCTGAGGTTTGTTTGATGTTCTCTAAGTGGTGGAATGTAAAGAACATTTCCCTGCTAACTGGGAGAGCTACTAGTTTATTAAATCCTTGATTTGAAATCTTGCTGTCAAAGAAAATGCAGTCAGCTGATGCTGTGAAAGGATTGCATTGTCAATTCTTGCTGAGCCTTAAAACTGGCATGAAGCATAAAGTAAAGTGACATTAAATGAACAGACAATCTGAGGTTTCCAGTGTAAACCTTCAGGAAATAATATCTTGGGTTTTCTATGTAAAAAAGATAGCTTATGGTTAAAAATAAAGTGAAAAAATATAAATTGTTATAAAGCAAAACCCAGATAATAGCCCTTTAAAGGATCTTTTTCTCCCCTTCCCCCTTTTTTCAATTTAATGTTAGCAAAACAGAGGTGACAGAAAAGATTTATGAGGAACATTTTTAAAGGTGGGTTCACCATGTGTGTAGAGCAGACAGTGTCTGAAGGGCCTGTAGCATTTGCACTTTATAGAAAATGACAAAAAGTGACTACTGCTACAGCAACCAGTATGGCAGAGGTTGAAATTGATTACACTGAAGGAAATATGAAAGAGTGGTATGTGATAGGCAGTTGCTGTGTTTTTTGGTCCAGCTCTGAAAAATACAGAGCTGAATTATGATTATATTGTGGATTAATTCCCATGATTTTAAGGTGGAATAAGTTGTTTTTGTGAGTTAGACACATGCAGGATAGTGGCATGAAAAAATGTAATCACCAAACAGAAGCTAAATGGAAATCTTGCTGTTGAGTAGTTGAATAATCAGAACAGTAATCATAGGAATCCAGACTATGAACTTCCCTTTTGGCAAGGACCGAATGAAACTGTGGCTCTGAAGAGATCTGCAAGCCCTGGTGTCTTAAACAGGGATGAAAGAATTTAACATTTCTGTTCTGAAGTTAGCCTTGCTGATCTGGCTGTGGATCTTGTTCCAACCAGTCAGTCTTGAGAAGACAATAAACTTGGAATATATATAGAAGCTATCCTACACCTAAAAAACTGAAAAACTGCCTATACAGAAATGTACATTGATTTTGATAAACACATTTATCAAAATGATAAAGCGATCTGGACTATTTACTTATATATGTACTGTTATTTCACATGAAGTACAGATTATTTCGATTTAGCTTCCCAAGACATATGTTAGACCTCAGGCCAATGGAGAAGCAGTTGTGATTACTTTGCTTTGTAGGAAAAAAAAAATCAATCCGTAATGGTAATGGTAAACCAGCATTGGGCCCAATCCAGTAGCCATGTCATTGCATGAACAGCATATTGGGAGTGTGGGGGTCTCAAAGATTTACCATGTAATCATAACTTCTTGAGTTTCTTTACATAGACATAACCAGGGGGAGTAAAGCTGAGTAACTAGTTCACTGTGAACACCTTCTCCAGCTTATTTTTAAGGATTTTCCCTTGGCAGACTAACCTGTAATCCTCAATTAATGCAATTTATACCAAAGTAACTGTTTCTGTGTTAAAGTTCATACCTGAAATAAAACCACTGAAATTGTTCAAATATATACAATTATTTTACAGCAGATTTAGTAACATTCTTAGTCAACTCCAAGCCGGGGGACTCCATTTCTAATCCTGGCTCTGCTACTTATAAACTGAATATCCTTGTTCACCTCATGTTTCCTTACCTCTCCTTTTCCCACACTTAAGTTCTACTTTTGTAAAGCAGAGAAAATGCAATGGCTGTTTCAGTAAAAAGTTTTCAGATGAAATGCCATAAAATATTCCATAGGAGCTAGATGCTATTTTTTATTACTCTGAACAACATGTAAGGTTGGCAAATTTGGAAAATTATTATTCTTTTCTTTAAATTTTATTTATTTATTTTTTTACTTTCCCAAGAATCAACTTTTTCTCTGCATTAGCCATGGATGAAAGAATGGTCCCCTTTAGATGTGGCATGACCCCATGTAAGATCTGTACCACTGTAATCAGGAGAGAATAAAACTTCACCAGCCTCATGGCAAGCACAAGAAAACTTTGGTAGTTAGGAAGATAGCTCTGAATGGCTCAAGAAGCCTAATGGCATTTCAGAAATCCACAGTGACCATAAATAAGAACTAAATTCATGGTTAGTTCATGGTCTTCAAGAAATAAGTTCATGGGTAATGGAGATTTAGTGCAAGATTTAATTATCAAAACTTGTGTCATTTTAGGTGCTGAAAAGCTTCCATTCCTTGGTTGCTATACCTCCAGAAGAGTATCTCCAAAATAACGTCTCTGACAGGATAGTTTCATACTTGACAGATATCACAGATTCCTCAGAACACTTCAGATGGCACTTTATGGGCAGATCAAAGCTCCCAGTCAATAAAGTCAGTTGATGCCAGACAGAAATTCAGTTTGTGAGCCCTTAAGTGCTTTATTCAGTTTCTCACACATAAAAACCCAGTACTTCTGTAATGCCTTAGGGTATCCTAAACTGCCTCCAGCTTGGTTCAACATGGGTCTCTGATAAATCCATCTGTCAGTCCACTGCAAATATTTCAGACACCCGAGGACATCTCAGATGATTCTAGGTAACTGAAGGCTGTGAAGAGAGTCAAGCCCCAAATATCACAAATGAAGAGGTGAATTGTGCTGCAGGGACAGGGCATAAGATATTACTCTATGTTGGCCCAAAACAAATTGGCATGAGCTACCCTTGAAGTATATTGATCACAAGAAGAAAGTTTCTAACCATTGGAAAAAAAAATAAAAAATCTGGAACTTCTGGAAGGAGAAGTATGAAAAAAAAAATAAATCCTACTTCTACGGTGGAATTTAATAAGTTGATAAAGGGTCTACAATATGGATCTGCTATACATGACCTCTCCTTCTACTTTTGTAGTTCTATGAAGTTACATGGCAATCCCTTTCATCCTGGCAATAGTACCATTCTTATTTGAAGGAGTTATGAATAAGTTTAAACAAGCTTGTTATACTTTTAAAAATACCCAACTTGGTTTTCATTCAACTTCCAATTCATCATGAAGGTCAAAACTGCACATTTTTGTTTGACCATGTCACTGAGAGCACTGAAGCCAAGAAATCCAATGTGAACTTGAGTTCCCTGTATAATTGGTTTTTGAGTTGTACATTCTCTCATCTGTATGAGGTGCTCATGTGAAACCTTTTCTTGGAATAGATAGACATGACAATTTTGTATGAATATATATATATTTAATTCCCTGAAAATTTACTCTACATTTGGATATTGCGTTAGATGAAAATATAGACCTTATTTTCTATAATACTTTCCTAGCTTCATTTCTCCTAATAATTCTGTCTCTGAACTGTAAATGAGATATACCTGAGCTCTCAAGCATCTTAAATACACGTTGATTTTGCATTAGTTCTAGAAATAGATTAAACTACATGAAGAAGAAAAGAAGTGATTTCTGGCAAGATAAATGGAATTAGGCCAATTTACTCTAGATGAGAACCTTATATTTCTCCTTAATTGGTCTTTTCTCTCTAGTTATATATAGAAGTTTTCCATTAAGACAGTTATCAGTTTAAAAAAATAAAAAAGAAAAAAAAAGAAAGAAAGAGAGAGCAAAATCTGACTGTTGTTAACTAGGCCTGAACTTCTGTTCTTTATGAACCTTTATGTCACAGATAAAAGAAAATGGTAGTTCGAGTATATTTCTAAAAGTCATCTTGCAAGGAGGAATACTACATTTAACATATTGTCCTTACTTAATTTAGCTAACTTTCTTGCTCTGACTTCAAAATACTTGGCTTGATGGATGGAGAAAAAGAATTATATACTGCTTCCCTCTTTGAAACAGAAGCACTGAAAAATTTGGCAGTTGTTCTGAAGGTAATCGTGATTACCTTTGGGCTAGAGGATGATGTGATGGATAATTTCACAGAAATTCAACAACTCAATGAAATTATAATTAGCTAGAGACAAAAAACACTCTTATTAGTATTTATGTTTGTATAACATAAAGTGGCCCAGTGGATTAATCCACAAAGGCATATATATGCATTGAAGAGCAAATATTATTTATGAAGCTGATTTATATATACATTACTTTATATATATTTCATCTTCTTTAGAATGTAGTCTTGAAAATATTTTTTTTCCACAAATTCAGTGAAAATTAACAATCACTTATTTACAATAACAGAAGCATTTTTGCTTTGATTTACTTCACTTAATTTGTAGTATGTATCTAAAATCTATTTTCTTCCCATGGTCAGATATGTTCCTCAGTTTACAACATTTCTGTTTTCTAAGTGGACAACTGTTTTTCAAAAATCATATTGCTGGTGTGAGTGATCATATTGCTGACATCAAATTAGACAGTTGTTCTGATGTTCATAATTAAGGTTCCATTTTAATCATAGAATCATAGAATGGCTCAGGTTGGAAGGGACCTTAAAGGTCAACTAGTTTCAACCCCCCCATCACAGGCAGGGATGTCACCCTCTGGATCAAGTTGGCCAAGGCACCATCCAACCTGGCTTTGAACACCTCCAGGGATGGGGCATCCACAACCTCTCTGGGCAACCTGTTCCAGTGTTTCACTAGCCTTATAGTGAAGATTTTTTCCTAATGTCCAATCTAAATCTATCTTATTTTAGTTTAAGACCATTACCCCTTGTCCTAGCATCATCTACCTGAGCAGAGTCCCTTTCCATCCTTTTTATAAGACCCTTTTAAGTATCAAAAGTCTGCAATGATGTGTCCCTGGATCCTTCTGTTATCCAGGCTGAACATCCCCAGCTCTCTCAGCCTTTCTTCACAGGAGACATGCTCCAGCCCTGTGATCAACTCTGTAGCCCTCCTCTGGACTTGCTCTAACATATGGGTCCACATCTTTCTTGTGCTGCGGGCTCCAAACCTTGATGCAGTACTCCAGGTGGGAATATGTCCATCCAACAGAATACACAAAGCAAGAGAGTCAAAAGGGTGATATTCAGGGTTAAACAAACTCTTTTAGCACACACACAAAAAAATTTTGGTTGGAAGGGATCTCTGAGGGTTATCTATTCCTTCCTGGTCAAAACAGGGTTGATTAGGTCAGGTTGCTCTCATCATCTTCTGGAAAATAAATTTTCCCTTTGTACAAATGTGAAATTAATATGATTTCACCACATCATAACATTCAACAGATATCAATTTAGTGATCCAAACACCTGATTTAAATACATGCAAAACAGTTGAGTCTAGCCTAAATGAATCACTTTATCAATCTCTTGTCAGTAGGGAAAGGCAGACACCATCAGAGGATGGTGAATATCATCTGAAACACCTGAAGTACTGCAGAGCTGGGAATATCTGGCAGAGGAAGGTCACAACTAAAACTTCTCACAGTCTTGTGCCTCAAAGGAAGGAGGACTCTACAGAGCTCTAGTTCTGAGCCTTGACTGATGTGCCTCAGAGGCTCAGGGGTTTGCCTGCATGGAATATCCCTGAGCTTTTTGGAAATGAGCATTTTAGCTGAGGCATACTAATAAGAAGTCCTCCTGAGCAATGTGTAAACAAAGATTTAGCTTTATTTCTCCCAACAGAAATTTGTGCTTTGTATATGTTTTTTCCTTTATTCAGAAAACAGATGGAGCATATGATATTGAAAAAATCATGACTTTATGCCCTAATATAAAATCTCCAGACACTAAATAAACATTTTTAACCTGCATCTTAAATCTTACTTAAAACAAAATGATTTTTTTTTGTTGTTTAAAGATGAAGGATAGGAAAAATTAGGTAGCTTAACAATTTGCTGTTAACAGTCATAGCCAGATTTATGAGTGTATTTATAATGCAGCATCATAACATTTATCTGTAATTTATTTAAAATTTTTTATATTAATATATTTATTTACAAATTTATTTATTTATAAGTGCTATGCTTATAATACAGTAACATCTGAACAAAAAATAATATCATAGACACTCACCATTGCTAGCTGCCAGTATAGGCTTTGAAATCTGTACACCAAAGTTTATAATTTAATCATAATCAAGAAAAACTTTCAGTTACCTTTCCCAAGGTGTTTGAAATTAAATGGGAACTTTATTTTATTTTTTTTTTCTATTTCTTTGGTGCAAAATATCCATAGAATTTATGGAAAAAATAAATAAATCAGTAATTGAAACACTGATGAGGATTCTCCTGACTCCTGGACTGCAACAATCTCAAACAATTTATTTACCAAAATTATTACAATTAAGTTGATATTGTGTAGCATTATTTTCTTTAATATTTTTATTAAATAAAAGAAGAAGCAAAGAGCAAAAAGGATTGCATATTATGCGACTTCATCAAATATACATTTCCTCAATTAGGTTTTGTAAATGTAGGTCAAATGTTACCTGTGATGCCCTCAGGTATGCTGCTAGCCTCCAAAGCAATCAGAAAGTCATGGGTGCTGTTTTAGACTACAGCCAGAAGCTTCAAGAGAACATGGAATAGCCAGATATTTGTACAAATACGACAAAACATCAAAGTTCTCTCTGCTGTATTCTAAAAAGACTACAGCCATTAAAGACAAGCAGAGCTTACATTTCCATACAAAGGAATAACAGTGTAGACTTGATTCTATTTTTATATATTTAAAATTGTTGTTTTGCTAATATTTTTGATTTACTGAAGAAGGGTAAGGAACTCTGAAGGTTATAGACTGGTACTTGTTTGAAAATCAGATGGTCTTACAGTTCACTTTGAAATATGCAAACATCTTGCCCAATATCAAGGGCTATAGAAAAGGCTGCACATTTTTCTAATATCTCTTTAGGGAAAGTTTGCCCTACACTTCTATTAGGTGCTATCATTCAGAGGTATAATTTCAGCTAACATTGTTATGCTGATTATGGTCAGGTTTATATTTCGATCTCAGCTGACCCTAGGGAATTAATTTCTGATTCAATTAAATGACTAGGTGACATTGTCTGTTTTTTTTTTATTTTTTTATTTTTTTATTTTTTTCCAAAGCTAAACTCTGAGAAAGTATAGTTCATTTCAGATTGCTACCACCTTTGTCTTGAACAATGCTGCAATACCTCGATGAGAACATTATAAAACTGGCCATTTTGGTTTCTAACCTTGAGACTGTCATTTCCCTGAACTGTCTGGGAGCTTATGTGGTGACATACCCAAGATCTTAGTCTATCATCAAATATTTACAAAGTGTGTGACCAATGTTATTTCTCAAAGATGTTGACTCTTAATTTTTTTTTCTCAATTGTGTCTAGGTCATAATTAAGATAAACCAATTGCTCTGTTTGCAAAAGTTATTACAGAATACTACAGCAGTATTAACAGTGACAGACAGCCTCTTAAAGTGAAGAGCTACTTTTAAGAGGGATATAATCAATACTTCTTCAGAACCTATGGAAGCTGAATATCAGATATTGAGCATCATGAGAGCATGGGAGATCCTCAAATATCATTCATAATCTTGAGCTAAAGACAGCAACTTAGGAAAACTCTACATACATTGCTTAGGAAGAAGAATCCTCAGACACCCATTTTCAGTTAAAAATGTGTTATGAGATCTAATGCTTTGCCACTGTGGATGTGGGTCTTTGCCTAAGACTTTTGACACAGCTTGGGACCTGCTCTCCTGTCTAAATGTGGAGAAACAGACAGCTCTAAATATTTCAGCTGTTATTTGTGATCATATTTGCTTACATTATGTTAAATTGAAGTAGCAGGTGGTGTATTTTGTAATATCTGAGCATGTCTCAAAAAAGTGAAAGAAGTTTCTTGTCCTTCTCCACTTATAAAGTTTTGAGCATGCATCCTTGGAGCATCCATAACACAACCTATTGGCCTGAGAGCAGGAAGAGGAGAACTTGTACCTGTTTTATGAATATGAAAGTATAGGTAAAATAGAAAACAAACTGTAGAAGAAGGGAGCCTGAGTCTTCTGAAGGATAATTAAGCCTAAAGTATATATAGACACATTTTACATCCTGTCTGCATTACTCTCTGCAGTTGGAGAACAGGCAGTATACTGGGGGCATCTGAAATGGCAGTAAATGTTTATGAATAAACTGAATCAAATGATAGGAGTCTACATTAAAAAACTTTACATGTGAACTTCTTATCTTTATCATCTTTTATAGTCTATACAGGAAAAAAAAAAAAAAAGAAGAAAAAAACAACAGCAAAACATGCTTCCACTTGACAATTAGACTAAAACTGTATATTTGGCATGCTTGGGTTTTGGCCAACCCCAAATGCTCCAGGAGTAAGAGCTGCAATACAGTGACTACCTTTCCACTCCCAAACCTTAGAGGTAAGCCTCTTTATTCCTCGCATTCTGGACCCAAGGGATATGATTTTTTGGATGCCTATCAGCTACTTTTGACTGAAAGGCCAAGAAACATATTCATCTTTCTATCAGGTGGTTAAAATACTACTCCTGAAGAGGAGAAGGGAAGGTTCAAACTCCACACCTGGATGTGGACTGAGACCAACTGTCCCTTTTCTCAGATGAATATATTTGTCAACACATGAAGAGAAGCTCTCAGGCTCTGAATCCTACTTTCCCAGTGGGATTTAATACTAATTCAAAAATAAGTGTCTTCTGTGCAGAAAGTCATACTGTCCTTTTTTTTTTTTCTTTTTCTTTTTTTTTTTTCTTTTTCTTTTTTTTTCTTTTTTTCCCTACTCCCTCACTCCCTTCTAGTATGTCCTTTTCCTTTTGTCTGAATTAGGTCTCCAGATGCTCCGCATAGAAGCTGTTAGTGACCCTAGTTTCAATGCCTAATTCTCTCTATTCAATGTACAGCTGTTGTTAGAGTGTCAGAAATATTAAATCTCTCTGTTGAATATTCAGTGCCTCAGAAAATTCAAACTGTTTATATATATACCTATATACATACATAAGTAAGGATTTACATTGTCCTTAAATTCATACTGCAACCTTAGCCTTCATCAGTTTCCTTTTTTAAGGGCCTGTGCTCACTTCTGTAGAACAAGTAGCACATTCTCAATGTGTGTATGTAACTACTAGCCACAGTAACTTCAAAGATAAGGTAAGCATGTTAAATCAGTGCAGATGCCAAAATGTCACGACAGCCCTAAAAAAAGGAGTTTTCTATTATTTAGAACTGAGGGGACTGAAGTTTTTTGCTTGTTTGTTTGTTTTGTTTTGTTTTGTCTTGTTTTGAGCCTTAGAGATGTATTTAAAGATGTATTTTTTTTTCCTTCTTTCGCAGCAGACTTAAAATTTAAAGATAATGTTATAGTGTCCAGAGGAGGGCGACAAAGATGGTGAAGGGCCTAGAGGGGAAGACTTATGAGGAGCGGCTGAGGTCACTGGGCCTGTTCAGCCTGGAGAAGAGGAGGCTGAGGTGGGACCTCATTGTGGTCTACAACTTCCTCGCGAGGGGGAGTAGAGAGGCAGGAGACCTTTTCTCCATGAACACCAGTGGTAGGACCCACGGGAATGGAGTTAAGCTGAGGCAGGGTAAGTTTAGGCTCGACGTCAGGAGGAGGTTCTTCACCGAGAGGGTGGTTGCGCACTGGAACAGGCTCCCCAGTGAAGTAGTCACTTCACCAAGCCTGTGTGAATTCAAGAAGCGATTGGACTGTGCACTTAGTCACATGGTCTAAACTTTTGGGTAGACCTGTGCGGTGTGAGGAGTTGGACTTGATGATCCTTATGGGTCCCTTCCAACTCGGGATATTCTATGATTCTATGATTATAGAATGATTTATTCTATGAATAAAAATCATCGTGGACTTTTCTTAGATAAAATGTTGACTTTGAGAGGTGAACCTTTGAGAAAGTTGGAACTATTGAACTATCAGAAGATATGATGAATGAAGGTAGTACTGTGGAAGGCTGTGACTTAAATATTTCTTCTGGTTTTGATGGGGCTTGTATTACTATCATTATTATCCTATTGTATTAATATTATTATCCTATTATTTTACTATCGCTATTGCTATTGCTATTACTATTACTATTATTATTACTATTTACTATCCAATTCATTACTATCCAACTCATTACTATCCTTGTATTTCATTCATTGTTTAAAATGGGGACAATAGCTCTTGCTTAATTCAAATGAGTTTTGAGATTAAGCTAATTTATGTCTGTGAGGTCATAACATTTAGTGGAACATGGGAAGTTTTCAACAGAACTTGTGAATTGCTTGGAGTATTAAAAAGTAGAATGGAGGTGTAAAATACTTATTATCATTCAAGCTGTATGTCAGAAGTTCTTTGTTTATTGCTTGTGGTTTAGTGAGAGCTGGGTTATTTTACTCTCACCTTTCCTCTGCAATTCACTGGGGTTTATGAGCTTTCTCATGATATTAGGTATTAATCAGCCTGAGGAAGGATCTCACAACTTGATCTTCCTTTCTACCCAAATACCATGTAGTTGTCTAAATTCACTTCATCCAAGAGCAATGAGTTACCTTCTTTCTTGTTTACTCTAAATTCCTGCAAAAGATTTGAAAAGTGGTAATACATTCAGCTCAGTCATTCCTATTTTTATTGAACATCACCAAGCTTTGAAAAATAATTTAAAAACTCTGAAAAAGTATGTTGTTTTCAGCTGAGAAAGGTATTTAATCACAAACTGAGATTTAAGCATATACTCAGCTACTATTTATGAAATTCAGGTGCATGTTTTGCTGAAAAGGCTTTTATTTAAGCATGAGCTTAAATACAAACTTATGTGCAAGACCTCAGCTCAGGGCAGAGACCAAACACATGCCTGAATAAACACATGCATGAATTTAGGTATATGCTTTAATTTTAAAATGGAAATACCATTAAGAAAACACATTTTAAGCACAACGTACCTTGGTAAAAGAGGGCCTTGGAGCCTATGTCTACCTGACAGCTGAAAGATCTTTCTTTTTTATTTACAGTGGTACACATCTGACAAAGTGTCTGCAGAGAGATTGTATTAAAAATGTGAGAAATAAAGACATTCAATGAAAATTTGGACAGATCCTAGAAGACAACCCTCTAGTCATCAAGAGTGGAGCAGTTTCATCACTTGTCCACTGAGCAACTATATAAATAATAACAACTGCAATAATAATAGAAATCTCACCAACTAGCAACACAGCTTTCTGTTCATGCTATCAATTTTTATTTCATATGCTATATGGAAAATTCACCAATTTCCAGTCCATTAAAACACATTTCAGAGCTGCGTTGTTTGAAGTTACTTTACTTCAGAAACAGCTCTTTTCAATTAACTCTGAAACCTCTTTCAACAGCCTTTCATAAATAGGCCAACATCAATGGCATGCTCTGAGTCAGTATGTATCTCTAATGGAAATGCACAATGGGCCACGCTCCATGCCTCCAGGGAGAACATCTTCCATTTCAGACAGATTCAATGAGAAGTTTTGCCAGCTATTCTGGGTCTCTCACTTTTTTGTCTCAGGTTTAGCTCATAGCTGATCAATGGCTGTGCTTTTTAATTACACTGTACGGTCTGTAATGATTTGTCACTCATTGAACCTGGGTGTTCTTTTTAGTCAGCACGGGGCAAAAGCAAGGAAGAAAAAATAAGGTAACATTAACCCTCTAAAAGACAAGCAGTTGGGATTAATTCATGTAACACATTCTGCTATTTTGCTTGGCAGCTGTTTGCATGGAAAAAAGGTGGAAGCAAAAGCTAGAAGTCAAGAATATCTGGATTTTCAAAAGGCACGTTTGAATATTTTCCTGTTAACCTGAAATACTTAAGATTCCAAGTTATGTTTTGAGATAGCATTTTGTACTAATGTTCTAACAACAATAATAAAAACAATTATTTGCCGTGCATGTGGATTGTACTGAGTACATTCTGTGGAAACTCAGAATAAAGAGCTCACCTTTTTCCCCAAGTGGTGGACTTGTAGCATGGCTTGCACACAACCAGAGTGTATTAACAAAGGCTCGGTAACACCTAAAGATACCTAAACATTTTTTACACTGATTTTGCCCTCCACCCTTTTGGGTAGAGTGTAGGCAGAATTAGAACATGGCTAATTTATCTGTACTTAGCACATCTGGAAATGTGCAAAATCACATCTGCATTATACAATAGAACACAATGCAGAAATTCCTAAGTTACTGTGGACACGAGCTAATAACTCTCCAAAATACATGCCACTTTTCTTCAGCATGCAACATGTCCCTAACCCTTCAGAAGAGGTATGCATTTAACTGTTTTGAAAGTATAACCCTGAGGCTTCAGATTCTTATGTCAGTCTCTATTTTTTTTTTCTCTGAAAACAGCCTTTCAACAGCCTTTTTTTTTTTTTTTTTTTTTTGTGAAAAATTATGTGCTTAATTCTTAGCTGCCTGAATATACATAGACTAGGAATCAAAATTAGTCTTCTAACTGGCAGTAGAAAGTAATGCTAGAACATCTCCTCCTCCATAAAAGAGGTAGAAAATCCTATATTTAAGTGCACGACCTGTTCATAAAATGTGTTAGATGGTGCGATATACTGCCAGAACAGGTGTCTAGGGCTGCTGACCTGTGGGCAGGAGTCCTGTGCTCCTTTGAGATGCAGACCATTTTAACAAATGTTGAAGTACAGATATAGGAATCCCAGTTTCAACTTTCATTTTAGAAATCCTTTCTCTTCAAAGACTCATCATCTGACAATATGGATATCTTGCTGCTATGTTCTTTGCAAACATACTGTGCCTGACATATTCAAAATGAAGTAATAGCACCTGAATGATTTCATTGCTCCTTATCTCTAATTTTCATTCTAACACTTTTCTTGTCTTTTCATTTCTGAACTCTTTCAGGTAATGACTGTCAACCATTAAGCCCAGTGCAATCCCAATTTCTGCTCGCACATCTAACATTATGTTGTGATGGTAATGATGTTCCTAATAGGGGATAGATTAGTCTTTCAGATTTCATCTTGCAGCTGGATATACCAATGGAAACTAGAGAAGTTAATATTTTACCAACTCAGAAAGCCTCAGGGTTAAGATCACAAAATACTGCTTTTAGAAATATTTGCTTGTCCATAGGAGATACGTCAGGGAAGGAAGAATACTAATAATTGAATTCTAAAACTTGATTTCCAATTTCATTTTAATGTATGGGCATTTAATTGTGATATAAATTTTAATAGCTGTATTTTATTTCAAAATTTTCTAAAGTAAACGTTTTGACTTTTTCATCGTTTTCCTTAGTAATCATTTTAGTTAAAAGTTTTCTATCCTTATATTTCAATTTTCACAGAATTTCCCAATTATTGTTAGTTCAAATAGTCATTGTTTTCATTATAACTATTTTATTTACCTGAACAGAAGATTAGTTTTTTGTTTGTTTGTTTGTTTGTTTGTTTGTTTTCCTGTGTAGACTAAACTCCTGGCCCAAGAGGCTTTGAACTCCTTTCTGCATATTATCAAGTGTAATAAATGGGGCAGACAATCCCTAATTCCTTATTATTTTTTTCATTCCCTTTTTACAACTTACTGATTTTTTCCATCCCCACAGTGCATGGAATGAGTGCCTAAGAGGGCATACAGCTAATGACACACTTCTAGGAAATGTGAAAAACGAGTTTAAGCTCCTTTTGACCAAGTGAAGTTTACAAGTGAGGTTTTCCATTTCCTTACTTTAACTGGGGAGCTGCATTGCTAGCCCAAAACATAGAGGATATAAATCTGCTACTTACCTACCCTTCGAAGCTAAACCCCACCAAAATTGTATAGTTTACAGAGTAGCTTCCTTGCACAGGCTCTTAACAAGGTCTCTGAGCATCTGAAGAAAATGACTGGTGAAAGTTTAGGGACCTATGTTTTAAGGCAGAGTTTGTGAATTGCTTACCTGGACTTGGCCACATAAATCTAACCTGTGCAGTACTTATACATCCTTTGAGGGATTTGGATCTAAATAATTTGAATGAACTTTCAGATGTAACATAAATAACACTGCGGCATTCACTATAATACAGTTATAGCCATTATGAATAAAATAGATTCCCCCAGGCAATGCATTTACCCCAGAGAAGCAGTTGGCCTACTGTTGCTGAAGCTCTGTTAGTCTGAACACATCAAGCTTACAGGGGGGAGTGTATAGCTAAGTAGTTTTGCATGGAAAATTTTAAATAAATAAAACAAAAAAAAAAAAAAAAAAAAAAAAAAAAGATTGTACTCAAACCCCAGTAAGCTGGACCCATCATTTCACATTTGGATAGAACACACACAATCTGTTTTTTAAGTCTGTAGTTGATCTTTTTTCTTTTGTGTTCAGGTTCATGATTAAATTGTAGAGTAAGATAACAATATCTTTCATCCAGATCCCAAACCATCAAAGACTATCAAAAATCATACAGAACATACCTGAGGAAGAATACATTTAAGCTCATACTTAATTCCTAAAGGCACACTTAAATTTTACTAATTTCTGTGGAATTTAATCACAGATTTAAATGAAAATCAAACACTTGATTAAGTGTTTTTGTGAGTCATTTTTATGAAATGGATCATTAAAATTAAGTATAGATTTTAGCCTGTAATGTTGGGAAAAAAATCAAATGTCTAATTTTATCTAAGTGGTTCCAACAATATACATGGGTTTCTATTGTATTTCATCCAGAAATGAATGTGAATGGATGCTCAGCTGGGGTCCAATTTCTTTCCAGTTTAGGGACTAAAGAGGAGGGGGAATATCTCATAATGGCACTCTGAGAAATTTGTCATTCCTATCCTATTAGTACTCACTGAAATGCAAATGTTGTTCTCCATGGGAAGTTCTTTTAACTTTTAACTACTGTTCTCATATTTTTAAATGCACATATATGTACATGTTCAGCTAGCTTCCTCATTTTAATTTTACTGTTTTCTCACTCAATAACACTCACAATCTGAAGTTGTCAGGATCTCTTCTTTTGGTGAAGCCACCTAAAATATCTTTAGAAACTTTTGCTGTTTAAAGGGATGTGGATATTTGTCATGAAGACTCACTGATAAAGCTAAGAGATTTTAGTCATGGCTCTGTAGTGATTCATACCCTCAGAAATAATCCTTAAAGATTCTAAGTAGCCCAGACATTTACAGTGTATTCTATTAAGTTTTTACAGTATTACCAAAATTTTAATATTTGATGTGCTTATTTTTAATTCCATCATACATATCATCTCTAAAATTTACTATATTACCTTATCTAAAAAAAAAGATGAAAAAAAAAATATGAATCTTCTGTTAAATGTCTGAGTACAAGAGCAGACAGAGTGAGAGACAGAATATTTTCATAATGACATTTTCTCTAGTAAGGGGCATGAGTATCTTCCGTCTCTTCCTTTGCCTTTGCTTTCTTCCAATTTCTCCCACTAGCTGACTATAATTTGACAAAGTATAACTCATGTAATTTGTGTCAGAGAATGTTTTGTGGGATTGAAGACAACATACAGGCAGTATGAAATTGTGTCTCTGGCATTATGTGCAATCAGTGTTAAAGCTTCTAGGAAGCCATTTACATGGAAGACACCAAAATAGCACTACTATTACCTCTGTGATTACTACTATTATTACTGTTACTGCTACTGCTACTGCTAATAATGACTGCAATGAAAATACTTAAACAGAACTTTTAGGTCTTACTCTGAATGGTGGCAAAATTCTGATTATAATCCAAAACTGCATTAAAGTCAATGTTTAGCATAAGAAAGAACAAGTGAAAGAATGATCTTCAAAGACCAACTAAAAAAAGACATTGTGAAAAAGATCAAAAATACATATATTCATTAAAACCAACATTGTGTGGAATAACTAACATTAACTAGCAAGCTAAGAGATATAAAAATCCATCCTATAAAAGTCAAGCAAAAACCTGCATCAAAATATCTTATCTATTTCATGGTGTTGAGTTTGAGTCAACACTTTTTAATTAGATCTGCATGAAAAAAAAAAAACAAAGAAAAAAAAAAACAACAAAAAAACATCATTATGTTTCTGGTATGCCTTTCTATAAACCATACAAAAACAGCATTAAAAATGAAAAATGCCCTTGAAGTAGAACTGTCAGTTCTACCGTACAAACTGTGTTTTTTATGAGACCATCCAGGGTTTGGCTAGCAATGAGATTTTTTCATTGCAAAAGAGCTCACATTTAGTTAGCAACATATCTGCATTTCCCCATATGGTTCCTTCCAAGGTGTTGTGTCATACACAATGATGTCACATTTTGGAGGAAGAAGGAAAAAAGGCCCCAAGCTGTTTTCTTCCCTTTTTAAAGCTTCACCGATTATGTGGTAGCTTTAAGCAGCCTGCTCATCTCTGGTGTGCAGTTGGTTATCTGTTCTCCTTAATTTGAGCTTGCATGTGTTCACAAAGCTTTAAAAGAAAAGGAACAACACTTCATAGAGTTTTAGTGTTTATCTACCCATATTTTCAGTCCAACACATTGCTACTGGCTTCAGAAGTGTGAGATTTTAAAAGGTTCAGTGTAATAGTTTACATCTCTATCAAAACTGATACATTTACATGCCTTGTAAACCTGTTGTGGTTAAGGCTTTCAGCAGCATTGCTTTGATTTCATTTGTGGTTTTATAATTATTGTTTTATTCTCAGGCATATTATTCTTGGAAGACCAACTTTGTAATGCAATTAGAATGTCCAGGAACATCCTTTGTTCTCTCGGTAATTCTACTTACACATGTGAATGTATAAGCTGCACAAACGATTTACAAAGAGTATTCCTCAAATCTAGGAAAGTATTATTATGAGTCTAGGTAAATTGTTCCTATATAAAAAAACTTACTATCTCTTATATGACCATGATTCTGTTACCTAAGTGTCCAATACCCAATACCGTCTGAGAATTGTCACTGCATTCAAGACACCTGGACCAGACTAACAAGTATGGATCAGGAATGACAAGAGACATGTATACTTCTGTGGCTGCATAGGATACCCCAAAGCACCTGAAATGTTACTAGATACTTTTGTTTAGACAAGTGAAACCCACTCTGTGGGGATGTTTCAGCTGCCTACACTAGTGTCTTTTAAGTCTATTATCTTTTAAGATTCACAGAGCTGCTAGACCAGACAACTGACTTCTGGCACAGAGGGATGGCATAAGCCTGTGTCATATCTGCCAGCCCAGTAAAGATGTCTCAGATTCCCCAGGGCATCTAGATCTATTCAGTTGACCAAATGAAGGTTTCTACTTAAAGGGGAGCTAAACTATCCTTTAGACTCCCACAACTGCAATGGCTGGGACCTGATTCACTTGCCTAACATTCTAATCTAGTGCTACTTGAGATGTCCAAGGGTATTCTTATTCACAGAGGGCAGTTTTCCAGTAGTTCCCAACTGTGTTGGATCCCATATATCTGTCTGGAGTGTCTTAAGTGTCTTAAGTACCACAGAGTATCTAAAAAATGTTAGTAGAGATGCCTGAACTCAGACAGTTGATTGAAGTCTTAATTTCTATTGACTACAGTGAAAGTTTAGACTATAGTACAGACTTACAGCTACAAAACACCTACATTAAATTATCTGTGTCTAGAGATCTGCAAGTTTCCATGGTTTGCCTAGTAGTGATTCCAAGTTTCTAATTACAGAATAATAATAATAATTGTATTTATTTATTCAGTTTGCATAACATTATATTTTAAAGCAAAGCTTTTGAAGGAGTCTGGTGATGATGAAGGTGCTTCATCTGAAGGTGCTAGCATATTAAAAAACAAAACCAAACAACAACAACAAACAACATCAGAAAAAATATATATTTTTTGAGAGACTAATTTTGAAACCCAGCCCATTTAAGTTCTGTCATATTAAACATAGATCAACCTATGTCATGTGTCAAGTATTGTAGTTTTCTTTCTTCTGGAAAAGCTTTGCTCAGAGGCAATATTAGAAATAAATATACTGTTGTGAACATGGGCAAAAAGAGGTCTGGTGGTTACAACAAAAAAACTAGTGCTCAAGCCACCTCTGTGTTCCTTGGGACCTCATCCTGTTGTATACTCTCAGGCAAGTTATTTAAATTGTTATGATTTATTTTGCCACAATTCTGTCTGTATAATACCCTTATTCATGCAATTTAGTAAAGCTAAGATGCCAATTCAGGAGAAAAGTACATTAATCAAAATTTCAGGAAAAAAAAAAAAAGACAATATGGCTTTTTCAGTTAATAACTATTGGACTTACAAGAATATTAGAAGGTAATAATACATAAATAGAAAATGGCAGCTTCCTGCCTAATTTTGCTTTCCCTTCACCCATCTCTTCAATCTTGAGATTTTAGTTTGGAAGGAGTTAGTGTTACCTACAATGATCTTCATTTGGTAAAACAGTAATATTTATATCCTGAGGACACTGAAAAACAGGAAATGTTTCTTGTTTTCTGACCATTTCCAAACACAACAATCAAAAGTTCCATGCAGCTCTGAAGGTCTTTATTCTAAGCCTGGATCTTCATAGTCTAGACACACACAGTCATGTGGAACTCCTGATAGACTCTCCCAAGAGGGAAATATTATTTGAAAATGTCCTAAAAAAAAAGCCCTTTGCAAATTTAGGACCTCACATACTTGCAGTATGACTTACACAATGAATACACTCTAATTCATTGAATGAATGAATACACTTGAAAATAATTATCTTCTCAGATGATACCTTAGACTGGTTAGTAAATATTTTAAATATTTACCTCAAGAAAACCAGGAATGTGCTAATATTTCTTTGCCAATGAACCCTGCATGAACAGCTCATTGTCACCTAGAAGCTTATACGCTGTTGGTGTCAGCCATTTTAAGTCATCTAAATATTGGGCATTCAAACCATGCTAGAGGTTCCCTGCACAGTCAAGAGGAGAAAGTTAAAGATGAAACAATTTTGAGAGCAGGAGGGCATTCCATGGAAGGACCGGTCCTTTTCTGTTGACAACAGAAAGATCCTAAATGACTTGATTAGATCAGACTTCCAAATTTTAGATGAGTATATATTGCTAAGGTTGCTCCTATGCAGTTATATTTCAGTTGGTATTTGTTAAAGGATCCTACATAGAAATGGTCAGCACTTGTGCTTAATTCTGACAGTGATTTATGGAAAATATTACATTTTTCCTTAGGTATCATTGTGAATGAATCATCATTCTCTGCTTATTTCTCCACTCTTTTTAGCAGCCAACCTGCAAATATTTATGACCACTTTAAGCTCCAAACCTTCAGAATATCCCTTCTCTCTCAACTACATAGTCTGCATATAGTCAGCATGTGTGCCTATTGGATTAACAGCATTGGTTATATTACTGTTGTAGCAGTTGTAGCAAGCAGACAGGCATTACATTACAAGGGAAGAAATGTGGTCTTATGGAATTGAGAGGATAGAATAAGGGAGAGGGAAAATTAAAAAAAAAGAAAAAAAAAAGAAGAAAAAAAAAAGAATGGGATTAATCTGGCCAAAGTTTAACATTTTAATAAGTCAGATAACTGTACCTTAAAACTGCTTGTTTCACTCTGTCTACTAAGAGATCCCAGGATTATTAGGCAAGCATTAGGGAAGGTGTAATCATGTGTACTGTAGATAATTATTTTAATAAGATGAACCTTACCCTCAAGTTCTTCCTCCCCCCCCCCAGCTTTTTCAAAATTATGTCACAAGTAGCTTTATTTTGTGAAACTGTCTGGTGATTTTGGAAGTCTCCTCTGCTGAACGCCCAAATCAAACTTTGGATTGCCAACTGAGGTCGCTTACCCCACAGCTGTTCCAAGAAAAATCAAATGTACCTTAGTCATTTCTGGCAAATGTTTGTCTAATCTATTTTAAAATATCTGAAATAATGAAGACTGCTTTTACTAGAATATTTTGCTTAACGTCTAGCAACAACTAGATTCATAATTTTTTCCTCAAGTCCACAATATGGTTCAGAAAATATATATTTTTTTGACTCAAATGCAGTAATTTTCTGGTAGTTGCAGTCAAAGGAAAAAAAAAAATAAACAGCAGAATGTGGCAATATTAACCATACTTTTCTGAAAACAAACAAAAAGCTTATTTTTCATCATCTTGTTAATATCATTAAATGATACAAAATGAACCTTGAAACTAGGAATCAAATTTGATATGGAGATTTATTTTATGGAAGACCTAGAAGAATCTAGAAGGAAGAATCTAGAGGCTCTTACTAATAATTGGATACTCATTTACCAGCAAATGTTAAGAGGTCAACATTCCATTACTGTGCTGGTCACCAACAGGTCTTGGACTGGTGTGGCTTAGATGAGTAGATGGATTGCCATCACCGATGGTAAAGAATTTAATTTATCATCATTGATGGGTAGAAGGAGTGTATCAAATAAACAAATGGAATAGAAAAAACAAACAACTACATCTTTCATCTGTGATAGACACCAAGCTCCACATACTTGCAAATCCTCGTCTCTTCATACAAGCAGGGGCCTGAAGTAGCCATGATGCTTGAATTAGACATACCTCCCAGTGGAAAAGCAAAATTTTCTCAGCTGAATCATGTGCATAACACCAAAGTGGTCTATATTTTATTTTATT
>CM021699.1:113029882-113079534 GCA_011074415.1 Stictonetta naevosa
TATTTTATTTTATTATGTTGCTTTCAATGTGATATCATATAAGTGTTATATTACTGAGTTCACTGGAACCCACCTAGCTTTGTAACTAGCTGGAGCAGAAGTGGAAATCAAAACATATGGCAGGGCTGTGCTTCAGAAAGTTTAAGAGCCTGCCATTTGGCTTGGAGATTTTTGGTTCCTCTTGATTCAGACTCTAACTGGAGTTCCCATAAATCCTGTGAATTGAATGAAATTCCTTTCTCATTTCAATCCCATAAAATAAAATTGCCTTTTCTTTTTGTATTTTTTTTTTTTTCTTCCAGAAATGAGGTAAAGTTTGAAAATATTTTTACTCTTGGGAAGGAATGGGCATCCTCTTCTCTTAGCAAGCCCTAAATTATTCATCAAAAATAAAAAAGGTTAAAAAAAAATAAGTCAACAAAATAGAAAATATCAGCATGTAAAGAATAAGAAAGTTGTCAACACTTAGGTTGTCACAAGCTCAAAGAACGGATGCCACACACTTTCACGCAGATGTAGTTGTTAATGAAGAAACAAGGTAGGGAGTGAGAAAGAGAAACAAAGATTGTGCTTTCTGGGCCTTTATTTTGTAAATATTTGTACTTGCGCAAATTTGTTAATTGAGGCAATTGATTTTTGCCTGAAAATGGTAGTAATGTCTAATTCATTAATGCCTAAAATAACATCCTTTGGGCTAAATGGGGTCATTTCATTTGTAACCTTTTAGTGATGTATTAACAATTTGGAAGCATTTCGGTGCATATCTTAAAAAGTGCCACATTAACTGGAACGGGCCTGGAGAAAGAAAGAAAGAAAGAAAGAAAGAAAAAAAGTTACAAACACACACATGCACACAGGCACACATACACAATATATATGGCCTCCAGCCCCTGTCCTTCCTCTTCTGCAGCATTTTAAGGTCTGTGTTTAATATTGCCAAGCTTACTTGAGTGATAAATGCAACTGTATAAAAATTACTTATTACAAGCTGTCATGTTGCTTCACTCACATTGCAAGGCTAGAGGCACTGTACATAAAGCTAGAATCTCCACCTTGACAGCATCAGCAGTGCTGGCTTTAAAATAAAATGCTTTCAGTCATGAATAAAAAACATAATTTACCTTTTCATAATACTTCAGTTTGGAAACACTTTGGAAAGCTCATGTTACCATCAAACCTTTACCTGAGCCATGCCAGCACCCAGTTAATTCCAAGTTGTCAATTTACTTCAGCATTGCTTTCCATCACTTAGCCTTTGAAGAAACATTAAGCTGTTTAAATTGCTGTCCCTTTATTATTATTTTTTTTTAGTTATATTTATCCTCAGTTCTTTGGCAGTGAGTAGCTGACACAATAGGATTATCCCAAGCATTAAATTACAATTTGGGAGAGTGCCTGCTTGGTACTTTCTTTTTTTTTTTTTTTTTTTTTTTTTTTTTTTCAGAACCTCCTTGACTTGCTGTGTTCACAGAAAATAAATAAATAAATAAAAAATCCTGATTCCCATTCATTTTTTTTTTTTTTCACCTTCTTTTGCATAGAGTTCAGTTACACAATTCCCCTTGAATTGCTCCTCCCTCCCAAAGAGATTCAGAGGTTTAATTCTTTGCTGTGGTAGCTCAGCTGCCCTTTTTCTCCTGTGTTAGTACTGTACTGATGCTTAAACATAAAAGCTCACTGTAAGCTGTGGATGTCAGCAAGATTGAAATTGAAAGTGAAGGTTCTGGGGAGACTGGCTGGGTAACAACTGATGCATTGTGACTGTTTTTATAGTTGGTCATGATGCATACAGTATGTGAAGTTCCCATCTGTACTGGTGTCTGCCCACCAGCCACCCTGCCACATTCACAAAAGTGGCTCCAGCACCGAGTGCAATAGGAACAGAACTGCAGATGCCTCCCTTTAGCCCAAATTCCTTTTGACAATGTTCACATCCAGTTAGAGCCCAAAGTGCCTGTACTTGTCAGGAGGGATAAAGAGTGAGGAAAGTAGTCCCTTTTCGAAAGCAAAACAGAACTGCCAAAGGAAATATTTTTTCTTCTTCCCCTTCCTTTCCCTCCTTGGCTGCCCCCGCCACTGCAAATCTCTATCCTTCTCCTTCCTTCCTCCACAGATACAATGTCCAAAAAAAAAAAAAGAAAAGGAAAAAAAAAATAGATTGGCATCTCTGATAAAGGTTTACAACAATTGTCTTTTTTTACTTGAGCAGTTGGTGGAGAAAATTATTGCAGTTGTGAGAGGGGGAGGGAATGAAGATTTTGGATTTCGCAGTGCTGACTACAACAGCCTGCAGAAGATGCACTGTGCTCATGAGCTCTGGGACTCAGCTGCTGGAGGATTTGTGGTCCTTAGTGGGTTGCTTAGCTAAGTGCCAAGAATGGGTACATATTTCCTGTTCTATTTGAAGATATTTCAATTCCACCCATACAGATATAATTTGTCCAGAAGCAAAATAAATTTACCTTCATATTCCTTTTTGTTCTCATGACACAGGGTAGGAACTCAAAGGCTTTCTGGTTCTTCAGCTTGCTTTCGCCACAGGTCTGTGCCTCATTTTCTGTATCTGTAAAGCAGGTGCACATATATGTCAGTAGAGGATGCCGAAGGTGTGCTCCTGATCCTCTGTTGGGAGGTGTTCTGGTATCTGATGCATTAGATAGCAAAGCAGATAAGCCAACACATAGAAATTAATGTTTGTAATCGAGCTAAAGCTGACAATGATGCTGTATTCATCCTGCAAACTCCCTTCATCCTAACCTTTACCTGAAGATCCCAATCCTTTTATCTGAGGATACCTGATGTAAAAGGAACTCCATCCACTAATTCCAGATGACTTGTGGAGATCTTTTCCAATCTAAATTTTTCCAGAAGCAAGATCCTCAGGAAGAAGCCTACTTCTGTAGAGCACTTGATCCTGAAGAAATATATTAAAAGGGTGTTTTATGTTCATGAGGGACTGAAAAGCATTTGAAAAAGCTAGCTTTTAATCTAGTATCTGAATAGTTTATATTAAAAAATAAAATACCTAGGAAATACAAATGTTTCTGACATGCAGTCCAATTATCTCCTCTTAACTTTTAAAAGTAATTCAATTAAGAAATTAATAAATGTAAATCCCTTTTAGAATTATCCATGTATGCCCAAGAACATTAGTAAATTTGGATTGTTTTCCCTGGGCTTTCATTTCTTTCTGAGCGGATATGGAAATTGGTTGGAATTTAGATATCCAAATGTCTTAAATGTTTCCACACTGCAGAACAAGTGTTCTCAGGTCTGGCAGGCATAATCATCAAACTGGCTGATTTGAGATTAAAATAGAAACAAAGTCAAGGCCACCCTGGTTTAGATTTTGGATTACAAACAAACAAACAAACTGTATAGGAATTTTGGGTTGAATTCAGGTTGGTTGGATGAAGCAATAACTTCCATGTTATTTTATCTCTTATTGAGAGTACCTATGGTGTAACCTCTGGAATCTCTAGCACATGAGACATCTAAGGACACCTTTATGGACGGTGCATGTTCTGAAAAAGCACTTGAAGCTCTGATGTGCTCAAGAAGACTCAGGTAGACTTTCTTTCTCTACTGGTTCCTGAGAACTCAGCTGTCTTTTCCTGTTTCCTTGCAGCGTTGCACAAGGCAGCTGAGGGATTACCTCCAGGCAGTTGACATACTGTAGCGAGTAATTGCAAACCTGGAAAACAGCCAGAAAGAACAAAAAAAGGGAGGAGTTTCCTTTTTCCCTCTATAACCTCCCCCCTCCCCCATCCCCTACCCCCCAAATAAAATAAAATAAAATAAATAAAACAGCTTTAAGATCTGGGAAACAGCTATGAAGAAACTGGTTTCCCAATGAGTCTTGGAACCCTGCACTTTGTTCTTGGAATAGCTGAACGTGATTTTACTACATATTCTTCTCTCCAACTCACATTTGATCTCTCCCATCTAGCCATTTCATAGTCCCAAAGTGGAAACACATAAGTTCGGGAAGGACAAAAAGCAGCAACCTGCAATTGTATCCATGCTTTATGACTTTCTGAACCCATTTTTAGTCACAACATCTGCAAGGAGGTTCAGCACAGACTTACTCTACTTTTCAGAGCAGCCATCTGATGGGGTGAGCAATGCAAATTTATCATATGGGATTCAAAGTTCAATGGGAGTACAGAATGAACTATGTATCAATTGAGATAAGAAAATAAAGGAAAAGAAAAGAAAAAAGTTTTATGCAGAAAATATGCAAAAGTTCTTGTTCCATCACACAACCAACTGGTGTTTTGTTTCTTTAAATTTTACTGGGAAAATTTAGGACAATTAGAAGCTGATAACTACCAGGGAATTTTGGGAGGAAGGAAAATGAAAGCTGGGTTTGCACAGGTTTGTGCAGTTGGAAATAGCTGAGTTTCACATGCCTCTGGCTCTTACATTGAATTCCAGCTATTGCTGTTTACTACTTTGTCTTTTGGATTAAGAATAGATATAGGAACTTTTCCACTGACTGCACAAAAAAAAAAATAAAAAATAAAAAAATCCTCCTTATGACACAGTCTCATTTTTTACCCTTTCCTAACTTTTCCTGGTGACACTCCATTGCTTGGGTGTGCTTGTTTAGGAAAGAAGATTCCTCTGCTTTCTTGTAAAGCAGAGCTGGGATTGTGTGTGACACGTGAGCAGAAAAGGGCAGAAAAAATGAAATGTGTGAACTTGCCTTCCAGTTCTGACCGGGAGGGACTGTCTGTACAGTGAAAATATCCACACACAAACTGTTCATTCATCTTCTGTGTTCACTGTACAAAGATTGTCATTGGGAGTGCTGGCCCGTACCAGCTGTTTGATGTGCCATTTATTTGTTAGGAATTGAGTCTAGCAAGTCATTTTATGTAGTCCAGGACTTCAAACAATATTTGTTGAAAACAAAGTTTAGCATCTATATCCTGGGACAAATTTAAGCCAGCAGCCTGTAGTAAAGCACTTGTTATCTCATTGCATATCCCCTTGAAGTCAAACAAGGCTTCAAGTCCCTTTGGTACACTCTGGTTTTAGAACTATATTCTATTCTTATTCTGGATGAATCTAGGCACATTCTGGGCCTTTGATATGAGTCTATTAATCAGACTTGTCACACTGCAGCATCTTTTGGATCAAGGTGAGAAGTATGAGCTTTTCCATGGACTGCCCAAAAGGAATGTCGATCCTTCTTAGGACACAATCTTATCTTCACTTTTCTTAACTTTTTGATATAAAAACAAACAAACAAACAAACAAACCAACTTGTGAGAGATCTTTCTTTTTTAGCCATGTCTTTCTTTTTAAACTTCTTAAGTTGCCTGTATCAGATGACAGTAGGTATCAGCTGTTTCAGATGAAGCTCATTTCTCATATGAAAATGAAGAGTCGGAGCATAAAGGTGAAGAGTTTTTGAACTGTTTATCCTCTCTCCTCTTTCTCTTCTCATAAAAGTTAATGAGAAATACATCAGTTATTTGTGCACAGTCATCTTTATATTATTTCTGTCCTGTACCACACAGCACCATTGCTCACTGTACATGAAGAAAGATGACCCAGTCTACAGATGACTTGATGCTGATTGTTTGAAAAACAGTTTCATTATAGTCTGGCAATTATTATTATTATTATTATTTCATTCTCAGTTCTTTGTATTTATTTTTCCAAACATCAAAGTAATGAACTGAAACATAATTTACAATATTCTTGTTTTTCAAAAATTTACAGATGTTGAAACTATTAATTAAATTGTTTAAAACCCATTCCTGTGAGATACATTTTTCTTGCTACGAGATAATGTACGTTTCTTCATCTTGGAACTGGAAAGGCAAAAAAAAAGAAGACTTGTCACAAGCTTGTGATATTTTCATATTCCTGTGTAGCATGTAAAGTTCTGGGAATCTAAAAGAATTGTTCTACCTTTGCTAGATCTGCACTTGTTCTTGTGCAAGAAATAAATGTCAGTCACTGGTAGAATCTCCATAGTCTCAGTGCTGTTTACTTCAATATGACAGCATGACTGAAGACAGGGAAGATGCACAATTATTTTTTTTGTTTGTTTTTCTTAATAAACTTTTAATGCATTTCAATTTCTTAAAGTTGCTGGAGCCCATTTTAATATAAGAATGTTAGATTTGACATATCTAACTAATGCCCATCTGATCATCTCTGACCATGACTAGAGGTGAATAGCTTAAGAACAGCATAACAACGGGTTTCACACATAGTAAGAACAATGTGCTCTCCCAGTCTCCAATGAATTTTGGCTCTGGGCTGAACCAGGTTTGTAACTTTACATTAATAACTCTCCATGACTTTTTTTCCTCCAGGAACTTCTTCAGTCAACCACTGTAGGCTTTGAGGATCCAAAACACCCTGTTGGAAAAAAAGAAAAAAAGAAAAAAAAAAAAGGGAATATATATTTAGATTTATATGCACCACTACTCAATTATATTCTGTGTGAAAAATCACCTCTGGTAGTAAAGTTCTGCTGCCGAATTATGCCACAGGTGGTTGGGAACACTTCTGTGTATACATAGGGAAATATATGTTACTACCAACCCACCAACCAACATTCTACAAGGCTGTTCTGCAAATAAATAAATAAATAAATAAATAAATAAATAAATAAATAAATAAAATGATTTAGTCATTCTGGGTACCCCTACCTGACTAATCTTCATGTGTGAACTTCTTCTTTATATGGTTTTCTCTTAATACCACCCAAACCATGGATATAACACAGAATGACTCCTTCACAAAGAAAAAAGAAAAAAAAAAGAAAAAAAAAAAAAAAAAAAAAGGAGGACTTTGGTGCTATCAGGTGTGTGTTTCCAAATTTGTGTCATGAAATGAGGGACTTTCTTTTGACTTCAGATGGTCTTGAATAGGCTGTATATGCTAGATCCTAAAAGGGATTTGGGGCCAAGCCATTCAGCACCAGAGCACCTTAAAGTCAGTCTTTGCAAAATTCAGCTTGTAGACAGAGGTGCAGAGGTGCCTACATTCCCTGTAGGGCAATAGCTTATTCTGCTTAACTTCAAAAAACTTGGGAAAATTTGAGTGCCTTAAGCAGGTGCCCACTTAGTGGTAAAATGACTGAGCCAGCTCATTGCAAAGGCTGAGGGAAGTGGCTGGTCTGAAACACATTCCATGCCTTGGTTTTGGAGAATTCTGAGAAATAGGTATCCAAGGCAAGAAACTTTATTTTGGGCTTAAATCTCTAAATGAAACCTTTGGGCATGGATACTGAAAGTTGTATTTCCACACCTGCCAGAAGAGGAGCTGCCAACACTCATCTTTTACATAATAGCCCCGTGGTTACTGCCTTGTCCTGGGAAGCTCAGCAACTGAAGTTTTAGCCTGAGAAAGATTTAAACCAGTTCTTCCCATACCCTGCAGTGTGCTTTAACAAGGTATATCTAATCCATTCAGTGTGGGTAGAAGGAAACACTACCCTTTCTGCCAAAGACAGGCCATGGGCAACCACTTACAGAACCACAAAGAAAGCAGGCCTGAAAAATGCATCTTGTGGTTTATTGGGTATGTGTCTTAGCCAGAAGAGGAAGATCACACTTTATGGTTCTCCAAACTGCTTGATATAGCCAGTATTTAACAACTGGTCTCTAGATGGCTAAGATAATCCAAGTTTTTCTGTGTTAACTTGGATCCTGCCTGAGGAAAAAGGAGGGAATCAGCTCAGAGGGAGAAATATATTTTCCAAAAGACCCATGGTGACATATCACTACTGAGAAAACCAAATGCACAGAAAAATAATGTCATCAGGGTGGCTTCCCACCTGTCAAAAGAATTATCCTCTGGCAGAATGAAAAGGGTTTGTGCACTGCTTACAGCAGCAAAATAAACACAACAACACATAGACATTGCCAGTACACATTTCATGTGGATATGAATCTACATTCTTTGCACCAGAGAGGTTAAAGGTGAACAGAAACAATCAAACATCTATACACACTCAGACCAGACACAAATACACATATTAGGTATAAATTTCTTGTATTTTACTTTTACTTGTAGTACAGACTTTGGTCCTCATTTTGAATAACTTCATTAAAATAAAAGATTGATTAATGATTAACTGAGCAGGACCATTCTTGAAGCAAGGAATCTTTAAAAAAAAAAAAAAAAAAAAGGCAATCAGTGAATTAAAGCTTGCGTGAGAAAACACATATGACAAAAGAAGGTGTATCTGCACAGGTGGCAGGTCTAGCATTTCTTAGCTTCAGAGTGCTTCACTTCAGTGACTTTTTTAATGCTCTTTTAATGTTTGTGTTCAAGGATGGATGGGCACTTATGCTTGTGCATGTGGAATAGAACAGAAAAGGCATAAATCAGTTTCTTTTCCCTTGCTGATCATAAAAACCTGTGTAAACACACAGTAGTATTGTAAAGACTCACAATTTGATTTCCAGAAATACTGAGGGACATATTTCCAATGACAATTTTCCACTGATATTCAGAGGGGGAGCTGTTAACTGTAGCTATGGAAAATGTCATGTGATAATTTCCAAAATTAGTAATGATTTGTGTGTTTAGAATATGACATAAAGTTTGTGGTACATAGCAATAAAGTTATTACCTTCCTCAGTTCCTGCCTTCCTGCAGTAAACATCCATTGCAAAAAACTTTCCATTTTTTAAAAATTATTATTATTATTGTTGTTTTTATTCTTTACTTTAGTCCCCCTTGAACTTTTCTAGAAAGACAGCTCAGCTGAAAAAAGAAAAAAAAAAAAAAAAAAGGAAATCCCTCACTCTGAACTTTTGCTTTGCTTTATATATATACTTATGATATATATATATATAGGAGAATAAAGGACAAATGTTTTCAGTTTGGTCAGAAATAGAACAAAACCAGAAGGCTGAAAAATGTTGAACACAGAAGTAATTTATTTTATTATAAAGACATGCAGGAAAGAGAGTATCACAACCCCCTTTTTAAAACTAAATATGGGCTCTGTAATGAAGTCATTGACAACACTTACGAACACTTCTAAAATTAAAAGGAATATAATAACATTTCAAACTCACTTCTATTTTCATATCACCTATGAAAATATTTACAATTGTGTCTCCCCAGGGTCTACTATAGCTAAACACAATAAGTGCAGTAGTGGAACAACAAAAAAGAATAGAGAATGTATTTCAATGTTCAGTACACTAGGCCAGATTTACAAATTCACCTGTTGTTTTTTATGAGTTTTTATATGTGGTTGCCAATTTTTAAGGGGATTTTGGTAGAAATCTATTGGAAAAAAAAAAAGTATTTATATTTGATTAGGCTGTCACCAGATAATTTAAATCAATCTAAAAGGGCTGTTTATTTGAAATTGACACAGCTTTACTATAGAGATTCTATTTATAACAACCTGAAAATTTAAACCTTTTTGTAATAGAAAGATGAATTTGGCATTAGCTGGTATAATTTCTATTAAAAATGACAGCATATTGCTTTTAATGATCAGTAACAAGTAATTATGTCATAAATTAATCTGGTGACAAAATCTAAAGTTGTATATTTAAACCAACCAAAATTTTCTCTGCCTTAAGAAATTTTGCCAGTGTATGCATGTTGTTTGGTACAGTGGGGTAAAAAATAGCTAAATGGCAGAAGCAGAAAAAAACTTGGTTAGAGTATTAAAATAGACAGAATAAATAAATAAATAAATAAATAAATAAATAAATAAATAAATAAATATACTTTAGCTGATGCAGCTATTCCTTTGTGGAGAGGGAATTGTTCATTCTTTACCAGATAAAGAATTTTTTCATCAGTATGGATGTGTCTTTGCTGATAAGGCTTGTCAATATATAACTACTGTAATTAAACTAATGGTAGACAGAACCCCAATCCCAATGAGAGAAGGAAGGCAGCTGCAAAGTAATTTCAGCACCTGAAGACATTCTTAATAGATGCTTCTGGGGGGAGAATTGGCTCTCCTTAGTCTCCTTGTTCTGGACTGTGTAGAACAAAGACTTTTTGATGTAGTCATAGACATTGTACGGAACCAGTCTCTAAGTCACAAAACTCAGTATAGTGAAGGTCAGCAGCAAATTATCTTGACCAAAATTGATTCTTTTGCCTTCATTCTGTATAGGCATTCCCACCCCAAAAGAAACTTTAAACCACCTTTTATTTGTTTTGGCATCAGTTTATGTGTCAAATATTTCTAAGAGGCAGAGAAGCCACTTCTATTCAGTCTGAGGAGGGACAGGAAAATGTTGTTGAAAAGGATACAATGGGATGAGGAAATTGGCCATGGTTGGATTTGTGTGTGTTTGTGAATATGAGAGGATATGCATGCAAAAATGGGAATTGCTGCCTCCTGCAATGCTGAATATCCCAGCCTGTCAGCCAGACTTGGTGCTGCTTTTGCATCACCCAGACTGGGCTGTGAGCACATGCTGGTCCTACAAATCATGCAGTAGCACGTCTCTTTGGCAGTACAATGCAGAAGGGTCAGATTTCCTTTGGTTATGTCATATGCTCATGGGGATTTAGTAGCAACAGAGAAATTGAGCTGGTCTATTCTTAGTCCTAACAGGACAGGTGACACAGACACTAAAACACTGTTATTTCTGTCACTAGCTGGCACCATGAGCGACAGACACAACCAAGGCCAAGAATCTGGAGTTCAGAAGTTTGCTATTGGGCTTCAGAGAAATTAGTGACACTGAAATTAATGTTTAAATACCATAAGTAACAAAGACACTTGTGAAATATCTTTCTTTTTTTTCTTTTTCTTTTTTTTTTCTTTTTTTTTTTTTTTCCCTTTGGGAAATTATGCTACAAGAACAATCTTGTTCATATTCTGTAGGGAACTTGTTTGCAAAGAAGAGAAAGATAGTTTTGTGAGTGCATTTATGCAAAATGGTTTCATATGCGCACAGAGAGTAGAGAGGTGGGCTTGAATCATGCTTTTCCTTTGTGACAATATGAAATGATGAATTATTTTGTCTACATGCAAACAGGACAGATATCTCTTTCCTGTATTATTCTGTCTCTATTTATACTCTCAGGTTTGACAATCAGCATTCACCCCTTTGAATTTTGGGATTTGCTTGTCATACATGGTTTGTATTCAGGACCTATATGTAAGGGAAAAATCATTTGTTTGCATTATCACTGTGGGAATTCATCTCATGGTTGAAAACTTTGAGCTGGAGTTTGTATTTTTAGAGCTGATTACTTACTAGACCTTTACCTATTTTGGATTTGCCTTTTACAAGGCCGTATAGTGATAGGACAAGACGTAACTTTTTAAACTGAAAGAGGGTGGATTTAGATTATCTATTAAGAAGAAATTATTTACTCAGAGGATGGTGAGGCACTTGAACAGGTTGCCCAGAGAAGCTGTGTCTGGAGGCATTTAGGGCCAGGCTGGATGGGGCTTTGTGTAGCCTGGTCCAGTGGGAGGTGTCCCTGCCTATGGCAGGAGGCTGGAACAAGATGATCTTTAAGGTCCTTGCCAGCACAAACAATTCTGTGACTCTGTGAAGAATTAAATGCACATAGGAGACCATCTTGATTTTGGTAAGAGCCCTCCAGCCTTCCTCTTCTCGAGGTCATACCTGAAATCCCTGCCCCATTGGTTTGCCCCTGGGGGGTAGAAAGTCACACTGTGTATTGGCAGGGGACCTGGGCAGGGAGGGGTGCTGGCAGCTTGTCTGGTAGGTCCAGGCAGAAAGGACACCTTCCTGCAAGGCAGCCCAGCTCCTACCTCTGCCTGTTCTCCCTCCAGAGAATAGTGTTTGTTATCTTTCTGCTTCTGGATATGAAGCAGTAAAAAACATAATTTAAACATTAAAAAAAAATTGGAAGACATATTCTTTAAAAAAACATAGGGACACTAGTAGTTTGAGGAGAGGACAGATAGTCATGCTCAGATCTGCTCTGAAATCACAGCATACTTTCATAGCCCATCTTGCTTCTGTGAAACTTTCCCTATTTAATGTTCTTGTGCTTTTAAATTCAACCTTAAGGGTGTGAATCTTCACGTCTGATTTTAGGTCTCTGCTGTGTAGAGATCCCCACTTGAGGTAGTCATTTGGACTCCCTTTGCACTCAAAGGAAAGCAACTAATATTTGAGAGTCTGGTTCCACCCATCCTAAAGTATAATCCAAACCAGATCAAATCAGCTATGTTTTAAAAGTCCCTGGTTTTATTTTGTTGGCAGTTACCTACATGTTGTCATGTAGTGCAAGGTACACAAGTTGACATCAGGCTTTCTCTACAAAAGCATGTTGATCATGTGTCTCAGCTGACAGCTTCACGTCTTGGATATATGAGGACATTATGACAGTAATGAACACCCAAGTGTTGGAAAAAAAGATGAAACCCTTTGTAAAGCCTAGTGAGTTACGTAACTAGCTAAATGTAGGTATCTAAATATATTTCTACTTATATTTTTCCTTCGATTGTGTTGGCTGGGGTTTGGATCAGTAGCCAAAGCATAAATTTCTGATGCCATTTGAAAAGCCCCTGGATATCCCACTTGATATAAGTCCAGATATAAGTCCTGTGTCATATCTGCCAGCAGATTTCTTGGATACCATAGACAGTCACAGATGGTCCTAAACATATATATTTAGGTAACTGAATCAAAGTATTATATTCAGACACCTGGATCTGAAGCCAATCCATAAATTTCAGAGAAAAGAATGTCACTATTGTCTTGGTCTACATTGTGATGGTGGTGATGATAAATGTAAGACTCATAAATTCAAATACAATGACTTAAAATTCTGGACCACCATGACTGGTTTGAGAATTTAACTTTATTTTATTTTATTAAAATTCTTCAGGGTGATGTTAGGCCACTTTTTCAAAGTTTGCTCAGAACCCACAAAGGTTAAAAAAATATGTTTCCTGAAGCAGATGGACTTGCTTGATTTTTTCAATAAAAACCTCAAGGTTTACCAGAAAAACTGTTGAGAAAGCCAGTCATGAAAGAAAGGTTCCATGTTATTAGGCACTGGTGAACAAAATATGATGACTTCTGATGCTTTTCAGAGCTTTCTATCAAATGTTAAACCTCAAATACCTCCCTTGGCAGGTAAGACACCTGAGAGTCCATATCCACAAAAATGAAGCAAAACAAAGCAAAACAAATTTCAGACAACAAAAATAAAACACTCCCAGCACAACTGTTTGTAAAGTAAAACTTCTTGAATTTTCCCTAGTAATTTGTCTTTTGGAGTGGAAGAACCTAACAAACAAACAAGCAAATGAAAAACAACAAAAACCAACCAATCAACCAAAAAAAAAAAAAAAAGATGGGATTTGGGATTTTACAAAGAATTTATTACCTGATGCAATTCATTTCAGATTCCCCCTCCAGTGTTAGTTAGACTTTTTAGTGAGTCAGAAGTTTTCTAGTGAGTCAGAAGTTTTCTGAGATAGGTTTACATTATTGTGGAAATGCAGAAGACCAGATCTGCCCCTGACCTTTAAGGACTGAACAGATCAAAACTTTGAATACTGATCCGTCTGTTACTGACACAAGGCCCTTAAAACCCTTTTTTTTTTTTTTTTTCCCAGACACAGTCTGCAAACTTTGGAAATCGATAACAACATGTATTTAAAAAAAAACAACAAAACACACGCACCTGTCATGAACCACAAATCTTTAAAATAAAATTGCAATGAAGGTATACTTTTAAGGGGATGTGAAGAAAGGAAAGGAACAGAATAAATAGTGCCTGAAGTAAATCTGTTGTCTGGAGTATAGCTTTTCTAACTGCCCCTAGTCAACAGATACAACTCCAAAGGAAGATTCAAAATTGAAGTGCAATGTAAGAGCTTTGAGTCAGCTACGAAAGGGCTTCTTTCTCTTCAGTGTTTATATATGGAGCCAAAGACATATCATTTTGATTTTGGCACCTCAGAGTAGGCCAGCTTACACCTTTTGGACTCTTTGGACTTAGGTGCCTAGGTGGATTCAGCTTATGTGAGTTTACAGTCTGTAGTGCAAATCTCTATATTCATGTTCATCATCTAAAAAAAAAATAAAAAAAAATCATAATAAACAGTGGTTAGAAATATTTCCAGGGAATGGTTTAACCAGATTAATAACTTCTCCCTTAGTTGAAATAAATTGTAAAACACACTTCCTATAGGTGCTTGTCTTTAGAAAGATGAATACTTCACTAGGTGCTGCAGAGATGCTCACAGCTCTCCACAGGTCAGAACGTAACTAAAGGATTTAGTGCAATGGGAACTAGGAGAAACCCTAGTCCTGTTCTTAGAATTTCCCAGCCTAAATTTAGCGTAAACTTTTTCAGAAGCCTCAGTGTTTTATGCTCAGTGGCTTGACATGCATTCCAGGTCCCTTGGTTTTTTCCACATCCCTGATTAAGGTACTTGGATGCTCTTTTCTGGCTCTAGCCAGAACAGTGTTATGATATAGACATGGCAATGCTTTCCAGCAGTGGAGCTGGATGGGAAGAAAACACGTTTCCATGGCCTGAGGTATAAGCTCAATTACTTTATTTTTACAGCAACCAATTTTCACAGTAGTTTTTTTCACAATTGGTGATTACCTGCTAATATTTTCAAATCAGCGATATTCATGGTTGAAAAACATCTAGACTATCATCTCAAAACAATGAGTGTAGATCTACAAAATTCTGTTTTTCTTAAAAGCAAGTAGATTTAAAAGACAGTATGACACCAGTTCTCTGGTACTTCAGTATCCTTCAGTATCTTCCAACACAACTGAAAAACAAGGTATGCAGCTACAAAACTGAATAGAGGTAGTCATACTAAATCTCAGAGTAAAGCTGAAATTAAATCTAAACCTTTTAAGCAACTTCTGCCTCAGTCCAGTTCGAATGTCTTTAAATGCTGGGCTACTAATAAGAATTTCCCTTACACGTAATTAAGAAATTGTAGAGATAGAAAGAATCTGCAGAGTTTTCTATGTTCTCATGAAATCTTTCAGAACTTCTTCAACTAAGCTTAGGAAAAAAAGAATTATGCAGTGGAGGACGATGGAAAAGATGCAAGGAGTTTCCATATTCCAAAATCTTATTTTTTTTTTCCAAGAAATTGTTTTCTCAAGCCAGGTTAACCAATCTGTAGCCATAGCCTCAGTCTGTTTATCTTGGACGCTGTATGTATTTGCTATAGCAGTTCTCCCCTGTCCAATTTTTCAGCTGACACTCAAAACTGTCTAATCAGAGAACAACTCAGTCAGTATAACTCCAGAGGAGTTCTATCTTCTTTCTCCTTTTTCTTTCTTTCATTTGAGTTTCAAACCAATGTGTTCATGTGTTCTATTTTTATACTTTTATTTTTTTTTTTTTTTCCCCCTTACTGGTATTTTTTGTTCACTAACATAGATCCAAACTATAGGAGGAACATACTGGCAAAACATGACTGGAAGTCTCGTGTAGGAGATCCAACTCATCATAGTTAATCTGATTCCTGAGGAAAGAAATCTCAGATGACCATTGCCAGCTTCTACCTGTTGACACTAAGAAAAGACATCACAGATTGCTGCCTTGAAAAGAAACCGAATGATTACAGTAAACTATGTGTTCTCCTGGAAATTAAGCCACCACTCATTCTCCTGAAATCAAGAAAAAGAGACATTTCTGGTTCCAAGCAATGCAAAAAACAGCTGGTTTGGCACTGCTTATGTAATATTGCAAGCCTGTTCTACCGGCTGTTTGCACCTACCATCAATAAAAGACTAAGTGAAACTGCAAGCCATCTGTCTCTGGTGTGACTCTGAAACCTGCAGAACTTCTCCCCAGTGATGGTAATCATTAGTCATCTCCTTAGTCTTCGGGGGAGATGCTCCATCTGGGTGCAAGGTGCAAACTTTCTCTAGTCATACTGGTAGATTGCATAGAACAGAAGTTGTAAACAGCAATATTTTACTGTAAAAGATATTTTAAAACCTTGGAAGGAGGAGATAATCTTGAAAATTTGACTTTAACCAGTTTCCTTGAGTGCTGAAATATGTTCTAGTATGTCTTCTATTCCCGAATGACAACTGCATTCAATAAATCAGAAAGTTTTCAATATAAATTTGTCCATCATTTTCTTTTATATCTGTCTTCTGGGAAAGCACCAGACTTAAAACAATTGTTTGGGCTCCCATGGAAAAATCGTAATGAGAAATGGCCCCTGTAACAGCAAGCTTCTGTGTTTATATAGACAAGCCCCAGTTATCTTTAATGAGTGAAAAGTCTGAAAAAAATGGCCTTATATGGGCCCTCACATTTTCACAACAGAGCATTTTCCTGGATTTTCTGGGCTTTGACTATTTTCATACTGGTGTACAGAGGTGCCATGATAAGAACATGACTTCAGAGGAGCTAGAACACTAGCATTTTTTAACAGGCATGGAAAGGATACCACCAGACTACAGAGTAGCTACTGCTTGGGATTTTGTTCTTGTTGATTTTATTTTATTTTATTTTATTTTATTTTATTTTATTTTATTTTATTTTATTTTATTTTATTTTATTTTACTTATTAATATTATTTTTACTGAGATAATTGCATCAATATTTTCTACAGACCAAACATCTGAAACATTTCTTCTTTGAAGCTCTGGCACCAGTTGGTGGTGGGAACTTGGATCTTGGGGGGGGGGCGGGCCCTCTGTGCCACAAACCTGCAGATGCCAGATCTGGCATTTGCATCCATGACAAGTATGCTGCCTTGCCAGCTTGTTTCACTGAAATTGGCTCCTGCTGGGAGGATCTGCTCACAAACTTGTTATGCTGGCACCTGACCATTTTTGGGTACTATCTTTAACAGGGCACATCTGTTGTAGGCACACATACTCTTTAGCTGGCTCAAAATACCACGTGATAGACTGTCCTATTTTATGGAATTTATCCAGCCTTGACACACTCTTGGGTACACAGCTCAGCAATTCTACAGTCTTGGTTACACTTGACAGCCCAGGCTGACACTAGCAATCTTGTCTCACTTTCCCCCCTTTCATGAGGAGTAATCACAGTTGCCTTCCTCATCCGTATGGCTAAAACACAAGGCTAAGTCATATGGTTGCCGAGTCTGAGACATATTGGGTCTGTTTGACAACTCCTTTTTTCAAGGCTCTCTAAATAGTGCAGAAAATTCCACTGCAATTAATTTTGAAAATGTTAAGTGTTTATTAACTGTGAAAGCTCTGAAAGGAAAGCAAAAATAAATGGTTGTCAGGATTCCCTTTATTTAAACTAGTATAATTTGTTTCCTTAAAAATGGAAAGATCAATGGCTGGAGAAAGAGCCTGGGAGATCCTTTAATTTCACCCTTGTATCTGATTTCTATTATGGGAGTTTGGGAAGTTCGACCCAGTTATATTCATTATTCTTTGGCAAGAGGTCTTGAAAAGTATTATTGATGTTAAAATTAATGCTGCTTCTTCAGCAAGAATCCGAGTATTCAGCTCTAGAGGAGAGCAATTAGCTGCTGATATATTTCACTCAGGCTAAGGGCAAGAGAAAAGATGAGGGAACCTGGGTCTGCCAGTACCACAACAGGGTGCTGCAGAAATTTCTCATACTATGAAAGAAGACCAGGAAGGCAGCTACATAAACCATCAACTATGTTTATGCCCCATCCAGATCACAGCTCCATCCAGATCATGCCATTCAAACACATACAGAAAATTTCAGTAGTTATGTAAGCTCTGAAAGGAAGGAAGAAAAAAACGCCTGTCAGAAATCTCTTCATTTAAGTAAAACGCTTCCAATTAAAAATAAATAAGTAAATAAATAAATAAAAAGAAAAAAAATTTGCTTTAATGGTGTTTGAAAATTGCATGTAGTTTTTTTACCAGACAGGCATCAAAAGTAGCATAATACATTTTCTAAGTATACAAATACAAAATCACATACATGTTTATACACGTAAACATACTGATATCTGTGCCCACACTTAATTTACTGTGAAACTGCATATTTATGTGTCTGGTCATCAGATTTATCCATATGTTTATGGATAGAAATATGGGTATTTAAGTGGTGATGCAACAGGATAAACTGAAAAGCTCCATCACTGACCATGTGTACCTCACTATTCCTTTCTACCCTGCCCTCTAACTCTTCCCTCTTCTCCTTTGTGAATGTGGCTTTCTTCCTCTGTACAAGCCCCTGGAAAGCAAAATTGAGTACTGAAACAGGAGTCTTAAACATTCCAAAATTGAGTCCGAATTGAGTCCTAAACATTCCAAAATCTTTACAGTCAAATATCCTTCAGTCCTACAGGACAAGAAAAGGGATATTTACACTTGATTCTGGCACATAAGAATTCTGGATATTAAATTTAAAAGTTGGGCTTTTTTTATGTTACAAAAAACTGTCCTTGGCCCATATGAGAGAATTCAGTTTTGCTTCTTCCGTGCTCTCCATTCCATGAATAAATGTAACCATGACACATCTGTTTCCAGTGCACAGACATCAAAGGAAATGCATTACAGAAAGTAATCCTGATTAACATAAGTGGAAAAAAAAACTTTTAGTTTCTGTTTTGTTGCTTATTTTTCTCTAAATATTTATGTGGCATATTCCTAACATCTAGATGTTAGAAGAAACATGAAGGAAAGTGAAGCACTGGAGTAAATTGCCTGAGAAATAGGTGGTGGAGTATACATCCCTGGATGTTTCTGAGAACAGGGTAGGTAAGCAGCTGCCAAAAGAGCTTAGATATGGTTGATCTTGCTGTGATTAAGTAATAAAGCAAAAGACTTTGTGTAGTCCTGTTCAGATCCACCTCCTACAGATGCCACGTAGGTTAGATGGTGTTAGATGGTGATAGAGATATAAATGTTGCATTCTGATTTCTCTGTAATGTTTTGCTTTGTAAGGGTTTTTCTCTCCTAGTTTATCAAAGACAAACTAAAAACAAGCAAACAAATAAAAAACATTGATGAAAAACATTGTGTTGATATTCTCTTACTTTCTATATATCACAAAACACATGGATATAGCGTTTGCCTTTTCCATGTCTTAGAAAACTGTGTGCAATAGACTTATTTATACTTACACCGTCATCTTGGAAGAAAATCAGGTCAGCTACATTGCATACGAGAACAAACAGTAATATTCTGAAGCTATTATTTAGGTTAAGTGACATCATTTTATGGAAATTATACTGAAATTACAAATAGCTTAGAGTTAATGTAGTGACTTGGAAGTGACTTCTTACTTTGTAAGGTGCACTGAAGGAATGTATTGAGATGAAATCAGGTCTTCTAGAGAGCATATGTATTGGTAAATAAATGTGTGTGTGCATGCATATTTTACATATCTATATGTATGCTTGAATGTGGTGTGTGCATAACACAGAGCAATGTTTTGGTATGGCTTATTGTTATGATATTTGGTTGTTTCTCCTTGACTGGAATTTAGGGCCAATTATTATCTAAATGATTTTCAGAATATTTTCTTAAAGGAAAATAAAATCAACAGAAGAAAATCTGTGATATATCTGTCTATGGATATGTTTTCATTTTTAATTTCCTTTTTTCTCCATTACCTTGTGATTTTATTTTCCAGTTTGGGGTGGAATTGGAAGGGGTCTGGAGGTCTAAAAAGTAAAAAAAATCCTACTAGGAAACAGGTAGCTGTTAGAACTGTGAGACTACTCACTCCATGGCCATGAAATATAATACCTGAGCTTGGGAGCTACTATACGCCACAGAAATCCCTGGTTTTATCCCACTTCAAACTCACTGCTGGATCTTCCTAAAGAACCACACAGAACCATCGATAAAAGATGCCTCAAGAGACACACACTCCATCTGTGCACCTTTTCACAGCTGTCCAGACTTGGATATTACATGGTGTTCCTCGCCAATTTTCCTGTCTTCACAGTAGGAAAAAAAATATATTCTCAGACAGGTTAGCTTATGGGAAAACGTAAGCTTCATAATTAGGATTATTCTTTAAATAAGTCATTGAGGCCATGTGCCCCAGTCCATGTTTCTAAGTACCTTTGTGTTATGAACACTTATATCTAATATTTTATCTAGTGAATCCTTTCCCATTGTGTCTCTTGTTTTCACTACAAGACATATCCTGACTTAACAGTACAATAGACTACAGCCTTGTGCATGAAATCATGCTCAGCAACTATGTGGGGGAAAGGGAAATGTTTACACTGTTTCTTCAGGACAAAATGAATGCCAGTATCAGGAGTTTCTGGGTCCTGTTAACCATGAACTTCCCACATGTTATGGACGTTGTTACTTTCTGATCACATTTTGGTCAACAGGCTTGTTGACCCACAAAACTTTATATTAGTTATGTGAGATGTCTGTGGAAGTTTAGGATGCATCTATAGTCAATACAGCGAAGGACATAAGCACATTCATGAGGTGACACATCTTAGTTGAGCTGGCTCGTTCTCCCGAGATACCTCTTTCTTCATTCAGTAGTTAATGATCCAACAACAACTATCATTCCTTAAGTCATAAAGGATAAATCTGAACCTGGATTCAGATAAGAAAACTGAGAATCAGATCTATCCTGGACTGTCTGGTTTACACTGTGAAAAGTGATTCTACCTCTATGTCCATCTACACATTAGGCAGGAAAGACAGACCTTGCAAGGACTGCCTCAACCTGTGCGACTGTCCAGTTGTGATTCATATACAAAGAAAAGGAGTTTTGACAGTGTTGTCTGATGAAACAAGGCCTCAGAGTGTATCTTTCCTAACTATTTTTTATCATGGCATTCCCCACCTTTCACAGTCAGATGGCTGACTCTCCCAAACTTCACATGAAATACTTTCCTGCACAAGCTGCGACACAGCATGGAAAGATCAAAGGCTGCTGTCTGACTGCTCATCTCTGCTACTGTTGAAAAAAATTTTCCAGGTGCAGAAAAGACCTTTAACCCTTTCTTCAGCCTGTTTGTTAAAGAGGAAAAATGTCTCTTATGTTGTTTTAGTCAAGAGATCCTGTATGCTGTGTGTGAGGAAGGTTCAGGAGAAGAGGATTGGTAGTTTTGGCATTTCCTTTGATTTAAAAAAAAACAGATGCTGGGGGAAGCAATAAGAAGCAGAGTAAATAACAAAGATCAGGCCTACCAATGTCAACACTGTCATATCCAGACAAGGATAATAAATCTATTTCTATACCATAACTGTATGCCTATCTTCTGATCTCTTTATTATCTGTGCATAATAATTGCACTAAAGGTCCACACTGCAGCATCACTACTGTGCTGGGAGAAGAAACACAGTGAACTACCATTCCTAAATATCACAGAAAGTCATGCTTTGAAAGACTTTGAAAGATCTTCTGTACCATTCCTCTGGTCCAAGGCAAGATCAATTGCACCTAAAGACTTTTTTTTATGTCTAACCCACCTTCAAAACTTACAGTATGATTTTACAATTTTCCTACTGAGTGTGCTGGATGTAGTGGCTCCTATTAATGTCTGTGTCAAGAATCCCAAAGGCTCTAGTGGCCTCCAGTTCTCCTTTAGGATGTCTCATAAGCTACTTATTTTGCCATGAATGGGATATCTTAACAGTAAAGTCTTTGTTTTGTAAAATTTGGAACCACTTTATCCTTTAGTCAAATTAGAACCAGAGAGCTATCACTTTGCAATGTAGAGGCATCTTGTTCTGATATTTTAGTCACCATGATACTTCATTCCAAAATGATCCAATTAAATAATCCAATCCAAATAATTTGTAACATTAGAGTAGCATAATCCACTCTGAATAGTCTGTAGCACTAGATTTGCATTGTGAGCAGCACAAAATCTTGCAGAACTCAAAAGAAAGACTATCAGGAAATTCTGAGCTTGACATGCAGGATTACACAAGAGGGAATACTGAGGCTATCTTGGAGATATGCTTGCATCTGAGGTATACAGATGTTGATTTCCAGGGGTAGATTTATTAGTACGAATGAAGAGGGTTTTTAAAGCTTTATCTTGCTATCTTGTTTGCATACCATGGTGTTGGGTTCCTGGCCTGCATATCAGTCAAGCGTGTTGGGCAAGGACTGTGGTGGAACAGTAGCATTGCAAAACATCTGTTGGAAAATTTCAGCCAAAATTCGACAGATGGGGTACAGATTGCAAGGATGTTACAGCTTCTGAGTTTCATAAAAAATAAGTGGCCAGGTAGATGAAAGAGATATTGCTAGTACTTCCTTTATAGAGCAGGCTCAGTATAGTCTCAGTTATTGAAGATAGCAGATAATCCATGGAAGAAAGAAAATCTCTGAATGTTGCAGCCATTCACAAGCTCGAATAAGCTTATTGGACACGAGGGGACTCCACTAGAAAAACAAAACCATTACTTGCCCAGCTTCAGTTGTCCCACTGCATACACAGTAACTCATTATGCTACATTTTTCTCATGCTTCCTTGATTTATCTTATGTCTTCAGAGCATTTATTAGAAATATTATCCTTATTATCTTTTTTTTTTTTTTTTTTTTTCTTACAGAAATAAATGGACCAAAGTGTTAACAGTTGAAAAGGACTAGAGGAGTTAATACAGTTAATTTACAAATGTAAGAACAAAACAGCAGATTAATGAAAAAAATAAAAATAAAACAAAACAAAATGGTGAAATTAGTCGATGAGTGGCCCAGTGTCACACAGGAAAGCAGTAGCAGAGATCAGTAAAAACAGATATTTTTGTGCAAAAACCAAAGTAAGGAAGATCAACTATCCTTTATTTCAAACACTAGAGCAATAGAAAACATACACTGGACAATAGATCAGACCTTGAATTTAGAGCACATTAATATTTCCAAATTCAGGAAAGAAAAGAAGAAATCGACTCCTTGATAATAAGCACAAAGAAAATAGATCTTGAATTGATGTCTTGAAACAGAAACCTGGGAATCCTGAATTCCAGAGCCCTGCCAATTATAACTGCAATATAACTGTATTTAAAAGACAATAAAACTCTTTCTGCTGTTTAAATGGATTTGGTTCTTCATCCTGCAAAAGACTGCATGAGTCAAGTGGTGGGAATTTTCCATTTGTGCTAAAACAGCACATTTATTTCTCTTTTACACGAATAGCTCAGGTCCCGTGTCTCTCATTTCATAACCCAAAGGTATGGAAGCCCTACTTGCATTACGCTCTGTCAGCTGTGTCACGAAAATACTGATTTTTAAAGCTCTATTTTTTTTCCTTCTTTTGCACATTTCCAACAATCTCCGGGTCAGAACTCTCTACAGGTAACCTCCCATATTTAATATTCTTCTTCTCAAGAAAATATGTGCTTCTTAAACAGCAGATAGTCTGAAGGAAAAGAGAGAGAGAGAAAGAGAAAGAGAGAGAGCCTCCAGGCCTTCTCTTTTTTTTCACAAATGACTGTGATAATGAAGAGGAAATACTGAAGCTCTCAGTTTACAGTTATTCTGTGGGATCATAATTTGGGAAAACCTTATTTGCCCATGGTCTTCTTGCAAAAGAGCTCTTTGCTCATCCCTCACATGTGCAAGAGGGCAGAAAAGAGATTAAGTGGAGTGGTCTCATCAGAACTGTTAATATAAAAGGGACAGTATCAGCTATTGATTTTCATGTCCACTGCTGCCACATGTAGCCCTATTCTCCATATATTTATAGGACAGAGGGCTTTTTATTCAAGGTACCTACCACTGAAAAATTCTAGAGAAGATCACATTTTGGAACTGGAATGTGGGTAACAAAATTAATCTTACTTGCTCCAGATAATGAATTACTTCTTGGATATAAGCTCAGGCAAAAGAAAAAGCAAAAAGCTTCACAACATGTTAATTCTTATCCAAAAGTAACATGAGAAATTCTCACTTTTTCATTTAACAGTTATGCTTTGATAACCATGCACCTGTCCAACAGGGTTTCTGTTCCCAGACATGCTTTCCTTTGTCCTGATGGAGATCCACATAGAAACGGGTTTCTGGGCAATGATATTCTGTAGTTAGTTTCTTGAATCCTCTGGTAATCATATAAAATAAAATTAAATTAATATACATATATATATCCTGACAAGATAATCACTTCCATCAGCTACCAACCTCGTCATTACCCATTGAAAGTATACCAACATGCATCATCAGTCTCAAGATCACATGAAGTACTCTTTCCTCTCCACAACTGCATATCTCCCCTAGAATAATAATCACAGATCTTGGATATTTCAAAACAATATCAAAAACAAAATAAAAATCCCAATTTTCCCCCAAAATCCTAATCAAATATATTTTAGTATCTGGAAACAACACAAAGGAATCTGTATCATGTAAGTTGCTAACTGCTTGTCTGGCTGCAAAAGGTGCTGGTGGTTGATAGCCATAATTTGAAAGCTAATGTAGAGATAAAATCAGTGTTGTCTGTTGCTGGGCTGTGCCAGGTAGGGATCTTCTGTGACTCATGGTGAGAACAGGAGAACACAGGAAATCAACCTGGAGAATTTCCCGAGAAAGAAAAGAGAGTGGTGCTATTAAAACAAACCATTAATATATGACTTTTGAACATGTTTGCTGAAAAACAGTAGATGCACCATCACTGAAATCCTCTTAATTACCTTGGTCAAGAAACACTCTTCAACTGACCTAAGGGCATGGGGCATGAAGAAATTGCCCTACCTGAGAAGTTTCTTCTGTCTCTGTGTTCAAAGATCTTGAACTAGAGCAGCTGATAGCCTAATTTATTATTATTATTATTATTATTATTTTTACTGAGGTAGTTAATTCTCTAAGTAACGTGTGCAATGAACAGAAATCCTTTGTGCATTTCACTGACTTTACTCAGGTTAACCCCACCTACCACTTGCCCCCTGAAGTCAATATAATGACATCTCCTGAAAATATATAATAATTATAGAGTCTTTGATTTGACACTTTTGAGGAAAAAAATGTAAATAAAAATAGTTTCTCTTACTACCATAGGTGCCTTTGAAACATAAATTAGAATTTCTTGTCCTAATTTGCCGTTGACAAGTCTTAGAGGCAGAGTTAAGACAAAATTCTTGAGCCAGCAAACTTGCTTCTACAAGTACAAAGGAATTTAAAGAGTGGCCTCAGGAAGAAATGGATGTAGCTGTCAGTCACATGAAAGAATTTAAAAACAGAATGCAATGCTTTGTCAAATGGTGGGATTCAAATGTAATGGCATGTCGTTGACCCTGGTGCTCAGCAACACATATTTTAAATCCCCAAAGATTAATAGGGAAGATGGTTACAGCTCTCACAACAGCTGCTGGAAAGTGTTCCTATCTCAGGTTTTAATTACATGTATTTATACAGTAAAGAAGTCCTAAATGCATTATAGCCTGTAGTATGCAACAATTTTGAACATTTATGAGATTCAGGCAATTAAGAGTCTAAACTTTCAAATGTTTCCAGATGGCACACTGATTAACAATTGTGTGAATTTAATATTTGTTTAAATGCACTACTCTTTAAAATATTTCTTAATAGTATATGAATGCATTCAAATGAATCTAGGCACAACTTTTCTTCAAGCACAACTTGCTTCATTGCCTGAAGAAGTGGAAAACTCATTAGCTGATTATATAGACCAAAAGCAGTAGCAGAGCAGAGGTAAGAGATGAAAAAGACGAAAAAGAAGCCAAGCTATTTTTTAACTAATGAATGTTTCTCCTTTCTCTTTATACACAGGTCCCACGGTATTCATGCAAGCCATTTACAACATCAGTCTCTCCGTTCTTGCAAGTGAACTTACTCATAAGGACATTTCCTTGAGGCTAACAGCATTATGAATGTTGACATCTGTTGCATACAGTAAATTGAAGGTGAGGACCCCTATTTTTTTTTTTTTTTAACAGCACTAAACCTTTTGTGCTTTCAATGGGGTTAAACCACTTAAATTCCTTAAATAATGTGTCTACAGCTTATTTTGATATTTCCAGGCCTTCCATGTATGCTACGTTTTTTTTTTTTTTTTTTTTTTTTTTTGGCTTAAGACTTGAATTATTGCAATCCCCCATCTTCCATCAAAATGCTTATTTTCGTAGATGAATTTTATTCTAGGAGACAGAAACTTATCAGTGATGATGGCAGTCACTAGCTATGCATCTACATCCTTCAGAGATTTTTGTGTGAGTTTATGGTTTGGTTAGTATCTATATATGAATCCAATACTAGAGTTTGGAAGAACAGGACAGCCCAAAAATTAAATATCAGGAGTCCTGTAAATCCTCTACTCTCAAACCTAAAAATACAAGAACCTGTTGTTAACTAACTACAATCATTTAAAATCTAGTTTCTGCCACATTCAGGAGAAATTGGGTTTTCATTTTGTGCAGTATTTGCAATATGTGCAAGTCACAGAAAATGAGATTTATCTCACCTGCCATTTGAGGTCTACAAGCGAATCATCTGAGACCAGGGCTTGGTGATACAGTAACTTTCTTAGTAGAGAAAAATACATGCCTTCAAAAAAATACATGCCTTCAAATCCAGATGCTTTTCACCTCTTTTACTCTAAGAGGAGATGAACTGCTCTCTGAAAATTCTTGCTCTCCCCAGTTTGTAAAAAGAGTCTGGACTCTTTGCTTTAGATGTAGGTATATAACTTCTTGATACCTAAATTAGGTAAAGTAAATCTCAATAATAAAGGAGATAATTTATTCTGAACTTCAAAATAGATATAAATTTCAAAACTAACTTTTTTCATGTGTGTGCATGTGTGTATCAGGGACAGCTGAGGTTAGAAAAAACAACAGAAACATCTATATTTTGGCAGAAATGATCCAGTTCTCAAGCTTGACTTTCACCCTTAATAAAGATATTTCATTTTATTTTCTTTCTGAGGTACAATTTAAACCATTAATTACACCTTTTTCCTTTCTTTTCCTCTGTTCCCTTTTCTCTTGGGTTACTTATGCAGGTTGCAGAACTGGCAACATTCTTGTTGGAGCCGTTTTTGAAATTCCACACAATCTCCTGGTTTTGAAATTAAGCAAAGGAAGATTATTCATCCACAAACCTGTAAGGAATCAGAATGAAACCTTAAAAATTAAATTAGCAAACTGAAATTGTGTGAAATGATTTTAATAGAAACAGGAGAAACAATGGAAACCTACCCCTAGGCGCTGGTTCCTGAACATCTGTAAGGGAAATTTATGAAGTAGATTTTGTGGTGTGCTGGGTGTGAGTTTAAGGACAATATTCCTAGCTCAGTAGCAAGAACAGACAATCTCATCATTTGCTTCCACGTGGGAAAAATACACAAAAGGAAAAGGTATGAGAAGCAGCCAAAAGAATATAAAATATGAATGATGTCTAAAAGAAGAAAGAATATTATGCTTTCCTTTAGTTTAACACCGGGATAGCAGGAGCTGGGAACAACTATAATCTAGAGCCCAGAGCCTGGACACTACCCAGCTTTTATGATAAGTAACTCATCTAATTATGTTTTCTTTTCGGCTCTCTGCCTGTTTGGGTTGCAAACACAATTGATGGAAACAAGAGAACTTTTTATTTCTTTGACCACAGTCCTGCATAAGGATGCATCCGGCAAAAATGCCTAATATACCTATGATGCCATCTGGCAGGCTGTTTGGTGGCAGTATTGGACTCTTAAAGACCAATTTATTTTCTCCTTGTCAGGGATTATGCTGTTTGTTGTGTTTGTTGGTGGAAGTTTATATATATACATGCACATATATATATGCCAACTTTATTTGTCATTGAATCATTGTGTTATTTTACATTCTCAGTTATTCCTCCACAAATTTTGCATCTGCCTTCCCCTTCTATTTCTATTTTTAAAAATGTCAGTGGGTGCAGATTTTGTTGCCTTCATTGTTATTATAGGGTTTTTGTTTGTTTGTTTGTTTGTTTGTTTTCAGCAGGAGTCATGAAGACAAAGTTTTAATGCCAGTATTAACTTGTCCATAATAGCTAGTGGCGAAGGAAGACAGGAATGATGAAGATGCTACCCTCACCCTGAGAAATAGACAACTAGTCTGAGTTACTTGACAGAGGAAAACCTCTTCTGATTTCACCCTCTCAAATAACCATCAGAGCTTTATGAAGTGCTATGAAAACTTTATTTTTACAAAAACATTTTAATTATGGTAGTATTATATATAAAAAAAAAAGCTTAGCAATTAAACCTATTCCTAAATAACAGTACAGCAAATCCCAGAAAAAAAAAAAAAAAAAAAAAAAAAAAAAAAAACCCCAAAAATTTGTTTCTAAGAAAAAAAAAACAACAACAATTTTTCAGTATAACAAGGTAATTAGCATAGGCTTTCATACCTGAACTCTAATGAATTCATTCCTATTTATTCTTAGTGTTTTATCACCACTTACTTTTCCAGATACTTCATGTGATATATTAGTATGTTTGGATTTGATAGGCAATAAAAACAGACCAGTCTGTCTGTTAGTTCTATAACTCTCTTGCATTTAAGAAATAATATAAATAGTATAAAGACAGAGGGAGAAATCAACGCATCAATTATTTATATAGAAAAAGTCTACCTAGTAAAATGAAATTGCTTAGCTCCTAAAGGGCAGAGATGAACTTTTTTGGCTGCTTATGCAGAAATGTTATAAATATTTAAATGTAAATAATAAAATCTTTACATGCATAAATAAACATGAGATTGATATTACACACACCACGGCATCAAAATATGACAACTGCTGCTTCTTCAAGAAAATGGATATTTTCTGTGACTGAATTTAGAATAATCTCACAGCTAATAAGAACCTCACATATGCTCCCATTCCACATTGCTTTTAAACAAAATTCCTCTTTTCAGAAAAATAAAATAAAATAAAAAATCTGAAGACCTATCTGGAAGAAATGTTTAGGACGAAACAAAACACAGATTCTGACTTCATTAAATACAAGATACTAGGCTCAGAATGGGGGTAGCTGAGGGAATTTTTAGAGCTAGTATCATAAAAATTGTCAGCTATTTTGTCCATTATCATGGTCCTTATGACTACAGGAATGAAGCAGTTGACTTGGCTGCAGGTTGGGTCAATAGCTGTAGTAATGAGCCTGGTATGAAGAATAAAGTGGTGATCTTTGTGGTTGAGCTTTCCCTGACCAAAGGCTCATGCTGTGGCAGATCTGATGCTCACAGTCCCTCTCTGTGCCATGCGACCCAACTCACTGCTACCTTCTGCCTTCAGCCATCATGAGTCACTTAATGGCCACCTGGTTGTCTGTGATACACCTCAGCAGAAGGAACCTGGTCCAAGCTCATTACCACTGTTTTGCCAGGAGGTTTGTTTTTGAACCTTTGGTTATGTGCATATGATTACATAAAACAGGTCATGGATCAGTCAGAGGTCAGTTCAGTTCTACAGCTAAAGGAACAGTCTGGCTTGCAGACACATGCCTAAAGTCTCTTTCCCTTCAGACAGGATAGCAGTGTCCAAATTGCCTGTTGGGTACTGTCCTTAGCATGTACAATCCCCTGGGCCATGCCTAGACATAGTCTAGGAAGGTGCTAGCCTGTACAAACCAAAGGGATATAACAAGAATGTGAACAATTACATATTCTGTATAATAAGGGAATGGAGGTTGACAGCATGTTCTGGCTTTGATTTATTTGTTAGTATAGACATAACCTTTGTTCCCAGTAGAGAGTTATGAGGTCCTGAAGAACTCCATGTTTATGAAAAGACTCTAGAGACAGGCTCTAAGAGTACTGGAAATTCAATGATTAGTCTCTTTTCCCACAGACACATTTATTTAAGTAATTTCCCTTTGCTAACATGAGATCATTTTGTGGTATAAAACTGTTCTAGGCTTTTAAGCCGTATCACCATCTGTATAGTTTTACCAATTGTAAGTATGTCTATATATGCAGAATATAAAGATACTCCAGGAATGTTAAATAAACAAGTTCAGGAATACTACTTAACATTAAAAATAACAGCAGCAACAATACAAAATAAAGTCCTTCAAGAGGTCTCAAAATAATGTCTCCCTCTTTGATGTTATTTTAATAACAGACTCAAGTTCAAATGTAAGACCACCTGCCCAAGTGAGAGATAGAAAATGTTCAGGACTGTTGAGCACTCCACGCATTTTCACAGTGGCTCCACAAAGAGCTATTTAACACAGGTGTTTAATTACGACACATCAGGGAAGCTCATGGTATTCTACGCTCCTTAGCCTCACGCTCCCACCTGTGCAGTGGACTTATGTCAGCAAGCAGGGCTGAAAAAGCAGCTACACTGCAATGCTCGCAGCTTCCAAAACTGCTCTCGGGCTTTTCCAACTTGGTGGGAGCAACCAAGCTCATTGCAAAAAAGCCACAGGTATATACTGTATGAGCACAGGAATAATGCTAGATTAGGAAATGCTCTCCAGTTACATTGTTTGGAATTGGACAGTGGCTCATGAGCAGTTTGGATCAGGACACTGCGCTAAGGGTTTCTGTCCAGAAGCCCAAGGAATGGGAGAATGATCTTAAAAATTCAAGAGAAAGCTGTCTGGAAAATTTCCAGTGCAAATATTTTTTTCCTTCTGAAAATGTTGAGTTGTTGAGTATAAAATGTGTGGTGGAAACTTTCTGATTTCAATTCATCCTAACCTGCCCAAAAAAACACAAGAAAAGAATGGAATGACCTCGGAAACTCAAAATACTCAAAAATACTCACTTTCACCCCCTCCATTTTTATTTACTTTTTTTTTCTTTTCTTTTTTTTTTTTTTTTGAGACGAGATGCTCTGAGTTTCCGTTTTTAAAAGCTTATAATTAAATAAAAGTTTGTTCTAAGTTTAACTATAGTCCCTGAGGGTTACTAAAATAAAAATATTTCCCTATATGAGTCTGTCTCTCTTCCATCATCTCATATTTACAGGAATTTTTAAAGTTGTCCCCTCTGTGTTTGTGCATGTTTGTTTGTTTGTTTGTCTTAAATCACATTCAAACCAAATTTAAAACCTATTTCCTTTCTAGATCTGGCCAACCATCTCACAGGGTACAAGATTTTTAACAGGAGAAACAAGTGTCTTATTAAATATGTTAATGTAACAGTGGCACCTGGTTACTAGTAGGCTCTAATTTCAGCTTAAAAATAGAAGCTGTTATCTTCAGAGCTATACACAGAACATAGATATTCAGATTGGATTGGTTCCAAACTTTTTTGCATATTTATGAAAATCCTAGTCATAATATAGACCTTATTGCACTGGTCCCTTCAACAGAATGTAATAATAATAGAAAAAGAGTACATTGATTAGCACAGCATCAATATGATGCCATAAACAATCTTTGGGGAAGGTGTTTTTTGTTGTTTGTTTGTTTATTGTTTTTCCCACAGCTCTAGCTTGTAAGTAATAGGTAATATATTTTATTAATCTCCCTACACTGAGTCTGTTTTTCCTGTGACAATAATTGTTAAGTGATCTCCCTGTCCTTACCTCAACCCTTGAATTCTTTTCATCATATTTTCCCCCCTTTCCCTTTGAGGAGGGGGGAGTGAGAGATCAGTTGTGGTGGAGTTTGGCTGCCTAGCTGAGTAAAAACACCTCCACTCCCCTTCTGAGGAAGCGGTAGGCCACCATGAGGCCTTCCCTCTGTCTCCTCTTCTCCCTGCTGAACAAACCAAGGGACTTCAACATCTCCTCATATATCTTGCACTCTAGACTCTTCACCATCTTTGTATTTCTCCTTTGGACACTCAGAGTTTTATGTCCTTCTTATACTGTGGTGCCCCAAACTGCACACATTGCTTGAGGTGAGGCATTACCAGTACAGAGCAGAGTGTCACAGTCCCTTGCCTCAACCTGCTAGCAATGCCAGGCCTGATGCACCCCCAGGATACGGTTGGCCCTCCTGGCTGCCAGGACATTGTTGACTCATATTTAACTTGCTCTCAACATGAACCCCCAGATCCCTTTCTGTGGGGTTGCTCTCCTAGTCTGTATATATTTCCAGAGTTGCCCTTCCCCAGTGCAGAATCCAGCACTTACCCTTTTAAACTTCATATTGTTGGTGATTGACCACCTCTCTAATTTGCTGAGATCTCTCTACAAGGCTTCTCTATGTTCAACAGAGTCAATCACTCCTTCAAATTGAGTGTCATCTGCAAGCTTACTTAATATAACTTCAAGTCCTATGTCCAAGTCATTTATGAAAACTATAAGGAGAACTGGCCCTAAAACGGAGCCCTGTAGAACTGCACTAGTTACTGGCCGCCAACCGGATACAATCCCATTTACTATAACCCTTTGAATCCAACCCATCAGCCAATTGTTTATCCATTGTATTATGTAATTATCTATGTGTATCCTGGACATTTTCTCTGTAGGATACTGTGAGTAACAGTACTGGAAGTTTTACTGAAATCCAAGAAGATTACATCAGCTGGTTTCCCTTGGTCACCTAGAAGGGTGACCTTGTCATAAAAGGAAATTAAGTTAATTAAGCAGGACCTTCCCCTCATAAACCTGTGTTGGTAGTGACCAACGACCACATTGCCCGTCAGATGTTCTTCAATAACTCCCAGAATAATCAAAATTTCAGAAGACACTGAATTGAGACTGACAGGCCTGTAATTACCAGTGACTTCTTTCTTGGCCTTATTGAAAATTGGAAAATTTACCAGTTTCTAGTCAATTAGGACCTCTCCACATTCCCAAGACCATTGAAAAATAATTGAGAGAAGTCTCACAGTAACATCTGCTAGATCTCTAAGTACCCTGGGATGAATCCCATTGGGCCTCATAGTATTCTGTGAATCCAGCTGGAGCAGCAAATTCCACATAAGTTTAAGGTTGGCTGGGAGTTTATTGTAATCACAGTGCTCAGGGCACCTGGGGGTCCCAGAGTCCATAAATGGTGTTGAAAACAAAGGCAAAGAAGGCATTTAACATCTCTGCTTTGTCTATGTCCCTGTCTGTGAGGTGACCATCTTTATCAAATAACGAAACAATGTTTTCTCTGGTCTTCCTTTTGCAATTAACATATTCAAAAAAGCCCTTTTCGTTATCCCCCACGGCACTGGCCAGCTTCAACTCTGAGCCTTGGCAGCATGTATTTTCTCCCTACAACAATGAACAGCATCTCTGAAGTCCTCTTATGTCACCCGACCTCGTTTCGAATGGCCATACACTTTCTTTTTTCCTTCTAAGGTCTAGAAGAAGATCCCTGATTAGCCAAGCTGATCTTCTGTCCCACCTGCTTTACTTCTGTCATTTTAGTATTGTCTGTTCCTGTGCTCTTAAGAGGTAATACTTAATAAAAGACCAGCATGATGGACCCCAATTCTTTTAAAAGCAGTTTTCCAGGGGACCTTGCTAACCAGTTCTCAGAGCACCCTGAAGTCTGCTCTCCCCATATCCAGAGTTGAAGTTTTGGTGGAAGTTTTCATCCTATTACCAAATATTTTAAACTCGACTACTTCATAGTCACTACAGCCAAGATGGCCACCAATCACCACTTCACTTATGAGACACAGTCTGTTCACAAACAACGGATCTAGGAGGGCAGGTTTCCTAGTCTGCTCCCTTAGTACCTGTACCAAGCAGTTATCATCAACGTATTTTAGGAATCCCCAGACCCTTCAGCTCTGTGGTATTTTAAGTTAATGTCTGGCAAGCTGAGGTCACCCATAAGGACAAGGGCAGCTGACCTAGAGGTATGTCTTAATTCCTTAAAGAATATTTCATAGGTATTTTCATCCTGGCTAGGTGATCTATAGTAGGTTCCCACAATGACGTCTGGTATAATTCATCTCATCTAACTTAAAAACATTGAGAAGATGAGTCTAAATCAGTATTCTAGGCTCTTTTGACAAGTAATGGAGAAAGACTGGCACTTTCAATGTAGAATTTACTGGGCTGATATGAATTTCATTTTAATATTTATTAGTTGAAATCAAAAAACAGTGATGTCCCAGCTTTGGCTGTTTGACATATTCAGACCATACAGAAAGGGTCATACTTTAAGCTTTAAAAGTTTCTGAATGTATTATAATAATTTATACTTTTAATTTAAGAAAACCTTTGGAATTTTGCAGTGTTAGTCTCAATCTACACTTGATTTTAGCCTTTTTTTTTTTTTTTTAACAATGGAATATTGTTTCAACACAACATATGGGATATTTAGAACCTTACTGAAAGTGTGATCTCTTACTGGAATTACTAATTGAGAATCTCAAAAATTCAGAATCTGTCTTTTGGTTTAACTCAGTGTTCTGAAGTCTAAATCTGATGTCTTCAAGCTAACTGTCACAGAATTCACATGAAATGCTTTGTTTGCATTACCACTTTCCCATCAACATCCAGAAATATGATCTAGAATTATGAGTTTTTCTATTGTCTTCTGGCAATAAAGAAGTTTCTAAATGCAAGGGAACGTGTTGCTCAGCTAAAAGATCTTATAATCTAGTTACTCTAAAGGCATTAATTGATTCCAGTCTTTGGAAATGAATTTTGCTCTTTAGTTACTTTTAAAATATATTCTTATATATAATTATATATTCTTAAATAATCTAGGGAACATATTCTTATGTTGTTTTACTATAGCTTTAGAAAGCATTTCCTTGATTTCAGCTGTTTTCTTCCCTGGTGTAGCTCATTCACCACAAAACATTGACAAACAACATGGGATTCAGCTTTCTTATTTCTCAATGGAGTAAGACAGTCATCTGTAAAGAGTGGACCATCCCAATACTTCTCTGCAGAGGGAAACTTGAAAACTGACTTAAACCAGATGCTAACAAAAAATAAAAGTAAGCATAATGAATCCCATTATCAATATCTACTGCAAATCAGGTCAAATTTTACCTGACATTACTGCAACATCTAGAAAAAGAATGTGCTCTGTTTACTCTTGAGGAAATCAATTTGTTCTTCAGGGTGCTCCAATTTTCAATAACAATAACAGAATAGTGTAATCGTTTAGTCAGTGCCTTATGAGGATGTGTTTAATACTTAGTTAAAAAAAAAAAAAAAGTACTAAAAAGTACTTCTTTTTTCATTGGCGAACCCTACTGTTAAATGTGTCTCAAGCTAATGTTTAGTAATTACCTTGCTCTATCTTGACAATAATTAACCTGAAATAACTGCAGTCTTCTTTAATATCAGATCATATTAACTTTGACAGTTTTAATTTGCTTGTTAAACAAAAGTTAAACAATTAAAATCATGGCACAACTTAAGTGAAGAGAAGAAATTCTGTCACAATTTTCCATCTTTGGAAATGTCTGCAAGTTCTCTGACTTGTAGTTTTCATTACCAGGAGAGGTTACAACACTCTTGGTTTAGCCAAGATGCAAACTGATCTCCCACAAAGATTTAGAGAAAGTCTGGAGTAGTAAGTACCATTAATCACATGGAGGTGTTTCACTTGACTCTTGGTAAATCAGAGGCTCCAAGAAGAGCTAGACTTGTTGTTGAGAGTTATCATAAAAAAGTGTCGCTGAACATAGGCATATGTAGGGTCCAGCTTTCCTAAGAAAGAAAGATTGGGTTATGTGGAGACCAATGACAGGTAAGAAGGATAGGAAGATGGAGATAAGCAATATATAACTAGGATTTCAGTCTTGATATGTGTATGAGAAGCATAAGGGTCTTCTTCATTTGCTAATTTCTCAAAAAGAGCTGATATTTATACTAGTTGGACTTGCCAGTTAGATCTGTTGAGCTTCACAATCGCCATAAATTGGTCAATAGCAGCAAAGTAAACTAGGTCTGAGTGTCCCATTTCTTTATCACATATTTTTCTCCACTAATAAAAAGCCTATAACTTAAAAGATTTTAAAAATAAAACTTAGTATCATTGGTTCATCATCTTCATTCTTTCCCTGATCCAAAGCATGCAAGTTAGACTTAGAGCAGTTTTACTTAATGAAGATGTGAATTAGCTGGAAAATAACGTATTGTGCTGTATGTAAAATGAGGAAAAGCATGCATAATGCTTCCTCTCATTTGTACATATTACATTTGTGATTGTCAAAAACAGGATTAACTATCCGTCTTGGGCTGTGCATTCCAAAGTGCTTAATCTATTCTCCCCTTGAAACCACAGAGTAACGACATTCATACACAGGCATATGGAAAAAGAAAATCTACCCTTGTTTCTCATCTCTCATTAATTTCCTACTACTTTCCATTAGCACCCAAAATCATTGCACTTCTCATTACTGGAAAAATAATTCACCCATATAAAATGATGCATAATGAAAGACAAGTAGGAGAAGGAAAAAAAAAGGAAAGAAAAAGAAAAGAAAAGAAAAGAAAAGCCTCTAAGTTTCACTCTAAGTTTCAGAACACAAAAATGTAACAGCTAAATGTAGATTATTATCCTTTAGTTTCCTTGAGGGTCAGAAATTCCTTCCATTAATCCCTGAAAATTCCTGAGACCTGCTGAAAGATGTGAATGAAGAAGAAAAGGACTGAAGCAGTGGTTGTCAGTGGATGTTTTTCAAGTTAAATATCTTCCCACCTACTTTTTGGCACTTGAGTACTAGGAATCAGAAGCTTCATATCCTACAGTCCCTATATGGCCAATAGAAAGATAGAAAGAAGAGCTCAAGAAGTGGCCTCAAGAAGTGTTTCTCTTATTCCTTCTTTACAAGGATCTCTGAGTGACTGACAAAACAGTCACTAAACAAAAGAAATGTACAGACTACAGCAAGTTTCAAGAACCAGAAAGTCACAAGTCTATAATCATCATTTTAAAACCTTTAAATTTTCCCCCCTGAAATGACGTATCTTAGCAAAAAATAATATAGTGAAACAAGTGGAAGTCTTTAATCCTAACTGATCTCCCCCCATATGGTTCAAGTCTAGGGTAGCCACTAACTTCGGGGAAGCTATCAATATGTTTGTGAGATATTCTTCCAGTTATTAAAATACATGCTCCTTCTTTCATATACATATAGAGGTTTTACTCCCCTGAGATTTGCAATGTTTTTGCCATCTGAATATGATATGCTGTCATAAACTAACTTTGCCATTACCAAATTTCCAGACTCGCTCTAACATGCAGGACAATTAACCTGTTAAATCCTGAATGATATGGGTTTCTCTGTACAGCCTGCAAATTCCATGAGGAAACTGCCTGAAAAGAGCTTTCCTGAAATCTATTGTGTGCTTTACTGAATAATATCCCCTGTTCTATTTTACTTCTACTTAACATCTAGACAGAAAGCAAGGGACCACTATAAATAGATAACGTCATCACACATTTGGATCACTAAAGCTATTTAATAAGGCTCAGGTTTTCTCACCCAACTTTAGGCACTTAACTGAGAGGCTGAATTCAAGGCTATCATCACCTTATCTTTCCTCTGTAGACAGTGGAAAAAGATCAGTACCCCCAGGGGTGATTCTGGTCAGACTACAATATGATTCGCTTTCCCTCCCTAACTCTAGAGGACACCTATTGTGTTTTTAATCTCCACAGAGCTCAGACAGTTAAAATCAGGTGAGATGAATAGCAAGTGGATTAACAAACAATAGATCTTGACTACAGTTTTGGTGAAGCTAATTTTATAATGCTTAGAACCCTATATTTCATCAAAATATTCCAAATACAAGGGAATTCAGATAAGTTAATCTGTTTTTATCCTGACTCCATCCTCTTTATTCCTTCTTTCAGTACACTATTACTAGCACAGGGAATGTAACAGCATTGGCTCAGAAAAGTGCAGCTTAAAAACATGCTTCTGGGTTTCATTCTTAGATGCAATATTTGACATTATTAAGCTGTTGCCAGGTAAGCAGGTTTGGATCAATAGGTAGGCAGGTGTCATGGTTCTGTGATCCCACTTACCTTTAATGGCCTGAGAAGCTAGAATGAAACTGTAGTACAGAACTACAAAATTAAAAAATGCACTTACTGTCACTCTCTTAGAAAACAGATCCTCGGCACAAAATATTTGTTTGACTCATTCTTCATCATTGCTTTCCACTTTTTTTTTTTTTTTTTTTAAGCACTGCAGCTTCTTTTTATGTAAATAAGAATGTTTTCAGACAAAATGTTTTAAAAGAATATATATACATATAAAAACACGCACAAATGTTCCAAAACAATTGTTGGTATTTCTGCGATATGGTGGCACAATGCTTTTGTGGAATGCAACACAGCAATATTAGTTGCAGTGTTGTGTGAAATGCAATGTTCACACTTCTGATTTTTCTGGTGATAATTAAAATTATATCACTTTAACAGGGTCTTGATCTGTTAAAAACTACAGAAAAAAAGTGAAGCAGATACTAGTTGTCCTGTTACAAAAGAATTTGATTTCATTTATGATATGGAAGATCAGAGTCTGGCTGAATCTTAGAATTACAATGGATTTTATCCTGTGTCATTGTCCAGAACAACCCAGACCATCTATGGACATATTTGTTTTGCTAAACTTGAGACTGATTTTTTTTAAGTATATATACGTGTATAAAAACATACTTACATAAAAACATACATATTTTAGATCAGTATGCATATGTGACAATTTTTATTAATATTCTCTACATATCATGACTATCCGGTTTATTAAGTAAATAAAATAGCGCCTATGGTAATGTAAATTTTTATAGCTATCTTTTCTCACTCTGCAGACTAATTTGCATATCTATATATCACCAGCCAGTTAACAGGACCAGAGACACAGAAATGGAGTGGACAAAAGACACCTTAAGAAGCTACAAACCAACAACCAGAAAAGCCTTTTAGCTGTAAGTCAGCAGACTCTTATGTCAAGCTTGGCTGACTAATTATTGCTTATAATTTGCATTAGGATTAATTAACTAATTAGAGAGGAATGTCTGAAGGCAAAGTTATGGCTCTGCTTGTCAAGCTGAGGACTTTAATTATTCTGATATTTTTAATTATAATCAGCTGCTGAATGAGTATTACATTGTCAGCTACTATAGCTGTAGCTGCAGCGGGTAGGGGAGCTGAAGGAATTGTGGGTATTGTACTAGCACTTCACCTAGAACCATGGAAAGGTAATGCCAACTATGCAAATATAATAGGAAAGCCTTCTGGCTTCAATACTCATTAAAAGCATGTACACAGCACTATGCAAACAGTGACAGTTCAGGGTTCCGTATCATTTTAAGAGTAAGACAGCAGTATTTCCTCAGGAATGTTCCTGAGCCTATAGTCTCTTCGTACTTAAATCCTTTTTTTTTTTTTTTTTTTTTTTTTGTGTGTGAGCCTGAATTGTCTCATGGTCCCTAGGTGCACATAGCTCTATGCATATTGCTTTAGGAAACTAAATGTACAAGGGACAGTAACGAAAGCACAGCCTAGAGCTAGGACAGAGAAAAAGGCATCTTCTTCCTACCTGTTTCTCCAGTATAAATTAGCCCAAGATGTCTGTGTTCCAATTAACGGAGGCTTTTCAGTGCTGCAAGGAGGAGAAGCCCTAACCATTGCAGAACAGGATCATTTCTGAGACACAACATATCTGATTTGTTTGCCAAGTCTTCTGTGATATCTTGGCTTAAGGGCTTGATCTCACAGCCCTGTCAGGAGTAAGTTTGTTCAGCAATTTAATGAGGCCACTCCTTTTCTAAGTCTTTTGATGATAACCATCACCGCAGCGTAAGGATGCTTCATTATCCTCAACAGATATAATCTCACAACCCCTGTGTCAATACTCACATTTTGAAAATGGGAAGTGGGGAATAGATTAACTAAGAGCTGGAGTGGACTTCAGTACAAATTCTCTGCTTGTTGCTTTGCTGAAACTTAAGCCTATGAATGCCAAAGGGTGGAATACAGTCACATGGGTTAGGTCCAAACTTTGACACTATTTTAGACATTGGGCCTGAGGTGGTTCAATATGTCTTGAATAACCACCTAAAATCTCTGTACCACTTCTGAAAAGCAAGATCTGGTGTGACTAATGGTGATGCTTCTTTCTTATTGAACAGGCACTTTTACAGGGCAATGCAGCCTGATCCACTTCTGCCAAGAGAATAAGGAATCAGTATGAACTGTTGGGTGTTTTGGGATGCAATTTATCTAATCCCCTTTAAGGAATAAAATTATTATTATTTTAATATTAATTTTAATATTTTTGTATTTAATATTTTAATAATATTAATATTAATTCATCTGTATATCATAAGGCGTTAACAGGAAGGCTGACTGAAGCTGGTATTTAGAGTATTCTGCTGAGAAGGGACCACTGTTCATACCAAAGTCTCCAAGAAACACGTAGCTTTTACTTTAGAATTTCTTAAGGACTGGTAAATCAATGTAGCCCTGAACTGTGAAGTGCTTCACACTTCTTTAGGCTAGAGCCTTAATGCTAGCCTTTTGTTTAAAAGGGAGATAGCATCACTTTCACACTACATTCTAGCTGACAGATCACATCCTGGCTATGCCCAATGTTTTAAATAGCCGAAGAATTTTCAGTAAGAGTCATTGTTGTGCATAACCCTAGATTACAAGGACTATCACTAAAGCAGACATTTCCAGATGTGTATGGGTAACTAAAGTAACCCTGAAATTTCAGTGCAGTAGGAGGGTATTTAAGCATGTTTAAGATTAGTCAGTCCTGAAAAATAAGCAAACTTTGTCACTGTCTACAGCTTCGGGGCTTTTGGAGTACAGCTTCATTTAGGTAGAAGTGAATATAACTGAGTTCCACACCAACATTCTCTTTGCCAAGTGTTCTCAATGCCTTCTGTACAACATGCACAGAAATGAGCTCCCCAGAGGGTAATGAGGCCCACCTAAGCTCTAAACACAAAGTGAAGTTGTAGATCTGCTTCCATGGACTAGAGAGACAATTGCATCCCAAACCAAGGCAGTTTACTTAGATGAGGTGGATGTAGGTGCATGTATAAACTGGATCAGGATTCACAAAATAGGCAGTTCTAGTGATCTGTCTAATTGTCCTAGTTAGTGGCAGTGGGATTCATCTGACCAAGGACCTTCTCCTTAGAGGCAATGGAAAGATTTCCTTTTTATATTTCTAGTGTGATTCATTTCATCCTACAAAAGATGCCTGAAAGAGGCCAGAGGAATCACACCCAATGTCTATAACATGGAACAGGTTAAAAAATACTTCCAAATTGTTAGTTATGATATTTTCTGAGCTGCATGAAAAACCTTTTACAAAACCTGGTATCTGTAATGAAGCTGTTAAAGAGAACAGGTTCTTCTTCCTCTTACTTGTATCTACTCTTTGAATGTACTTCTGAGCTTCATCTGAAAATCCCTTGAAGTTAAAATTTTCTGGGGAAAAAAAAAAAAAAAAAGACAATCCTTTGATGAGACTTAGGTAGCCATCTCCTAGGAAAATTGAAGCTCAAGATCATAATTCCCCATCAGCAGTCTAAGCTCTATTTATTTGTGAATTTTATTTTCAGACATTGGAAAGTACTTAAAGATTGTAGTTTATCTAATGATGTAATTCCAAACTTTGTATTGCAGTAGAGAACAAAATATCATAGAAATCATGTAGTAGATATCAAAATTTAATATGTAAAATTGGATGCTGCATTGCATAAATCCTTCTGTGAGGTTACCCAGACAGGTCACTCAAGGTCACATTTAAATTCGGTATTTATAGAAAAGTAAGGTGTTGAACCTAAGTCTCAGAATAAGGCTATACTAAAGCCTCCTATATCATAGTTATTATTTTTGGACTATATTCCTCAAGTAAAAATTCTCAAGTTCCCATGTGCTTGTAGGACATTTCCTTAGAAGTGAAACAGGAAATAAAAACTACTTTGGATGAACACTGTTCCCCAAATTTTGACTGTTTATTTTTCTGTGACCCTGCATGTTAAGGAAGTGGTCACATGTGGCCCAATGCAGAAGCAAGAACACAAGAGGGAGACTATGAAAACCATGAACACTTCTCCAATATTTTTATAATGGGAGAAAATGTGCAACAAATCTACATATTTTCTAATTGAAAAAAAAAAAAAAAAGATGAGAGAGATTAGTATTTTTTTTCCCATGCTCTTCTCTGAACATTGTGTAAAACTGTGCATGTGTAAGTAAGATCAAGATTCAACTCTGAAATGGAAAAATTTCCATTTGAGAAATGGAAATATCACACTGGAAAGATATTTACCAAGGATATACCTCTAAAAAGCAGAATATGTTATATTCCAAATACATGCACTTGTTTAAAAAGTTAATGTTTTAAGCTTTCTGCCTTCTAGCCAAGTATATCTAATCTAATTAGTGCTTTCCAACCAAACATGGCCATAAGCAGGCCCAGAGTACATTGATGATTCAGAAGACATGGCTCACCTCAGGCCTTTTCCGCTCCTCAGTCTATCCTAAGATTTTAAATGTACCTTGCAAAATACTACTTAGGTTGATGAGTTTGTCACTATTCCAATTTTATGTTTCTGCAAGAGAGTACAAAATATCCAGATGTCTTCTCTTCTCTTTTGTATCAACTGTCTTACACCGATGTGAGTGAACATTGAATTAGGGGTGCTAGCACGGAGGCTATCCAAGACTTGCATTTTAATCATCTTCACTCAGCAGTGCTAAAGACACTGTCATGAACCTCAAAAGGCTATGTATATATCACTGTTTCTTGGGAACTAGATTCATGCAGTTCAAGTCTATACAAAGCTATATCTCCTGCTTGCAGCGTGGAAATGTCCTGTGTAGAAGCACAGTATAGAAGAAAAAGGCTGGTATGTGACTCAAGAAACTGTAACTGAAGTAATTGAGTCTACCACAGATGACTTTGGATGAATTTGAGTTCTCATTTCTTTCCACACAGGCTCAACCTACAAATGAATAAGACAGCAATATTTACTTTATCTAGTTAATTCTATAACTAGCTCTTTGAAATTGTAGAGACCCTTATCATATGAAAGCATATCACCTAAAAGAGTATAACCTGTTCTCACTGGACCTGATGCAAATAATCATAACAGTAGCAGTAATATAAAAATATTAAATTAAACAAGAGCAAATGCCAGATTCTGCACCTGGGATGGGGTAATGCTGGCTATACATGGGATGAGAGGGTGGTGAGCAGCCCTGTGGAAAGGGATTGGGAGGATTCTGGTTGACGGCAAATTGAATTTGAGTCAAGTGTGTGCCCTGGCAGCCAGGATGGCCAAATGTATCCTGGGGGTGCATCAGGCATGGCACTGCTAGCTGGTTGAGGGAAAGGATTGTCCCACTCTGCTGGTGAGGCCACTCTACCGGTGAGGCCTCATCACAAGTACTGTATGAAGTTTGGGGCACCGCAATATAAGAAGTACATAAAACTGTTAGTGTTCAGAAAAGGGCTATGGATCTGGTAAAGGGTCCAGAGTGCAAGATATATGAGGAGATGTTGAAGTCCCTTGGTTTTGTTCAGCCCAGAGAAGAGGACACAGAGGGGAGGCCTCATGGTGGCCTACAGCTTCCTCAGAAGGGGAGCAGCGGGGCAGGTGCTGAGCTCTGCTGTCTAGGGAAAGTGACAGGACCTGAGGGAATGGTGTGAAGCTGTGACAGGGGAAGTTTGAAATTTTTTAGGCTATTTTTTTTTTTTTTTGGCCTGAAAAATAGCACTCCACTATGACCACCTTTTGTGGTCCATCTTGAGCTACAGAGGTAAAAACCAAAAATAACAACTAAACCTTTTGTGTGTACAAAACCTAAAAACAACAGAACAGCCTATCAATCCAAATAATATATACTAAGTCTTTTCAGTGTTTTCTGATGTGTACCAAGGAGAGGGAAGAAGATGAAAGGGAAGAGTTAATGACTTATAGTTTTACCTTTTCTTCTGATAGGAAAAGTCTTTTCATAAATGGAAAAACATATTTTAAAAATTTAATAAAGCAAGGATGACCACATCAACCCTGTGATCATCAGGGACTTATTGCCATCAGCCTTATGCCATTTTGGGTGAAGCTCAGTCAATGTTGGGGTAGAGTTAGGTTAGATATTAGAAAGAAATTATTTACTCTGAGGATGGTGAAGCACTGTCTGCCCAGAGATGCTGTGGATGCCCCATCCTTGGAAGTGTTCAAGGCCACGTTAGATGGGGCCTTGAGCAACCTGGTTTGGTGGGAGGTGTCCCTAACCATGGCCCGGGGGGGGCGCCCCGCCCTGGAATAGATGGTCTTTAAGGTCCCTTCCAACCCAAACCATTGTATGATTCTGTGATTTTATATCTATATGATTCTATGATACCAAACATTTTTTTTTTATTTTCTTCATATCTTGAATGTATGCTATTTTGTCTTCTGCTATTTCTCTTTTGTTTTCAGTAAGAAATAAATATATTTCAGTCCAGAAACAGACAGTCACAGAACTTTGTATAATTATCAGTGATCTGTATATCTACTTCATTTTTGTTTTTCATGGTTATAGAACTCTTTATTCTCCCATTTTCTAGACTGTTTTTATAACTTATATAAATGAAAGAACTTCACCCTGAGAGAGGAAAGAAACTCCAGAATTATCCAATGAATGCTTCTTGGTCTCCTCATCTGTTCTGACGGTTTGATTCCAAGAGGTGTATGTATATAGGCAGAAGAGGACCCATTAATGTGTGGCTGAAAGTTAATGAATAGTCCAGAAGTTTAATGGTGAGACAGTCTGGTTATTGCAGGACTGGACAATGGTAGGAGAAAAGAAAAAATAAGAAATCCAGAGGAGTCCAGGGCTAGAAAAGACACAATTGGAAAGAGACTGATATGGAAGTCAAGGGTATCGTTCCATAGGTGTCCTGAAGTCACCAAAAAAACTTTTCCCAGGTCCTTACTCTTGAGTCACTAACATCAGCTAATCACTACCTTTGAGACACAATGATGCTTATTTTTCATTGCTAGTGGGAGGATACTAATTGTGATATTCTCCTGACTCAGGTATGGTGCTGTCAAACAGAAAACATACAGACAAACAAAAACGAACAACAAAAACTGTGAGAAAGACAGAAAGACATGAGAAGCCTACAGGCAATGCCATACTTACAGTGATACTTTTCCATCACCTAACACTTTTCATTCTTACATCCCTAAAAACGAAAACCTACAAAATCAATAATTTCCTTTAGATATCTAGATAAATCCTTGCATCCAAAATCACCAGGGGGTGTTCCTTAATGCCATATAAATAGTTAACCACAGGCTTGCCTGGATAGTTATGCCTAAACTCTGCCCTAAAGGCAACCATCCCTGGCATTGAAGAGCCACTGAAAGGAAGGAGCAAATTCCATGTTTTGATTGAATATAAGTTGGAAATCTTTTCCTTAATGTTTGGAATTGTCTGCTCCAAGAGGTAAAATGTGGGTATAATTCAGTTTTATTCAAAGTGAAAAATAAGCTTCATTATTTGTTATAGATATTGGCTGCACCAATGGACTTTTGATATAAAAGATTCAATTTCTAGCATTGGTAATTATCAAACTTTTCCAAAAAAATGTGAACCTATTCACATACCTTAGGCTGGATAATAAGTTAGATTTTGTGGTGTGCCAGCAAGGACCTTGGGATATTTTTCACCTTCTATTGCACTGAGAAAACATCAGGCAGACATTTGCTACACAAAAGATTTCCTGGGCAGGGGTATTGGGAGACCATCAATCCCTCTTATCTGCAAAGTTCCATTCAACGTATTTTGATTTTCTTTTAGAAAAGTGTAACTACATTCTAACTAAACAAGTGAGAATAAATTCTATGTGAATTTTGCTCTGCATTCTTAGAGAATAAATTTTCTCCCATAGGATGCCTGTATAGGATACAGATTAGCATTAAAGACCTAAATTTATATTTTTCCTTCTTCAAGCATTTGATACAAAAGGAAGCCCTTAAAAATTCTCATCTCTTATATTCTTTCCTAGATTAAAATTCCCCACACTTTTGTCCATGTAAACACAGAATTAGTCTCCTGCAAGTTTAGGTGGTGGCAGTTCCTGAACACAGTCATATTTTGCAGATAACAGGATTAGCTTGGATGTGGGTAATAAGTTGGTGAATCTCCCCCTGGCCATTTCTCAACACTGTGAGAGCACTAATCCTTTATGCTTTGATGTCTTCTAGTTTTCCATCAGGTGCAGCTCGGCACTTTTGTCCTGGGGCAGTCAGCGCTCTTATAAGATCTCATAGTGTCCTCATTAGCTGCGCCTATTTACCCAGCCAGCCTGTTGAACCCAATTTATAGTTTATGTGATTAATTCCCAAAGTACAGTAAACCCTAGCTTTAAGGCTCTCTATTATATGACTGCATCTCATATAAGGGCAAACACTAGCTACTGCTCTTTTGTTATATGACTTCTCCATATATAAAACTGCAATAATTTTGCTCTCAACTACACATTAAACATCATTATATATACCTCCTTTCAGACGTACAGCCTATAAAAATGTTGCACATTGGTTCATAAAAATACATGCATGCACAAGAGTTCTTTCTTGGTTCTTTTCTATTTTTATTCTTAAAATCTATGTCTTTAACATTTTGTATTACAATTATTGATATTGTTGAGTAAGTCTAACAAGGCACATAATTTAGAACTGTTTATCCATGGAATTGCAGGTTACAAAGGCTTAGCAGTCAAAGTAGCAGCCTATAACCACTGGCACATTTTTTTTTTTTTTTAAACATGCAGGTTTTGTAGATAAAAGACTTACATTGTGAATTTTTATGCAGTCATTTAAGTCAACTGATGACATCTGTCAGCTCTGCTGTATTTCCTCCTATTGGGATATGAACTATGGGAGTTAGATCTCTAGCAATTTGCATGCAAAAGAACATTGTATCTTTTTTTAAATGGATGATTATATCCAGTTATCTCTCCTCAACGGTTCACTCGGAGAGGCATCCTGCAGGTTTTACTTTATTATTATTATTATTATTATTATTATTATTACTACTACTACTATTGTCCGTCCTTCTAGTTTAAAAACAAAAACAAAACAAAACAAAAAAAACAGCTCCTTGAAAGTCTCAGTTACACTGGATGATCCCAATCACCAAAGCAAACCACAAAATCAGAAGAAAATCTCAGAGAATTTTGAGTAAGATGTTTAAGGTAGTGCATAGAGAGGATATCAGAAAAGCTTGGTTGAAAGGTGTAAGCACAGCTGACCAAAGCTGATCGGTTAAACAAAGAGACTGAACTTGCTATACAAAGGCCACATTAGAATCAGCTGCAACACTTAAAAAAACAAAATGAAACAACAACAACAACAACAACAACAAAAAAAACACTATAAATCACAGAATGTTAAATTGTTAACCTTAAAGCACTTTAGAATACAGCTGTGGCCAATGAGTATCTTGTTTTGATTTAAAATGAGGTTTAGTCTGTTTTGTTCAGTAGCCTTAGTGCCATAGTGCCATCTGACAAATGGTATGAGATACCAGTTAGCCTCAAAATACCCTACCTTCCTGAAAATCTTAGGGAAGGTAGGCTCCAGATCTGTGGGCTTCCCTTAAGCTACTTAGTCAGTAAGTCTTGAACTTGACCTGGAATGAGGAATCCCCTGGAAGGGCAACAGAATTATCTCTTAGTATTTCCAGTGAGACATATCTAAACTGATATCTATCTATAAAAGTCGGGACTGGAACCAATATGCATACAGTCAGACATATTTATGTGTATATAGAACCTGACATCTAAAATGTAAATATATATATAACTTTAATACATGTGCATATATATTCTCATAAAATTAAACAGAACAGAACAAAACAAAACAAAACAAGTTTAATTTGATTTATGTCTCATAAACCAAAGGAACAAAAAGGTTTCATGCAATATTCCTTCTCAATTCACCATGTTTCTACAACAAAGGCAAAGGGAATTCCCTTTCACTGAACATGTGGCCAAAGACATAGAGCTTTGGGCACAAAAAATTCTATAAGAATAGTTGATCAGTGGCCTGGCATATTAGTAAGACATTTTTTCTGGCCTTTTCACTGAGCTACTATACGTTGTGGTTTTCTCAATATATATGCCTCTTTTTTTTTTTTTTTTCTTTTTTCTTTTTTCCCACTTCAGATTTCTTTTGGTGAGATTTAAGATTCAGGTAATTTCATTGAATGGTTCTCTCAACAGTGAATGTGTTGAATGTCCCAGCAGCCCAGTAAGAGACATGAGAACTAAGATTCCTAAGTATATCCAATGACTACATGCATAGGAAGCCAACAGGTCTTGGGCAGCTGTCTTGGATATGTCCATATACAACAGCACAACAGTGTGTGTTGAACATTTCAATTATTCTTCTTCACTGAGATTAATGTCCTAAGTTCATTGGACCCATCTATTTTTTGTGTGCGTTATTTATCCATTGGAAAACCTGGAGAGGAACTGTTCTCATCTCAATAAACAAATAAATAAATAAACTTTTTAAATGTAGAAAACTAATTTCATATAACTATATTTATGTATGTACATATAAATTGCATAAATACAGTTACAGAACTTTATATATTTATATGTTTTTTACTATATAGGATAAGGCCACATACATTCCTACAGAACAAACTCTTCTATTAAAATTTTGAACAAGTAGGAAAGAAAGAAGAAAACAAATCTGGAATCAGATGTTAAAGTAAAATTATGTGAGCTAGTTTTTATTGTCCTAATACCTTGTGATAAAAATTTTCTTTTTCCTTTGTTGAATTGATTTTTTTTATTGGACATATGCAAGAAACTATAATATTTGAGCTGTTTCAATGTGTGGGAAGCTATTTTTGGAGATACGGAATAATTGCTATTCAGAAACTGTGAACACCAGCAGTTCTCAAGTTCAAAAGCTGACCTATCACAGCATTGCATAATAAGCATGTTTTCCTTCCTCCTCTAATGTTGAGTCTACTCAACATTAGACAATGTAATTGTCTACTCTAAAGCGTACACCATGTCTTTGAATATATTCAGCAAAATTAATAAGTCCAATAAAAGAAGATAACCTTATCAGTATTTCCTTGTGTCGGATTGTAGACTGAGGAAATGAGCATTTGTATGAGCTTTTATAAAACTCTGTTCCTTCAAGAATACTGCTGATTGTATAATAGGAAATGAAGAAAGGGGATTGCATATGTAATGGAAAGGTTCTGATTTGTATTCAAAATGTGTGACAACAGATACTTTATAATATTTAACAGTTCTTGTTATGAGTAGCACCTTGTCTCTCAATATCCTGTAAACAAATGGCCCACAAGCAAGCTTGCAATAACTTAATGATCCATAAATAGGAAAGATGTTGCAGCTTTTGAAAAAGTTTCAACTGAGATTTTCAAAAGTACAAGAAAAAAAAAAAAAGTTTTAAGCACGTGTTTGTATTTAAGCTCTGTAAAGAGCAATTTATGCCTATTATTATTATTATTGTTGTTTACTGTAATCAAGTGCCCTGTTTGTTATGGTGATGTTTAAAAGTTCAGTTTGTGGAAATGATGTCAAAATACTGGCATTGCAAAAATGTCTGGTATTTAGTCTTTGTACTGCAGGTCCTACGAGTAGAAAATGGTAGTAAAGACTACAGGTAAAATAATAATGAAAGAGGAACAATGCTCTGCATATTTATAATGGTTTTCACTCAATTCTCTCTTAGGGCTTCATAAAAGAATTTAGATACCAATGCCACTACCTGAGCAAAATAGAAATAGCAGTATTGTAATATAGACAGTTGGACTTGATGATCTTTGTCACTTCCAACTGACCTATTCTATTCTATTCTGTTCTGTTCTGTTCTATTCTATTCTATTCTGTTCTATTCTATTCTATTCTATTCTATTCTATTCTATTCTATTCTATT